>JARHVA010003806.1:1272500-1550000 GCA_037957365.1 Torreya grandis | reverse complement strand
TATGCATACCTTAGGAATACACATTGTAGGAAGGTTTTAGACATCCATTTGGGAGTCATAACACTATTATAGGTGGTTAAGGGAATAATTCCCAACCCCATTTTTTGTTTTGATTATTGCATGCACTAAGAGACCTTATCAACCTAAACACATACAATGAAACTAATAAAGAACATGTATAAATTTAGTTTTTTGGAAAAATAAATAAATAGAATACATTGGTCTTGAAAGAGACTATAGAGGCTTTATATAAACCCTTATTCACCTTATACACTTCTACAATACTATTTAAAACCTAATATATAAAATTTAAATCATAATACTTAATTGAATGCTCCAAATGTGTATCAAATCTTGTTATATAAACTAGTTTTGTAATAGTGAAAACTAATAAACCCTCAAATATAAAGATAGAGGCATGAATATATAACATAAACACCATATCTTAGTGGAGTGAGTATACCTAGGAAAGGAGAAAGAAAAAATAAACCTAAATCCATGAAATAAAGGGGATTCCATGGGTAAGGAAGCCTCTTGTAAGAGATGAGTGATGTGAAAGAGAATGGGTAAGTTTATTATTCCCCTCTCTTATTTTCCACTTGTGTAGGAGAAAATGAAAGATTCAGGGTGAGAGTAGGATTTATTAGGGTCAATTTAGGGTATTGGGTGAAATTTTATGGTTCAGAGGAAATGGATGGATAATATGGATTCAATCCTAAGGTGAGGATTAAATCATTTTATGAGTTGATTTTATGTTTTTATTTATTTTATTTTATTAATATCTTCTTAATAGATGTTGGGTAATTAACTTTGAGAGGTTTTATTAATTTAGTTAAACATTTGGGTTAATTTTTGTAAATTACCTTAAGTCATGAATTTATAATAAATTAAAGGGTGATAAGCTAAAGTTTGACATTAAAATATAATTTTATCACTGTATACACCATATTAACCCCATTTTTAATTATGTCATTTTTTATTAAATGCAATTAAATTAGTCTTAACCTGTTAGTGTTACTTGAGCCCTGATCTTGCTTTTTTTAGCATTGTATAATGACCTTGTGACACATTTAGTGGTATTTACTATTTGTATGACATCTAAAGACCCCTTATCCTTTCCTTGACCAATTAGTGTGTTAACATTAACCATCATTAGATAGTATCCATGATGCCATTTTGGTAGAAGGTGTGCTCGTTATTTGTAGTTTCCTTGATTTAGAGTGTTGATTAGTTGTTAACCCATTGACCATTGAACTGATTATGACACTCTTCCCACTTTTAACCCTTAACATGAATTAAGACCTTGTGTGCAACCTTAAAAAATTATATACCATATTTTACCTATTCTAGATGTGTGTTTTTATAGGCATGACACTTGTTATTAGAGAATGATTTCAAAATTGGGAGATATGGGGAAATTATCTATTGGAATTTCCATTTTTATATTAAGCATATTATTTTTATTACTTCTCACAAATGATTTCATCCAAGATACATACATTAATACATGGGAGTGTACCCCATTAGCTATCTCTTATAAGAGAGAATAGGTGGCTACTATTGGAGAATAAAGTAATGGGGTTGAGTAGTAGGATAAACATCATGATAATAAATGAGTAAGTTAGTAATCCAAGTAAAAAAGTGTGCAATAAGATATAATTTGGGAGATCATACCCCAAATCATGAATTAAAAACAACTAATTTGGGTCATTCAAGAGTGACTATTATAGGGGCCTCAGGCCTCAAGAGTTTGGGTTCTAAAATAGTCACAAGAGGTCAAAAAGAAGTATAATACCTATGATATGTATAGTATACCTATATGAGATAGTTGTGCTTGAGTAGTGACAGATGAATGGAAGTTTAAACTATGAAACCATTAAGATCATGATGTACCAAGATCACATTTTATTGGTCAAAATTTTAGAATTAGGGACATGATTTTTGGTATTTAATTACTACAACCACATTTGTTTTAAATATCATTATAAGGAATTGATGTTAAGGATTGGTTGGTGTTATTGAGGAGATGTTTTGGGATACACTCATACATATGTAATGTCAAAGCTCATTTTTATACCTACCTCTTGAGAGGAATATAAATCACATGGTGGAAACATGAAGAGAATCACATGGTATTTGTTATTATAGTGTTTTATAGGACACTATTTTATTGAGCACTTTGTAAAATACATGATAGATGAGTTCCAAAATATCTAACAATGGGTTCATATAATTTATTCATATAAGAGAAAGATTTTAGACTTAATTTAATATGTGGACTACTTCATAAATGAGAAGCTATTAGTTAGGGTATTTATAAAATATATTCATGTAAGAATAGGGGGATTTGTTCACCTCTTCTCTACTTCAGACCTTAAGTCACTATAGATCCTAATTCATTGAGGAGAACAATGAACTCTCATAAATATTCCATTAGAGGATCAAAGGAAAAATCTAGTCAAATAATGAAAACATGATCAAGGGACCACAATCATCACCTTAAGGTGGATTTAGGATACCTTATCCTCCTCAGATATCACCTCAAAAACAACACCAAAATTATTGACTTCATGGTATTTATCATGATCGAGGATGCATAATATGGGGACATGGATAGGGATAGGTAAATAGATAATATAGGTAGGGGATAAAATTTAATCATAATTAATAGTTGGGATGTACAAGGTGTAGGGATTAAAATGAGAATACATTTTAAATAACTAACGAAGATATCATAGTGGTGAATCTACCATGATATAGGTGCTTCATTTATTGTGAGAACCATTTGGACAAATATTTATAATATATATGTATAACTATCACAAGGTAGGTGGAAATATCAAAACATATTGTAGGAGATATGGGTTGGGATCAAAATATCTATGAAAAAGTTTATGATCACTAGGAAAATAACTATACCAATATGATAGAAACTACCAATATGATATGTGGTATTAAATTATCCATTTTTTGACCTAAATTCATTAAATGATTTTATATCATCTATAGTCATAGAACATTGTGGTCTAGTGGCTACTAGTTAGATAGATTTTTGGGAAGTCAAGATGGCTCATGTGACTAAGAATATAATTAATATTCTTATGATTTATTATATGTTTAACTTCATTATGTTCACCACCACCTTACATATTGATGTTTTACCCTTATACTTATATGTTGTTATTTTTTGGATAGATATTTTTGATACCAATCAATCATCGATATAATTTTAAGAAAAGATAATTTAATGTATAAATAATTTTAGGGTAAATATGGTAATTTCAAGGGCTGATCTTTGTCTACATGATCTTTGCTATGTATTTTATGTTGATTATATGTAGAAGATGTCAAATTTATGACATTTAGCTAAGTGATAGATTTTAGATGAGACTGTTAAGACCTTAATGTTAACCCTATATTATATGATTTTTTTAATGTATTTTTAAGTGAATTTCTAGGTTTACCCCTAATGTGAGACATCTACATTGTTATTGATTTGATATCATGGGTAAAAATGATCTCATATTATCCTTACAATATGACCACCCATGAGCTTAGAGATCTAAATATTTAATTGTAAGAATTGATTTATAAGGGTAAAAAAAATCAAAGTGTGTCTCTTTGAGGCACACATGTGATATTATTGAATGAGTGCACATCCATTTGTTTTTGTATTGAAAATTAATAGTTGAAAAAAGTGGATATCAAGAATAAATATCAATTAACAGATATTGATGAATTATTTAATCAAATTAAGATAGCTAAAGTGTTATATAAGATCTATCTCAAATATTGGTATCATCAACTGAGGATCACAAATGATAACATTAATAACAATGATTTATGTATATACTATGGCCATTACAAGTTCTCTATGGTGCACTTTTGGCTAAACAATGCCAAAAACCACTTTATGAGCCTAATGAATGGAATATTATAATGGATCAATTTATATTTTTATTCACATATGAGATGTTGATTTTCTCTCACTCAGCTAAGGAGAATGAGGTGCACTTTTGGAATTTATTTTATTGTTTGAGGAAGCATCACCTATATAGAAGTGTTTATGAGTGTTCCTTATTTCAAACCAAAATAGGGTAGTTAGGCTAAATAATCTTAGGTGAATAAATATATACAAATATATTGAATATTAATATTTTTTTGGAGTGGCCTACACCCACAATTATTGTAAGTTATTTAAGGATTTTTCATATATAGCTCATCTTATCACTTCCATTCAGAGGAAAGGAAATAAGTATGTGTATACATATAATATTTTATAACTTTGTCAGTTAATGATTTTTTATCTTTTTTAGGAACCTATTGATTTTTAATCTTCCTAAGTGTATGCCTTAAAGGGTGCATAGTGAAAAGGGTAGGCATACCATTGGTGAGTCATAAGATTATTGGTTAATTATATCATACCTAAACCCATTAAAAATCTTGTTTATCCAAATCCCTAAGAAAACAAACCCCACTTATCCAAAAAACTAATAAACTATCCTCTAAAATATACCCTAATAATAAAATTCCAAATTTTGATACTAGGTCAGTCTGGTTGACCCAGTTGCATAGGTTACAACATAAGTTACATAACTAGGTCAACCTAGTTTGAGATCAAATGGTAAATTTTCAAAATTAGGTTATTGTGGACAACCTTTTCAACTAAAAATAAAAAAGGTTTATAACCTATAAATTTATATTAATTCAAACTTAATTTAAATCCAAAGAGAAACATTTATTATTTGCATTATTATAGCTCACAATTTTGCTACATCTACATTTGAAGGAGCCAATATTTAAGGTATGCCTTAGAGGGAAAATAACTTGTATTATCAGAATTATTGGATGAAATTAAGAGTATTTTATCATAGAGATTATTTTATAGTGTGATCCTTAAAATGTCATAACAATATCTTGCAAAACACCATTGTTTAAGGGGGATATTAAGACTCGACACGTTCGCTCAAAGGTAAGTATCTCTAACTTTTTTTATTTCACTTGATAAATAAATATCACATGAAGTAATAATTTTAAATGTAAAATTATTACTTAGATTACCTATACACTTAAACTTAGTGTATATATAGGGTTTAATAGGCTTTCCGTCTTCCATGTTAGGTGATTTAGGGCCCCATTTGCCTACCATGATCCCTTTTTTTTTTTTTTTTTGTTTAAATAATCCTTATTTATGTTATATGATTTGATAACACTATATTATATTTAATATATGAATTATAATACCTATCTAGAGTTATTACATGATATTATTTTCATAGCAGCTTTGGAACCCTCATCTTTATTGTTGTGTGATAAGTTCTCCCTTAGTTAGGTTTAGCGGATCCAATTTGGTCATGCTCTCGATATAAAAAGTATTGAAATAGAGGTTAGTTTATTACATTATTAGAGATTATATTTATTAATTAGGATAATTTGTATATCTATCTTAGTTTTTTTCATACATTCTAGTGAAATCGACATGAATTTAACCCTTGTATTTAAAAAAAACCATTTACAATTAACTAGGTCACATTGGTTGGCCCAATTTTATTCTATGTTTGTAGATTTTGGATCTATAACCAACTAGGTCATATTGGTCAACCCAATTTTATTATCTATTTGAAGATTATGGATTCACAGTCAAATAGGTCATGTTGATTGACCCAATATTTTTTAATCTATTTTTAGATTCTCATCCATAATCAACTAGGTTGTGTTGATTTTATAGATTTCAATTTTCAATCTCAATAAACTAGGTCATGTAGGTTGACCCAATTAATTTTAAATAGATTACAATTTTCAATCTTAATAAACCAGGTCATGTTAGTTAACTCAATTCATTTTATGTAGATTTTATTTTTTAGTCTCAGTAAACTAAGTCAACCTGGTCAAGATAGTTATATTACTCAAGTTTCTTCTTACTAGCTTAGTAATTCAATTTAGTTTTATATTTATATTTTTCAATAAAATTACTTAGTAATTCAAATTTGCATTCTATTATTTTTAGTTTTTAGTTATATTTATATTGTATCACATAGTCAATTATGTTAACCTAGACAACTTAGCTTTGTGTCTGCTTGTCTTGCCAAAAAACCAAGTCAACCTATCCAACCTAGTTTATTTTGTCCTATTTTTTCAACAATTTGTGTTGAAAAACATTAACCTTGTTTTGTTCTATTTTCTCAACCATATTGGCCTACCTAACCTTGTTCTATGTGTTTCACTTTTAACATAAGCAAGGCAACTCACTTTCTTTTTCTAGTGATTAATATCACTTATGATTTGAAAAAGTTGGCTGCCTATTTATTTACTTTTAAAAATTGCAAAATGGTTTTCACCACTTGATTTTTGCCTTTCTTTTCACTTCGTCTTGATTTACCTAGAAACTATTATGGATAGTTTTAAAACTAATTACCTATTGTCATGAATGTGATACTTCATTTTATGGTCCTTGTATATCATTTATAGATATCATGACATGAGGGGCTTACCCAATACTCATAGTCATATTACATAGTTAAACATAATATTTAATAGTATATTCATGATCATAGTTAAATACAAATTAATTAGATACATATAGAGTATATTCATGATCTTGTTTTCAATTAGATAGTTAAATAGTTAGTTAGTTGTACACTTTCATTTATTCTTGTTGTTTGATTCTCTCTTTGGTATTATATAATGTGTCAACCAACATTAACACAATATGTGATATGTGATTCAACTATTTTGACAATTCTCAACCTAATTATCTATGTTTGAACATACTAAGTTGACTAGGCTCAACTTAGTATTTTATATTATGCATATTTACCTCTAATTTTAGAATACATTAACAAGTTTACAGTTATTTTTTTCTATATCCAACTAAGTCCACTAGGTCGATCATGTGGGTTTTTAAAATACTATTTTTTCCTATCTATCTAACTAAACAAGCAATATGATTACATACAAACACCGAATCTAGATGTGAGACCAATAACAAAGACATTCACCATGAAACAATGAAAGCAAAGTTAAACACACCATAACATAGATATATGTGGAAAAACCTTTAAAGAGGTAAAAAAACCAACAAATATTATTCATATTAAGAGAAACTAACAAGTACCCAATAAAGTCTTTCTTCCTCTCACTTCTTTTTTCATTCGATCTTATAATATAAACTCTTTATTAAATAGGAAAGGTAATTTGCCCATTATAAATGAATTTTTCCAACCACCAAATTAATGGGTCCAACCTTTATAAAAGTCATCTAATATATTTTATTATTTATTTACATGAGGATAAACTCATGATAAATAATAAAATATATTATTATTTAACCAATGTAATTTAATGTATTAAGGGTACATAAATAATACCACTTAACCATTAATTATTCTAATACTCCCCCTTAATGTTAAGTGGGGATACATGATGATTTTTAAGAGGTAAAAACATAATGAAATTACACTCCATGAACCATAAATGATGTGTTTTAGGAGGTAATAATTGAAGGAAAAATCTTTCATCATGCCATAGTCACCTTTAAAAGAATTATGCTATGTAAACATAGTCACCTAAAGGTATTACACTATTTAACTGTAGGCACCCAAAGGTATTACACTATGTAACCACAATCACATAATCACCTTTAAAGGAATTACACTATACAAATGTAGATACCCAAAGGTATTACACTATGTAACCATAATTACATAGTCACTTTTAAAGGAATTACAGTATACATCCATAGTCACCTAAAGGTTTTGCACTATGTTCCCATAGGCAACTTTAAAAAAATTACACTATGTTATTATAAACCACTTAAAGTGAATTTAGGATAGCATGATTATGAGACTACATCCCAAAGTGATAATACATCCCACAATTTCTCATGAATAATCAACCAAACATATTGGAGTCTTTTATAACATAAAGACCTCCATGCTACTATGTGTTGGGTACAATGTAAACTTTTATATAACTTTTAAAAAAATAACATAAAGTGATATATTACAATTATTTACAATACTAAAAATTATAGAGAAATATAAGGAAACACATGATCCACATGACTGTTAAGAAGTGACATTGTCAAGCACACTCCCCTCCAATTTCAACTTCGATAAGTCTAGCATTGAATGAACTTACATAGGCTTTAATTTATTGTTGCTGCACTATATTTTTTAGCAAAGTTATAAAATTTTAACTATCACCAAGAAATTTGGTATAATGAGGAAATTCCACATAATGTTCTTCTATCATCCTTCATAGCCACAAGGCTTCTTTATCAACTTTCACATGAAGTGCTCCAAGTAATAATAGCTAGACCAAACATAAATACATATATAGAAATAGAATCATCATAGGATGGTTAGAATCATAATAAAAAAATTAATTAGTTTAATCTAAGAGAAATTAATATAAACCAAAATTTATAGTTTCTTTTATATATCGAAGTATTTGCTTTGCTAATTTCCAATGGTCTAAGTATAGATCGTGCATGAATATGGAAGCAACACCCACATATTATGAAATATATATCATAATAATAGTTAGATAAATCAAAATACCAATGATATATTTGTAAATATGGGTTAGTTTTATTGCAAATAGTTTTTGGATCAAGCTTTAACATAACCTTCAATAGAAATATATGTAAGTTTGCAATCAAGCATGTTAAATTTAACAAGTAGGTTATGTGATGCAAATATAATAAATTAAATAATAATTTGATAATAAGTTAACCAAACATTATATATATTATTAAGAATAATTTCATCTTATAATTTGACTCATGAATATTTTTCTTTCCTTTTAAAGTTAATAGTACAAGTTTGCATTTTACACTAAACCAAAAAAAAAGGTTTTAGAGAGCAAATTTTTTAATGTGATTTATACTTGATTTTTAAATAAATACACATATTATAGTGTGTAAAAAATACTAGCAACTTTAGTTTATTTCAAAATAATTCAAAAACACAAATAATTGCAACAAGGGTGAAGGTTACAAGTGTCAAAAGTATCAAATAGTGTCACAAATTACATTATTTTAATAAATTATTATAAAATCAATAGTAAGAGGTTTAAAATAAAATAAAATACCATCTCAATGTATCCAAAATATTCAAAATCTTAAATATGGCTAGTAATGATCCCATGGTAATTTATAATCTCATGATGGGACCTCACATTGAGTTTCCCTCTTCACCCACACATATACTTTATACAAGTCTTAGGTAAAATCATCTGATGACTTCTTCCATGCCTTCAACTTTCTCTACTACTTCTTATTTTACCTTGCCTATTCAAATTAACAACATTAATATTACATTTAATGATACCACTAATGCATTTCATGTTTTTTTATTAGTTAACCCACTATTAATACTAATCAAATTTTATTACAAGCCATGGATCAAATGGATAATTTTCAAACTAATAGTGTAAATAAAATTATTCAAATGAAAAACTAACTTTTATAATTAAAAAATTACCCTCAACCAACTCAATTAGGAGTGAAAAATATTAATTTCCCCACCCTCCATTAGAGATGCACAAGGTAACCTTATAACACAACCTCCACCTCTTAATAAGGATATCAAACACTTAGAAAATGAAATTTTAGTTCCTCAAATTAAAAATATTGACATAGGTGGTATTTAAAAAAGAATATTTTAGATTCATCATGTTGAAACTACTTAAATCTAACATTTTAGATCTAATATGTGTGTCCATATTCAAGTTGAGAGATTAGATGTCCATTTATAGGTGGTATTATTCCTAATATCACTTATAATGGATCCATCAATGATTTAATGCATTTAAAATATTTAAAAAACTTTTATAAAGATTGGATTAAGCTCAATACCTTTGTACCCACCAAGATCTTAACTAAAACCTTTTCATGCGACACTTTGGATTGGTATAATCAACTCAAGTATCATACTATATCCAATCAATAAGACTTAGTTAATGCAATGGTATAGTAATTTGAAATTAACAATCTTATTAGAAATAGTTTAGCTCACTTTATCGATTATAAACAATCAAAATCTAAAATAGCCCAAGTGTTCATTATGATATGTAAAGCCTTATCTAGGGTTTTTAAGGGCCCATATGAAAAATCCCATTGTAAAATTCTATCAAATATTTAAAAGTTAATTTTGAAATTGTGGTGAAATGAAGGGGAAGTCATTTTATTGAAAAGGAAAACCTTAGGCATCACCTGAGCACAATGGTTGGATGACTTTTTAAAATCACAATACCTATTATACATATGTTTTATATGCCAAATATAGTATGAAAACTACTTGGTGTTATCTAGACCTTGTGGTAACTATATAGACCATATGGTCATTTTCAATGCCCTTTGTTCACTATCTTAACCTTATGGTCAACATCTAGAACTTGTGGTCTCCATCTAGAGCATGTAGTCTAATGTCTAGATCTTTTAGTCACCGTTTCAAGTATGTAGTCTCTATAACCATATTCAAATAATCTATCTATCTCAAAATCAACTGAATAAAATTGGATATGATAAATATTTGACTAATGTCTAGAGTGTGTAGTCTAGCATCTAAAGAGTGTTGTCTAACATCTTGATCATGTAGTTTGGCATCTAGGGTATGTCCATAAAATGTATTCAAGCATCGATAATAAAAAAATAGGCATATATAAAAAATAATCTCTATCCTAAAATCTATCAAATGTAGATCAGAGTCCATCAGTTTTAGTTGAATCTCTATCATATGTGGAATATATTTGGGTGGTTTTCTATAGATTTGATAGGTGGTTTTCTATATATATTGGTGAGATAAAGAAAAATTCCTTTTGAGGCCACAATGATTTATAGTCAAAATTTTGGAATTAGTTGTAAATGATAGGAAATATAACCTAAAAAATCTAATTTACAACCTAAAAATTTAGGTGACCTAGTCTCTTAACTGGTCCCTAAAAATTTCCAAATCCAAATTTCAAAAAATAGAATATTCATGAATTAATGAAAATTTTCCACTAAAAAAAATTTGACCTTATCTAATAAAGCTAAACACAACATTTTAAAATACAATCTCTTCCACTTGTTCACTAATGATTTTCATTCTAAATTGTAATATTGTGTTAGGATGCTCTCTCCAAAATCTTTGGAATAAGCCCTAGACTAAGCCAAACATCAATATTTTATCATAAAATAATTTGAACCTTCCCACTCTCTATCTAGAACCTAAATGCTCATGAAATATAGAAATTTTCATACCACTAATGATGGTGTTATAGATACCTATGATTCCATACACATAATTCACACTAACCTCCCAAGTGGTTTTAATTATTCTCCTCTTTCACAACCACTTTTTATCAATCCTTTCCAACAACCTAGTTATACATATTCCCATGTGAATAGTACAGATTGTCACAAACCACTGTCCAAGGAAGAAATTCAAAAGTGTCTTTTAAGGCCTTCACCATGAGATATTGACCCTACTCACCCTACCAAACAATGTATGATTCACATAAGTTTTTTGAGTATCATGTAAGTTGGGGTAATTCTAATGAGACTTGTCACTAACTTAGAAAATTTTCACTTGAGTATCTTCTTGGCCCTAATTTTGATCATGAAACCTTAATTCATGAGTGCCAACAAGCTTATGAAGTAACAACTAAAGCTCATTAAATAAAAATTAAGCATGATGGCTTTAATCAAGCTAATGTTAATCTCATTATTTATAAGGATCTTATTTTTAATCATTAATCAATAAATAATCAAATTCCACTTCCAACATAGTTTAAATTTATTTTGATCCTAATTATCTCATAAAAGATGAGATTTTTTTCAATATGAAAAAGATAAGAAGATTAATATTTTTTAGATTGATAACATTCTCATCCTTGAACCTTTACATATCATTCCTTTTTATCAAATTTAATGATTTAATTATCCCATTAACTCTAATAGAGGTTATAATGGCCACCCAAAACTTGTCGGTGATATACCACATAACATATTAGATTTAGATAATGATGAAAATATTGACCATTTTTAGCCCACATAGGAAATTCTTACATAGTTTGATGAAGCACGTAGAAAGCATAAGTAGGAATTTTGCTGAGGCTAAGTCTTAGATGTGTAAAAGAGTCAAAGAAAATGGTCAAAAGGCCTTGTTCACTTTTGTTCCAAGATCATACATGCCAAATCTAAGGTCCTCCATTGAAGTGGAAATGAATTTATGCATGTTCTAATTTAGCTTTTAATTAGTGTTCACTAAGTTTCCCATACTTAGCCAAAAGAGATTGACCATCACCAAGATGTCACAATGGAACACATATGGATTTGTCAACTTGGGCCTTCAATATCTTCACTTGGAAATCTACTGGGACCAATAGATAAAATGGGTTTATCCTTATTGACCTTAGGAACATCCCTTGAAAGTTTGAGGTCTCCATGACTTTTTCTCTTCAAGTTATGAGCCTTTGAAAATAGACCTACAATGTGAGATGTTCATGCCAACATCAAATTTAGGGATAGAATAAGACAACCCTACTAAGATTAAATTTGAAAATCACATAACCATTAATGTTGGTCACATGAGTGTCATTTGACTCAAGTGAAGATGTCAACTTTAAGATTATAAACTAACCATTGGTTTCAAATAGTGGGTCCCAGTAAATTAACGGTCTGCTTTGCATCATACATTTGGATCTAATGATGAGTGATGGTCAAAGAGTTATAAAATATCAAAGATGAATGTATTTGTGACAAGTGTCAAATATGCATTTAATTGGTAGGATATCAATGATCTATGGGCCCTCATACAAATTGAATTTGATGGAGTGAGTTAACCTATCAATGAGTTGAGTTAGATTTTGATAACTAATCATATTAAATATGATCCCAATATTCTTGATGAAGGTTGGAAATCTATTCTTGACCATAAAAAATAGGGTTATATAGGGTATTTTGATGCCATTAGAGCTGGTTCAAATTCTAAAGAATGGCCTAGGTAATGCAGTGGGATATAAGGAAACATGTATGGGAAACCATTAAGATTAAAATATGGACCTTTAGTTCATATTTTTACTCAAGTAGGGTTGTTATTATAGAAATGGTCCACCCTTTTATGAGAATCCATGTATGTATACATAGGTTTGGGTTCCTATAGAGAAAAGATGGGTCTTTTGGGCTTACTATAATATAAAAAGTGCTACATTTTCTATAGGTCTATAATGATATGGAAACTATAGGAAAACCAATAGCATTGAATTGGTTTTCTACCTATATATAGACCTATGATCCAAGTATGAAGATAAATTAGAGGTACAATTGATGTAAAATATATTCATTCTTCTAGATGGTTGTAATCTCAACAAGTAGCTACCTAAAGACACCAAATCATGTTTTTTTTAGGTCCATGATCATAAAGTTGTCTTCAAGCAAGAGTTGGCATGAAGGATCAAATAAAATATCTAGTATTGGGAACTATGGCTAGGATCATTTAATGCATCCTTGAAGCCTTTGGGGACCTTCTCACTCAACAAGCCATATACAACATTCTAATTAATCAAAAGGGTGGCAATGTTTCAATTGGTTAAGGAGAAAAATGTGGTATCTCAAGTTCATTTAATGACATAGGATAGGTGTTCTTTTTTAATAGCATGCTTACCCATTCTTTTGGGCGACCTCTCTTCTTCTATATATCTTGGTCTCATTCCCATTGTAAGGGTTCTCAACTTTTGGACGTTTTAGCATTTTATTTTTGAGACAAGGATACTCATCAAGACTCTTGCAAAAGTATGCTCATTTTTTAAGGTTAAACCCTATCGAAATATTTTAAGAACTACCTTTTGAAGTAATAAGATCAACTCTTTGCCGATCTCTTATCTTAAATCAATGTTTAGTATGCTTGTGTATGGTAAATTCATGAAATATATTCTTCATACTCTATTGTCCTTCTACTTGCCTCTTTGAAGATGTTCTCAATTTAATTTGTAGGTCTGGATTAGTGTTATATTTGGGACCTCTTCCATGAAATATTTATGCAATTATTGAGATTGAGTAATTCATAATTATCTTTTGCTGATCTAGTGTGGGTTCAAACTTATGTGAGTGTCTATTTAAACTTTTGTGCATCACCATATTAACTTTATTAGGATCCCTTAATATATTTCTAACCCTTTCCTTGTGAAGCATTAGTCTTAGATTTAGTTTTAGGTGAGCATCAAAAAGGAAGCCAACCTACTCTAGAGGTTCAACCTTGACATAGGTGACCCACAGCCTAGGGTTATCCCAATATTATATATCAATTGGAGAGAGCCTAAAGAACCCTCTCTAAGGGTGTGAATTGAGAATCTAATAGTTTTTGGCATGCTTGATAAGACACACTTCTTTCAAATGGAATATTGATCAAAATTAATGATGATTTGATTAAATTTACAGTGGTTAAGCTCCAAATAATGACATTTGGTGACTCTAAAATAAATAATCAACTCTCTGGTGTAGAACATTAGATCCATCTCATTCCAAAGGTGACAAAAAAACTATATAAAAGAGGTATTCCTTTTGACTTTTTTGAACTACCTTTAAATTTGGCAAAAATAGTAAGATTTATAAATACTCATTCATATTAGGTAAACCTTTATCTTAGGGTATTTCCAAGGCCTATCCCTATAAGATAATACTTATTTCTCCCTTACACATCCATGGCAATCCCTAGAGATTTTACAACTTTTAATGGTCAAATCCCTCTAGCCATTACTTGTTATGATCCTATCCTAGTTGCAACCCTTAAACATGTTCCCTATAACACCTTATAAGTACCTCATAGACATAGAAATTTTTTTCAATATACATAATTCCACTAAGGATAATATAGCTATTAGGATACTATCTACCTATTTCAAAGGAAAGGCTCTAGATTGGTATAGAGGCCTTGTTACAAATTTGATTCAAAAATGGGACCAATTAGGGGAAGACTTGTGTAAAATATTTGAGGATAAAAGTGACCATTTTTCACTTACAAAATAACTAACTACAATTAGAAGAGCTCCTCATGAAGTCATGTAAGAATTCAACACAAGGTTCTAAAAAACATAGGACAAAATTCTAGTTGTATTTAGGCAAACCCATAAATTCACTTTCCTATATTATTTAAAGGTTTTGAATATTGACATAGCAGTGATGATTCAATCTATGGGAGACAATATACTTCCAATTGCATATGAGGTGGCCATTAAATTATAAAATTATCTAGTTCAAGCTGGTAAACTTACACCTAGACTATTGATACCCTTATTTATTGAGATCAAACCATCTCCTATTTCTATTCCTCCATTGGCTACCATTTTCTCTACACCAACAAATTTTGCAACCCATACACCAAATCAAGAGAAATCTTCTCTTAGTATATCAAGTGATTCACTAGAACACAAGAACTTTCAGGAGCTCAAGAACATATTTCAATCTTTGGGGAATGAGATAATAAATTTCAAAAGGAAACAAGCCTTCAAATGAACTTATCAAATTTCATACCAACCTTAGCAATAAGCTTTTCAAGCAAATAGATCTCCATATAAAGAAAACTACTAGGGCCAAGGTTAAAACTAAGGATAAGGGTAGATGGATAAAATAGGCAGAGTAACCTCAACCCTAATTTTGATAATACTTCCAACTCTTTGGCCCTCATTCAAAATAATGTGGCTAAATAAGTAGAGGGCACCATGCCTTAGAACCAATCCTTTAGTCAACATATTGTCCCAAATATTGACATTAACCAAGCCTTCAATGATCAACAAAAATAAGCTACTAACTTTGGGTAAAATAATGATCTCATGGTCCAAAACATAGAGGTGCCTATGATGACCAAACTGGAAGAACCTCCACAAGGTCAAGGGTTTAATCAGGGACCAAATCAACTAAATGCTATAATAGTGAAGTATGACAAGGGGAGTGCTACATAGACAACTAGTAAGCTATTTATAGCTAGGCCTATATTCAAGTGGAAGTAAACACAATATTTAAAATAAGGAATATGAATGGTGATTGAGAAGGATTCAAAGATATTCCCACCATTACCCCTACATTAACATGGCTTAGGGAACCTGCTATCACGCCAAAGTCTCTAGTACCTCCAAAATATCAGATCCAAAGGAATCCTTTTATTTCCCAAGGCTCACAAGTTCAATAAACTATAGTGGTGGATCCTAAAACACAAGAACATTTTAGTGGTTCACCCATAAACATTATTAAATAAATGAAAAAGTCAAATATGAGTGTGCCCATATAAGATATGTTCTCTGTGATTGGTTAGGTGGACATTCTTTAAGAGGATTTATCCAAGGTTAATGTTACAAATGTTCCAAAAAAGCCATCAAGTGAGGTGAATGAATTTCTCACATATGCATCCAAAGGGAGAGAGGAAGGATGATCAAGTAAAATATTCAAGCTTCTTCCATTCTATATTTTAGTAATCATTAACAACTCTCTAGTACATAGTTGTTTGGTCGATAGTGGGGCTAATACCTTAGTGATGTCAAAGTCCATAGCTAATTATCTTGGTCTAAAATATTAGAGAAAATAAAAAGGAGTGATAAAAATTGATGGTTCTTCTCCTAAACCATCTAGTATAATTAGGGACCTCAATATGACCTAAAAAGCTTTTCCTAGTGTCTCAATAGCCTAATGTGTATTGGTCTTGGACGTGTCTCGACGTGTCTCCTCACTTTGTATTATGATTATCCAAATAATTCACAAAAAAGATAAGGGGATACCTTGTAATAGACTAGTCCTATATGGTCCTCAAGATAAGGTATGGGACCAAGGTGTCAATCAAGGCTGAGCCCATTACACAATTATATATAGTTCCTATGGGATAGATAGTTTCAACATCAATTACACCATCATTGATGAGGATGAATTTATAATGAGGCAAGATTTGAACACTCATCTAGAAGAGGTACAAGACATTTTATTGGATGATTTATGGAATGATAGCCTATTGGTAGACCCTTAGAAGGTGTTGAAGAAAGAGACTTGGGTGTTTTGTGATTGCATGAAGAAGACTAGCCTATGCCATCACTCATAAAGCCTATAGAAGATTATAGTGGTCTATGGAGGTTATTTTTTGATGGATCAAGGAGAAAACATGGGGTGGGTGTAGGTGCCATGTTAATTTCCCCTTTAAATTATATGTACTTATCTTCATATAGTTTCTAATTAAGCTGATCCTTCAATGTAGCAGAATATGAGGGTCTCATCCATGGCATTCAATGGGCCAATAAGAGAAAGATTAAGTATTTATAAGTCTATGGGGAAAATAAATTGGTTATGCACCAATTCAGAGGTTTAAATGATACTAATAACCCTTTAATGAGATCTTAAAAACACAGAGTGTGGGACCTCATTAAAGACTTTGAGGATTTCAACATCCAATCAATGATAAGAGGCTGAAACTAACATGCTAATATGCTAGAAACTATGGGGGCTCATTTTGACATCCCAAATGAACTAAAAAGAACCAAGTTTTAATCACACATCAAAGTGGAAATATGACCATTAGTACAAGATAACAAATCTCACTAGTAGGTCTTCAAAAATGATAAACAATTTGCATGTTTCTTGCTGTAAGAAAAAAAATTATCCTCCCTTAATAAAGAAAAGTTATAGCACTAGTATAGGGAGTATATTATCCAATTAAGGTCCAATAAGCTTCATAAAGGGATGGTCACCATAGAAGGCCTATTTCATGAAGGGGACCATATGAAGAAGGATAAAATAGTGATGTCAACTAATAAGGATAACTATGAAAGAGTTATTATCTTTAAGGACAAGATTCTCAATATTGGAAATGTAAGCACTAAAGTTGAAAGGCATGCTTTCATAAATATTTTTAAGGAATATTCAAACATATTTACTTGGAAATATAATGACCTAAAGGGATTTGATCCTAATATAGCCTAACACACAATAGAGCTAGAGGCTGATGCCAAGCCTGTCAGGTAGAAGTAGAGGCCCATAGATCCTAAGATTGAAGAGCTCATGAGAAAGGAGTTGACTATTCTTGTGAAGTACAATATAATATTCCCCATCAAACACTCCTCATGGTTAGCTAATATAGTATCTATCAGAGAGAATATTGGGGAGTTCAAACCATGTGTGTACTTTAGAGATCTTAATAGGGTCTATTTGAAGGACCATTACCTTCTACCATCCATGGAGTAAATTATACAAGTAGTTGATAGTTTAGAACATTTATCTCTCTTAGATGGATACTCAGGTTATAATCAAGTGCTAGTGAGATAAGAGGATCAGTACAATACTTCCTTCACCACCAAGTGGGGGACTTTCACTTGTCAAAATATTCCCTTTCGATTTTCCAAAGCTGGGGTAACCTTTCAAAGCGAAATGGATATGGCCTTCCAATGATTGATAAATAAAATGGTGATGGTCTACTTGGATGAAATTAAAATATTCTCCAAGAATGATAGTGATGACACAGACCATCTGAGGTTGGTTTTTGAAATATGTAGGGAGTATAGGATCTCATTAAACCCCAATAAATGTGTGTTCTTTGTACATGAAGGAAAATTAATAGGTCATATTTTTTCAAAAGAGGGGTTATCCATTGAACCTAATAGAGTAAGTGATATTTTATCCTTATCCTTGACAAAGCATAGAAAAGGGATCTAGAGCTTCCTTGGGAAGATCAACTTTATGAGAAGGTTCATACCTAGTTTTACAAACCTAGTCAAGCCTATCACCACTATGTTGAAGAAGAGCCAAGTGTTTTCTTGGTATGATGAAAGTGGGAATACTTTTAAATCCATTAAGTAAGCCATTACCCAAGAAACCTAACTTTTAAATCCTAATTTATCCAAAGAATTCATCTTTTACACCTTTAATAACATTGAAAACATATCAGCTATGTTGATGCAGAAGAATAGTGAAGTAATGGAGTAGCCTATTTCCTTTTTAAGTCAGGGGTTAAAAGAATATGAGGTGAGGTACACTTTTTTTGATAAACATGTTACTACAGCCTTGATAAGCCTTAAGAAGTTCAAGCCCATGCTCTCTAACAAGAAGATCCATCTTATGGTGTCTCATCTTGGAGTTAGGGATTTCCTCCTTAACAAAGATTTAAATGAGAAGAGATCAAGATAGATCACAAAGGTCAAGGATTAAAATGTAGAGATAAAGGTAAATAAGCTAATTATGGGTAAGGGATTATGTTATCACATGGTGAATGACCTCCAAAAGGATAATAAAGTTCTTTTGGTGATCCAAGATAACTCACAGGTAGGTGCACTCCCACCTCAGAAGAACTTGCTTCAAGATATGGATCATTTCTTGGTAATAGGAGAATGCCCTCTATAGTCATATAAAATTAAAAATGTGGTTACTTTAGTATGGATAATGACACCCAATCCATAGGTCCTCTTACTTTCTTGCACAACCCTCATAGGCTTTTCTTTGATCGATTCCTAGTCATCCACATCCTTTAAAAATTAACCTTTATAGACCTAAGTAGCTCTTTCAGGCCCAAATCCCTCCCTCCAAGTCTCATTACCTCTAGATAATAGCACCCAACTTGGATAGGAGTTTTAAAACATAGGGTGTCTTATTTAATGACACTATTATCCATGTGCAAATTTGGTTCAAACAATCATATTTTCTTGAATCTTTATCTTAATTTATGGCAGCCTAACACAAATTCATCTAACCCAAAATCATCAAGTTCCCTATGAAAGGCCATTCAAAGTCCATTTAGAAGGGTTAACACTCATTTATAAGAGAGAATCAAGAATAAAAGTAAGTACCCTCAAGTATTTTTCTCCATTCTCTGCATACAACCTTTTAATATTATTCCAAGCCTATTTAAAACCTTACACTAGTCCTTAGCCATCTAAAGCACACCCAATTTTTCATCTAGTTGTATTTTCATACATAATTAAACCAAGCACTTCAATGGGAAAACTAAATTATCTTGATCCCTCCTCACAGTATTGGTATGTAGGTAGCGTGCCCACACACGAGGTGTGAAGTGCATCTAACGTATCCTTTACACACTAACACCTCTTTCTTTCCCAAGTTGACATTAAAGTTTAAGCACACAAAGCTTATAAGGGTTTGAATATTAAAAATAGATGCATATCAAGCTCTATAGACTTTTGGGCTTCAATATTTCACTAATAGGGTAATATAGACCTATCGAGTAGAACCCAGAAAACTCAAATCACCAGGACAATAGCATCAAAAAAAGACTAAAATGTTTAACAATAAGGTGTCCTAGTTTTAACACTCCTATTCAATCAAAAAATGAAGTTTAATAACTTGTTTCTAACACTATCCTAGTCCTGTACCTAAATTCTCAGACCTTGTCTTAGACCAGACAATATAGAATAAGCTAAGTCATATTTTCTCTTATTTATTACTATTTTTAGAAAAAGTAAAAATATAATCTATTTACATAAATTAGTGGCTTACTTATTGCACATTATTTACTGATTTACTTTACTCTAGAACTACTTATTAATTAGGAATAAAACTCCATTATTCTAAAAAATAATAAAACATTTGGTGAACCTGACTTACTTTGAATTTCTTATTAAAACCCTAGAAACCCTAGGGTAAATTCCTAGTTAATTTTTCACATTAATTTCTAAATTTTATCTTGAATATTAAAATAAAAAAATTCCTCTCAAATTTTAAAAATTTTGTAGTAAATTTTAAAATAAATTTATTTCAAACCCTAGTTGCATCAACTAGCTCCTAGTAATTTTTCAATATTAATCCAATAATTTTTTGATTTTTTGTTTGCATATCTAGATAAAAATTTTGACTCAAATTTTCAAATTCAATAGTAATTTCAAAAACAATTTTATTTCAAACCCTAGTTGCATCAACTAGCTCCTAGTAATTTTCCAATCTTTTTCTAAATTTTTAGTTAAATATTAAAATCAGAAAATCACTTTAAATTTTAAAAATTCATAGTATTTTAAAAAATATATATTTTCCTCAAAACACTAGTTGCATATACTAGGTCCCATTAAATCAAACACTTTCCATTAAGTTTTTGAATTTTTACTTGCATACTTAAATAAAAAATTCAACTTCAATTTCAAAAATTCATAATATTTTGCAAAACTATCACTGTTACATCCCTAGTTGCATGTACTAACACCTATTTGATTTTTGAGGTATCACCTTACATCCATAAAAAAATTGAAAAATTGATTTTCACTTATGTACAAATTTTTCTTACATTTCTTGTAAATAACAAGGAAACCATAATGGGTCCTATCATGTACATGAATGATGAAGTTTATCATATGCTAGTACAAAGCTTGATCCTTTTCATTTCATGCTTATGTTTCATTATATGGGATGATATTACAAAATTCATTGCCAAAAATGCATAAAATTTCAAAATTCATTTTGCATATTTTATTTTTGCTCATACGAAATAATTACCAACTCCATTTTGATAAATGTATTCAAAATGTTATGTTGCATGTCAAAAGTTTCTATGCATTTATGCAAAAAGTCATTCTCTCTATCCTTTATTTTATATTTCTCATGTGAATTTTTTTTCAAGTTTATCATGCCAAGCACATTATAAATGTTATGTTGCATGTCAAAAAAATTTATGCCTTTATGCAAAATTCATACTCTCTATCCTTTGCTTTCTATCTCTCATGTGGAATTTTTTTCAAGTTTATCATGATAAACATATTAGAAATGTCATATAACATATTAAAGTTCTAAATGTATTCATGAACAATGTCATAATATACATTACATAATTTATCTCTCTCGTGATGAATTTTTTTCAAGTTTATCATGCTAAACACATTAGAAATGTCATGATTCAAGTCAAAGTTTTTTATGCATCCTTGCACACTTCCATGCTCTCTGTCCCTTATTAGCTATCTATCATGTGGAATGATATTTATAATCATATGTCCATACATGGATTCTACTTAGATGTATCTAACTCTTTGGATACCTTTAATTATATTCTCATCACTAATGGACACAAGCAAACACTAGTGGTTATATATATATCCCTCTTCTCTTCAAACTTGGTTCATCGAGCTTTTATCTCGCACCTACTATCAACTCTATTCCTATAGTAGATCATGTGGTACATGATATCACCCAAGTTTATGAAGATAGGTAGGTTGATTACACCCATGGTTATAGATTTTCCACTTAGGTTCATACCCCTTCTAATACAATTTTAGCTCCTTCACTTGTTACAGTTCTTCCAGTCTAGATTTAGCCATTGTCGAGTCCTTCATCACTAGAAAAGAAAATTCATACACATCCATAGCTTCAATATTCTAGATAGTTTCCAGATACAATATTCACACCCAGGGTAGTATCATTTAGATCTCATGAATCTACACATAGAGCACATGATCATAGAGCTTCTCCTAATTTTAGATGGGTCCCTAAGAGCCCTATAGTTACATCTACTTCTTAGAGTTACAATAGGACCCAATATCAATTTCTACATTAGAGATTTTAGAGCATCTACAACATATACAACTTTCAAAGCCATAGTCTCATCATTTTCATCATACTTCACATTCATACATGATTCCACTCCTTGATACAAGACACCACGATAAGGAGTCTCGCATGACACTCATCAATTAGTATCATCCTATCCCAACCTACCTGTATATAATATCTTTTTCTTGATTGTACATAGTTTTTATAAAATACAAAAACAATACAAAATTTAAAAAACAAAAACATTCAAATAATTCAAAAACACCAAAAACATTTTGATTGTATGAATCATCCATGCTTTACATTGCTACTATCATGCTAGGACTTACATTTGCTATTTCATGCTATTATTTGTCAATTATCTACATTACTATGCTTCAATTGATCTTCTTTGAGTGTGTGTAGTGACATATAGTTAGTTGATTGCTTCACTCTACCCATTGAGGGGGCATTCCTACTTCTACATTTGAGGCACACATCTATATACATACCCACTAAGGGAATATTCTACATGATAACACCATCCAGGTTATGTCAATCCTACACTACACACTTTGAGTTATCATAATGATGTACATTACTTTACCAAATTACATAGATTACTATATCAACATTTCACTAGTATGTTGCACTTGTGTATCTATTAGCAATACCTATTCTTGTACTAAATGTGTCTTGCATACTTTCACTCTTTCTTTTATTAGTTAGATGTGCTTGTACCTTTCCAATTTTTACATGCTTTCCTTTTTTGATTTATGTAGCTAGATGAGAATACATTTCTATTTCTAGTTTTATTTTTTATGTGTGCCTTAGGACATCTACCAATGTCCTTTGCTTCTATTCATGTGTGTGTACCTTTGGACATTTACGAATGTCCCTTGCTTGTACTCTTTTATGTGCCTATGGCCCTCATGCTAATCTTTGCTTGTTTCAAATTGTATGTGTATGTGGCATTTGAACATGCCTTATATGCTTGCTTTCTAATTTGAGTGACATGTGCCCATGTTCCTTGTTTGCATGGCCCCTTGGCCAAACTTGTATGCTTCTTAATTCTTGCTTTGTATGATTATTTATTGATTAATTTCCTTTATCTATAATGTCATGATCCATATCATGCATTTACCTTGATTTCTCAGATACCATGATGGACAACATGCTCCATCCCTCCTTAACAACTAAACACTAACAATTAACAACTAACATCTAACATTTCTAATTGTAATTCAGTATATTGCACATGATTTTATATTATTATATCTATCTAGGCATACTTATGTTGATCTAAAAAATATATTAACACAAAAATTACTATATATAGAGATATCTTGTCAAATATCATTTATTTATATAGCATAACACACTTGCAGGACTCTTTTCTTCTGAGGGCAGTCATGATAGGTTCATCATTCCTACCCTCAAAAGAGGGGGAAATAAACAAGGGTTTTGTCATAGAGACCAAAACTTATAGTAATTAAAATAACATTTAGATCACTCATTTTAGAATCTCGAGGTCAAACTAGTCAGAATAGAACAAAAAAGTAGTGATGATTCTAGATCAACAACTAATTTCAGCATAGGACAACAGTGCCAGAAATAGACAATAGTGCCAAACACAAGGGTGTCCTCATTTTGGCACTCTTGTCTAGGAAAAAAACACCTAAGTTTTCCAATAATAGGCAAAAAGTTTAGCTCAACTATAGTTTTTTCACATCTAGATCAGTTAGAATAAATAGTTTCAGTATAGTTTTCTCACATAATCTAAATATAGGGGGTATCATGTACGACATGATGGCTCTCACTTCTAGTTTTAGATTAGGTAGTTGACATAACTTCCATATCAGAATCCATGTTCTAGGCACCAGTGATTGGGGGAAATGTGCATGACATATTAGTCTTCTTTTATTTCCAAGTTTAGTTTATTACCCTAGCATTCTTAATAGTTGTGTGCCTTACTCCACCTGCAGGTGGTTAGCATCATTCTCAAGTTGAAATTTCATACAAGTTTAACTTATCGAGTACTTGAGTTCATAAGTTGGCTTTAACATAAGCATATTAAATTATTTTTAAAGTGGATTTTATACAAGACTAACCTGCATCTTTTGAAATGGCCAAGAATGGCCTAGTTTCCAACATACATTCGGCTATCCATACCACATTGTCAGATTTTTAGAGCATCCATAGGATCCATGAGCCATCTAATATGACATATATTATATATTGGTATCACTTCATAACTTCACTTCATGGGGTAATGATGGAGCTAAAGGTCTAGCTAACCTTTTTATTCTTGAGCCACCTATTCAGAGGGATTGGACACATAGTCCAGACATTGATTATCACACACATGATTCATTAGCTTCAATTAGTAGGTGACGATGGAGCCAAAGGGCCAAACATTATATTATTGACCCACTTTCTAAGGATTTGAGCACTCATCTCCATTCACAATATAACTTTTGGTACAATATCATCGAGCACAATCCAACATTACTCATCCTTACTCAGGATCACAATAGGTTTTATATTAATTCATGTACTGAGTAAGGTGTATTCATTACTTTCTCTTCTTCTTTATTTTACTCAAATTTTGTATGTTCTTATTTTATATCACATATAATAGGAACTGATCTACTATTTGTTTCATTTCAAAAATTCACACTTGCACAACATGCTCTTTATGTACTATCCAACATTACTCAACATCACACAAGCTTCATGGGGTTAACCTTTGTAGGTAAGTTTAGGTACACTTTTTATTTTTTCCTTTATCTTGGTATTTCACTTTGCTGCATCACTAGAATAAAAGGGGGTCAAGTGTAGTCATATAAAATGAAAAATTTGGTTACTTTAGTATGTATATATAATGACACCTAATCCATAGGTCCTTGTATTTGCTTGCACAACCCTCATAAGATTTTCTTTCACTAATTCCTAGTCATCCATAGCCTTTTAGAATTAAACCTTATAGATATAGGTAGCTATTTTAGGCCTAGATCCATCCACCTTGGTCTCATTACCTTTGAAAAATAGTGCCCAACTTAGATAAGAGCACTAAAACCTAGGGTGTCTTATTTCTATCGCTATTATCTAAGTGCAAATTTGGTTTAAACAGTCATATTTTCTTGAATCCTTATCTTAATTCATGTCATCCTAACATGAATTCATTTAACCCATGATCATCAAGTTCCTTATTAAAGGCCATTCAAAGTCCATTAAAAAGGGTTGACACTCATTTACAAGAGAGAAGCAAGAATACAAGCAAGTACCCTCAAGAACTTTTCCATTTCTCTATATAAAGCCTTCCAATATTATTGCAAGCCTATTCAAACCCTTGCACTAGTCCCTAAACATCTAAATTACACACCCAATTTCACATCTAGCTGTATTTTTAAACACAATTACACCAATCACTTCAATAGGAAAACTACATTAGCTTGATCCCTCCTCAAAGTATTGGTATATAGGTAGTGTGCCCACACACGGGGTGTGAAGTTTTTTCAACATATCCTTTACACACTAATCCCTTATTTTTATTTTTCAAGTTTCCATTCAAGTTCAAGTACAAATAGCTCTTAGGGCTTTGAAGATTAAAAATAGATGCACAATGAGCTTCATAAACTTTTAGGCTTTGATATTTCAATGATAAATTGACATAGACCTGTTGAGGAGAACCCAAAAATCTCAGATCACCTAGAAAATAGTACTAAAAAGGACTACAATGCCAAACAATAGGGTGCCCCACTTTTGATGCTCTTATCCAATTAGAAAATGAAATTTAGGAACCTATTTTTGACACTATCCTAGTCCTATACCTAAATTTTCATAGCTTATCTCATATCAGATAGCACAAAATAAACTAGGTCATATTTTCTCTTATTTATTACTATTTTTGGAAAAGGTAAAAATACAATCTATTTACATAAATTAGTGGCTTAATTATCACATATCATTTACTGATTTACTTTACTTGACTTGTTTATTAATTAGGCATAAAACTCTATTATTTTGAAAAATAATAAAACACCCCCAAGATTTGGATAGATCCAAAATAAGGTATTTCAAGATTCAATATATACTATATGCAATAATTGATGGTGTTCTTTTTAGAAAGGACCTCAATGAGGTACTCCTTAGATGCATAGATGATGACCAGGTAACCAAACTCTTGAAGCAGTTCCATGATGGACCTGTAAGAGGCCATTTTGTACCCAAAACCACTATAACAAAAGTAATGAGGGTTAGTTATTACTAGCCCAACCTTTTCAAAGATGATAATGCATGGGTTAGAAAATGCCAAAAGTGTAGGACATAAATGGGTGCTCACTATAAATGACTAATTCACCAGGTGGGTGGAATACATTACTTTGAAGAAAGCTAGTGAGGTTGCAATCTTGGAGTTCTATGACAACCTCATAATCGAGTTTGGTGTCCTAGCCACCATAATTTTTGATAATGGATTAGCATTCCTTGGTATGAAGATAAGTGAGTGGGATCTCAAGCTGGGAATATACCTCAACACTTCTTCCAACTAATATCCTCAAGGAAATATACTAGTAGAGTCCATAAACAAGAATTTTCTAAGGATCATTAGGAGGACCATGGAATAAAATTAGAGAACATGACACACTAAGCTAAAGACAATTTTGTGCACTAATAGCGTGACTCCTAAAAGTACCATTGGTAATTCTCCATATGTTCTTATGTATGAAAGAGAATCCAAATTTCCTATTTCCCTTAAGCTTCTTTCATTAGAGTTATCCCATCAACTTGAGTTGATAGAGGATGAGCCTATGAATGTGAGGATGGTAGAACTCATGGAGCTGGAAGAGAATAAAGACCTTGTTATGAAAAATTTGGTATGACATCAAGCTCAGGTTAAAAAGGCTTTTGACAAAAGAGCTACAACAAGGATCTTTGAGTAAGGGGACCTAGTCCTCAAATGGGATTAGAATAAGGCCAAACTAGGAAACCATGCCAAGTTTGATAACTTGTGGAGTGGTCCTTATTTTATCCATGGATTAAAAGAGCACAATGGTTTTCATCTTTCCCAACTAGATGGAGAGGTATCACCCATCCTAGTCAATGGAATTAATTTGAATCCCTATTATTGAATACTATTGGATCTATTGTAACATATTATACATGTTAGAGTATCTTTATGTTTTCATCTTGGTTCTTTGTGCAATTTTTTTTTCTGCTCTATTTTTTCCTTTTCCAAAGTGCCTCAGGCATTTTGTTGTGTTTTATTTCTTTTGATCCTTTTTGTTTCAAAAGAAAGGTTTAGCTTAGTTGTAGAAGCTAATGAATCCATACCCAATAGACTAGATAAGACAATAATATAGGTTCTTAAAGCATAGTAAGCATGCTTCCCTATGATTTGCCAAAGATGTTGGCCATTTTTATCCCACACAGGAAATTATTCCATGGTTTGATGAAGCATGTAGAAATCACAAGTAGGTAGTTTGTTGAGGCCAACTCGTGTACATGTGAAATAATAATAGAAAATGGTTAAAAGGGTTTGTTCAATTTTATGCCGAGATCATATGCACTAAATCTCAGATCCTCCACTAAAAGTGTAAATGAAGTTATGTGTGTGCAAATTTGGCTCTTCAGTTGATTTTCACTAAGTTTCCCATACTTAGCCAAAATAGCTCAACCATCAACAAGACATCAAAATAGAACAAATATGGACTGATCAACTTGGGCCTTTAATATATTCACCTAGAAATCTCCTGAGACCAATGAATTAAATGGGTTTATCTTTCTTGACCTTAGGAATATCCTTTGAAAGTTTGAGGCCTCCATGCCTTTATCTCTTCAAGTTATGAGACTTTGAAAATAAACCTACAATGTGAGACATTAACACCAATATCAAATTTAAGGATAGAATAAGTCAAACCTACTAAGATTAAATTCGATGATCATGAAACCATCGATGATGGTCACGTGAGTGTCATTCAATGGGAGTGAAGATGTCAACTTTAAGACTATGAACTAGCCATTAGTTTTCAAATAGTGGGTCCTAGTAGATCAATGGTCCATGTTGCATCATACATTTGGATCTAATGGTGAATGATGGTCAAAGAATTATCTAATATCAAAGATGAAAGGATGTGTGACAAGCATTGAGGATGCATTTAAATGAAAGGATATCAATGATCTGTGGGCCCTCATACAGATTAAAATTGATGGAGTGAGTTAAGTCAACCTATCAATGAGCCAAGTTAGATTTTGACAACCAATTAGATTAAAGATGAGCCCTAGATTCTTGATGAAGGTTGGAAATCTATTCTTGACCATGAAACATAAGTTTTTTTAGGGTCTTCTAATGGCATTGGATCTAGTTCAAATGCTATAGAATGGCTTAGGTAATGTAGTGGGATATAAGGAAACATGTATGGAAAGATATTAAGGCTAAAATATGGACCTCTAGTTCATATTTTCACTTAGGCAGGGTTGTTATTACAATAATGGTCCTCATTTTTTAGGAAAATACATGTATGTATATATGGGTTTGGGTTCTTATAGAGAAAGGATGGGTCTTTTAGGCCTATTGTAATATAAAAAAGTGTTATATTTTCTATAGGTATATACTGATATGGAAACTATAGGAAAAATAATAGTCTTAAATTAGTTTTCCAACTATAAATAGACCTAAGATCTAAGCATGAAGATAAAGTAGAGGTAAAATTAATGTAAAAGATATTCATTCTTTGGCATGGCCGTAATCTCAACAAGAATCCACCTAAAGGCACCAACTCATGTTTCATTCAGGTCCATAATCATAAAGTTTTATCTTCAAGCAAGAGTTGGTGTGAAGGATCAAATTAAATATCTAGTATTAGAAACTCCAACTAGGAGCATACAATGCATCCTCAAAGCTTTTCGAGACCTTATCACTCAATAAGCCATATACAACATTATGATTGATCAAAAGGGTGGAAATTAGTTCATTGGTTAAGGAACAAAAGGTGGCATCTCAGGTTCATTTAAGGACCTAGGACAGGTGTTGTTTTTGTGATAGCATAATCGCCCATTCTTTTGGGCTACCTCTCTTCTTTTATATATCTTGGTCTTATTCCCATTGTAAGGTTCTAAATTTTGGAAGTTTTAGCATTTTATTTCTTAAATAAGGATACTCATTGAGACTCTTACAAAAGTGTGCTCATATGATAAGGTTAAACCCTATCAAAATAATGTAAGAACTACCTTTTAAAGTAATAGGATCAACTCTTTACTAGTCTCTTATCTTAAAAATTAGTGTTTAGTATGCTTGTGTATGGTAAATTCACGAATAATATTCTTCCTAGTTTGAAATCCTTGTGCTTTCCTCTTCAAAGATGTTCTCAATCTAATTTGTAGGTTCAGATTAGTGTTCTATTTAGGACCTCTTCTATGAAATATTTATGCAATTGATAAGATTAAGTCATAGCTATCTTTTATTTATCTAGTGTGGGTTTAAACTCATGTGAGTTTCTATTTAAACTTTGGTGCATAAAACTATTGACTTTATAGGAGCCCTTAATCTCTTTCTAACCATTTCCCTGTGAAACATTAGTATTAGCTTTAGTTTTAGGTGAACATAAAAGAGGAAGTTGACCAACTCTAGAGGTTCAGCCCCAACATAGGTGACCCATAACCTGGGATTTTAATCATATTATATCTCGATTAGAGAGATCTTGAAGAACCCTCTCCAAGGGTGTGAATTGAGCCTATAACAGAAACCAATGAGATATGTTTAAAATAAATTTTTTTGATCTCGCTTCACACATAACTACTCAATTACCCCCTTCTCTATGACCTTGGTCTCATAAAAAACCATTATATGAGATTTTAGCTATCATAAAAATGAATAAACAATCCATTCCTCATGATTTATTAATAGATAAAATAATTGATTATTATAATATTATCTTCATACTCTTGATTATGATTATGGATATTTATTAGAAACCCATTTTTAGCTAGTTTAGCTCAAGATAAAGAGCTAGAAATACTTAGATATCATTATTATTTATAATATTCTTTTTATTTATATAGTCTTAGTGCTATAAATGTAACCCTTTCTCTTTATAATAAACCTAACATTATCTCTTCTTCACTTGATGTTCACAGGTCTTAAATGGAGCACACAAACACTAATTCTCATTTAGTTAGTCCTGAGCCTCTTTAGAGTATGATTATTGATCATGCCATGATAAGACCATATCAATTCACCAAGTTATTTGATATTTAAATATTTATCCCTATCGAGATGTTAGCCACATTATGTTGATTCACATTGAGATATTCTATCATAACTATCGAGCTTATTCTTGATCCTATTTTAACTAGTCATACTAGTGGTGATAGCATATTAACTTTGTCTACACCTACCTACATGATGGAATGATAAGTCATATTATGAATTTCATAAGGTTTTTGGTCATTAGGCTAAGGATTATCATGCACATTAGAGGTTTTCAGTACAACAATATGAATCAGGATATAACTCTACTATAGATAGTATATCTCCATAGTTTGATTTTCCTCAGCTCACTTATTATTTCATCACATGAACATGAAAACCTATAATCATTAAAAAAAACTTAGGTAGTACATTGATGCACTTTATATTGATAAGACAAAGACTACTAATAAGACCTTGCTTCCTCCTAAAATACTTAAAGAGTATATCCATCAACATGGGGATGCTTATTGTCTTTGGCATTAGTGTACTACACATAACATATATAAATTTAGGGTATTGAAAAAAAAATTCCAAGATTTTACAATGCCTACATAATCATATTATTATCAGTGTATTTAGGTTTGTTCATGGTCAAAGGCTTAACCTTCTCTACACCCTTCATTATCCTAGAGATCTAATACTTTAAGTCACACTGTATCACTATTTACTCACATTGATTATCCCTCACATGAGATGCCACATGATCATACTTATTATTATAACATACCTACATTATCCATAGAGATAATGCATTAGGAATTCTTGACATGACTTTAAAAAAATATATATGAAACCATGGTTAAGTGTATATTATAGTTACAAGAATATTCATCCAACATTATCGATGATGTATTCTATGAAATCTATTAGTATTTTTAACACATTTTTTTCTACATCATATTATGCCTCATAGTTTAACTTTATGGTTTTTTATATTTTTACTTCATTATAACATATTGTGATGCATTTCTTATCTTTTGTTATTATGGATCTCTTTCTCTATCTTTATAATTTTACCTTTATGTTCATGATTTTTGATTTACAAATCTCATTTTTATACATATTCAATGTCATCTCATTAATTACATTTCATTATATACTTTTTAAACACTTATATTACCATATTTTTAGATGATTCTTCCTTACATTCTTGTACTAACTCATTTGATGAATAATATAGTTATTTATTTGACATGATGATTAGACCACACATAATAATATCCTTTTTTCCTTATGATCAGATATAAAACATACTTATCATCATACCATCTATTAAATAAATGGATATATTATGATTCTCATTTATCCCATATCATCCTCTCATTTCAAACACATATAAGGTTAGTCTCGAGATTGCACACTTATGGAATGTTTAAAAACATTTTGGATGACATAGTCTTTAATTACTTTACTCTTGTAATCAATGTGTAAGATTTATTGTGTTTGTTACTTATATAACTCATGATTGGTTTTTTTAGAAACTATTTTATGGATTATATAGCACATCAGTCTTGTATACTTGGAAAGCTTAGACCTTGGTTATTCCTTTCAGTTTTGGACATTTCTCACTTTTTGAAGTCTCACATATACTCTATATTGTACCCTTTGGCCTATATCTTAGTCTGAATAATATTATGTTGATGACCCATACCTTCTATCTTTCTTAGAATGCTTAAAACCTACATATCTTCCACCTCTACAAGTTATGAGCTTGTACCTATTTTAATGCTCCCTAGACACTAATGTTTGGGATAAACACCTACATCGATGCTAGTTTCCTACTCTAAAAAAAGTGTCTAGTGCCTCAAAGTCATCTAATTTTCATATTAAAATTATCCTAATGGTTGGATTAAGTGATTTAATGTGAGTTATTTATCCAAAGGGTTTGATATAAGTACAAGCTTAACTCTCATTCATTCCTAACTTAGAATCTTCTTACCTACTCACTAGGTAACTTACAAAATGCATTAAATCAAGCACTCAAGAGAGAAAATATTACCTATTTTATCTTATTTATATATAAATCATAGGAAAACACATCTATAATTCTAAATTAATAAAGGAGTAGCCGAAGAGCTATATTTTCAAAGTTAAAATCTAGGTCACTATTGTACTTATTTTTTCACATATTACATGATTCACACATTATCCAACACATAAGGGAGAACTACATTATTTTGAGGCCCTCAATACATCATGTTCCCACTAAATAATTTTCCCCTAAGCTCATTATGAATATGAATAATTAGGGTTTTAAAAAATCATGAGGAGTGAAAGTCCATGACCCAGATATGAATGCACCAAAGTGAAGGCAAAGTCAAACCCAAAAGAATCTGGGTGGTCACATCCTTTTCAAATAATTATTCTATATAAAACACTCATGTTAATTTTAGATAGTAGTATCAATGCAACTATTTTAGGTTGATGGTGGTGTTTGTATCCCTAAAAGCATCCAAATTAGAATCTGATAATTATTCAAAAATTATCTTCTAGTTTACTTCCTAATTTTTTTATATCTATAAATCCATTAGCATCATAACAAGCTAAGCACATTACTTATTTATCATTTCCGTATTTAGCATAATTAAATTTATTATTTTAATCTTAACTTAGTTTAAGAAATTTAGTATACATTTATATTTATGTTTAACACTAAATTGGGCTACTATAGATATGATAATTACCCTTATGCATTGTCATTTCTATATTCTCAACCTTATGTACTCAAGTAGAATTATATATCCAAATTTAGGGTTAAAAATTTGGGTAACCCATTCATATGAATGTAATCATTTACAATTTCTAAGGTTTTTAGTTAGCTAGGGTTTCAAATTGCTATACTTTTTCATTTCCTACTTATATTATTTTGCATGAAACCTAAGCAAAATCCTAGATTGGGAGGTGTGCCTATTGAACACATTGAAATTCCCCTGCCATAACCTAAGATGTCTCAAACTAATTAGGGGCATAATCATATGGATCATGATGATACCAATGTTGATAATGAAAAACATACCAATGAGATTATCACATAATAATAATAATTTGATAATAATAATCACGATTCTAATGAAATAAATGAACATGAGCAAATAAACCATGATAAATTTGTTTTGTGACCATATTCATCAAAACCTTGAAGATATTGATGAGTTCCTAAAAACTATATTGGAAATAAAAATTTCAAAAGGTATAGTTTAGATATCCCTCCCTTTGATCACATTACCACTTAATACTTCTAATGGGGGCATGGGTTATGTTTTAAAACCTTTGTTTCTTGAAAAAAACACTATTACTATATATACCATGGAATTAGCAATAGTTTTAAATAAAATATTGGTTTCAGTGCTTATTACTACTCAAACCACCTTTGGTGACTACTCAACTTACTAATCTAGATTCCAATGGGTCTATAGTTCAAACACTCTAAGTTATAAGGACCTTAAATGAAAAGGTCAAAAATATTGAAAAAAATCCTTTAAAGTCTCCTCATCCTATTTAATCCCAAGATGTGTTTCATAACCCTCTTTCACTTGTGATATATTTGTACCCTTTTCTAACTAATTTTGTTGCATCAAATTTCACATTTTATGATGGAAAGGATGATACTAAACGACATATTCAAATATTTTATGTGGCATTCCTTGATTATGATTCTAATGATAAAATTTTGAATAAATGATTTATAATAAGACTCAAGGACTATGATTATATGTGGTTATATGACTTACCTCTCCAATTTGTAAAAGGATTCAAACCTATTTTAGATCAAATTTTAACACACTTTTCCATTAATATTTATAGAAAGGTTTCTTATGCTCAAAGGGATAAAATCAAATAAGAAACAAATGAACCTAATAATGAACATGTCTTGAGGAACAAGATAATGCTAGCTACAGTAACTAATACTATGGTGGATAAGGATTTTCAAGACATATTCAAGAAAAATTTACTAGATCCTATAAATGAGTCCATGGTTTTCAAGAAGTTAAAATCTTTTTATGACATATTCCATGTTGTACAAGATCATTAAATGAATCTTATTTCATTGAATAATCTCAAATATGTATGAAACACACCAGTTGCATCTACATATCATACCAAATTTATAATTAAACCAAGTTATAAGGTAAAGCCTCATGAGCCTAAAAAGGAAACAACCACCATGGTTAACATAGTTTCACAATAGCCTAATTAGCTTATCCTATCTAATGCATCAAATAGATAATTTAAATGCTTACTAAAGTATAATGCCTTATTACTCCCATGATTAGTAGATTACTATATTATATCTCTTCCTCATCTTATATAGGTTAATATAAATAGACCTCTACTCAAAGGATATGATGCAAATGTTTATTATATATTGTGTGTGTGTGATTGATTTGCTTGTTGAGATTGTAATATTAATTTTTATAATTTTCCATGATCCTTATCATGCATCTTAGGCCTTTATATGATCATATTGTTCTTTACACTTCAATGTTATATCTATATCGACATGTATTTCTTTATGCCACATGATTACATTCATAGATTATAAAGTTGTCTTACTTTTTGAGGTAAGGTAACTACCAATTTATATTATTAACTAAACTAAAAGGTGATTGAATATCCATGGAGGAATGTTATATAGGTATGTTCTCCACATTTGGCACAATTTTTAGATTCAGTGGGGACATACTTTGGAAGCATGTTCTCCACACTTAAGTGGCATTTGGTACTTATATCAGTTTCAGATTTAATGGGGTAATGTAATATAGGCATGGATTCCACACATTTATATTTTTGGATTCAGTGGGGGAAACTTTGGAAGAATGTTATACACATTTATTCATGTTGTCCACACATATTCAATATTCAACACACCTAGATTCAGTGGGGGCATGTTTTATAAACATGCCATCCACATTGATACTTATTATAATTTTAATATGTCTCTATATATAATGGGGAATGCTTTGGAATAATGTTATCTACACTTACATAGTTTCCAAATTGGCCAAAACACACAATTATATGATTTAGATTTATATTTGTGGTAGAATTCTATAAATTGGTATCATTATTATACATAGTTTTAGAATGAGATATATCTAAGGTGCATATTCTATGCAATGTGTACCTAATATTTCAAAATAAAAATCATTTTCAGATTTAAAAACAATCTTAGGTATTATCATCACCTATTTGAATGTACATTTATGTACTAATACTCAGGATGTAGTTTTACATATTTTATTGTTCTAATCTATTATAGTAGTTGGTTTTCTTTTGTTATGGATGAGATGATTAAATTACTAAATCTTTCCAAGTTTTCAAGTTAGAATTTATTGTATTTGTTAGAGGTACAATCACTAAGAGGGGGGTGAATCAGTTAGCCTAGATGTTTCAATTTCAATTATAGTCCTTTAAACTATTTATCAATCAACATATATCAACTTGATCAAGAAGCATTAACAAGATATCTCATACATTCAATGCATACATAAGATCAAACACTTAACACATAGTTCTTATTGGAAACCCTAATAGGAATAAAACCCACTCTCAAGATTTCAACACAAATGGATTAATGTCCTATAAGAAATTACAAACAAGATACTAATTAACTCCTTTAGACCAACAAACCTTGATCATATCCTCCTGACCAAAGGTATTTACTAAAACACCCATTTCACAAGGAGTGACTGCCCCTAAGGAAGACCAAGTCATTTAGACCCTCATTTTAATACTTCCATATTAGTAATGATGTATGAAATACCTAATTATGGATATCTATTTTCTAACATCTACACAAACTCTCTTTGTATCTCAAATAGGCCTCTCACATAGGCATGTCACAAACTCTTTCCTTCTTCACTTAAACTATCCTCATATGCACACTTAGATCTCTTTACATATCCTAAAATTGAAATAGCAATATCATGACATTAGGAACATGACCTATATGCCATACACATATTCAAAAAAATATTCTACTCATTAACTCAACCAACATTTACAGTACCTATCCTTCCTTCTTCACTTCAACGCATACTACTCACACAAGCCTTATCTTAAATCTCACGTACAAGTCTAGAAACTAACACATTTAGTTTCACTATATATAGATAAATAATTAATTATCAAGTCCATAATAATAATTTTCAACCATAATACATGCCTTCACCCTTAAGTCATCTCACATGGGTCACACTTAAGCACAATCCATTTTCAAATAGGCCTAAGTCACTTTTAGGTCCTATGGAGAGCCATTTAGTTCTTTGACACATCTATGAGAAAACTAAGACCACATGAAAAAATTTCAACACATTAACCCATGATAAATTATCTATAGGTCATCCTTAAGTTTCCATATCCATCACAATACCCTTTTACTTAAGCAAAAAATGCTTAAATATTATTTTGTGTACATAGTCATTATGAGCAAACACACAATCATCTTATAAACCATTGTTAATACTGAATATAAATGGTCAAAACTTCATAATGAAAATAATAATCATTATGGATTCTAAAACATTCTTAAATATTCAATTCACCGTGAAACATCGAAAGAACATCTACACAAGCTCAATTACTCTTCTCAGGTTACTTACTGTCCATGCATGAACACATAGTCAACTTAGAAACTTAATATATTTTCCCATATACACTTAAAGATATTAAAATTAGGTTCATTAGATGCATCATGGAGTTATATTCATATTTTATTTTTACAACATGAGCAAGTTTGTCTTGGATCAAAAGTTAAAGCCAAAATACATAAGCTAGTTTTTCCATTTGTTAAAATTCAAATATTTAAATGACAATGCTCACAATTAAAATTTGACCAATTTGTTCACATCTTGTTTCCTCATTTCTCAAATAAATTACACACCATTGATCATATATTATCTTTAAAACATAGGAACCAATGTTTAAATCTTATACCTTAGTCACTTTGACCTCATCTTGTGCAATCTTGTAATGTTGAATCCATGCGCTCTATCGATCTCTATAGATCAAACAAGTATTTAAATATCAACACTCAAAATTTTATAAATTTGTACTAAAAAACACTCACTATTATATCATTATATTTTAAATTTTCTTAGTTATTAAACAATATCCACTTGGCATCATCTTGTTGAATCCTGACATCTTAGAATAAACACACTCTATCGATCTTCTATAAGATGCTTGATCTTTATCTTTGATAAATAGCTATCACATTAACCAATTTAACTCTACATGCACCATTAGATCTATAATTATGAAATACCATGAAATATTATATATCCAATAGGTCTAGAGATATAACGTCATGAAAATTTACTATGAGAACTAACTGTAATATGCTTGAAAGCCTACTTTGGACCTTAATAACTTTTTCTACGCTTAGAAACATGATCTATAATTTGGACCACATGATCAGATTTTAAAAGAGACTCCATCCATATAAAAAATATTCCTATAAAATTTTCATGTGTAATATATAATGACATTAAAATTCCTTCTCAAATTCTTCTATCATCGAGCCAACTATGCTTAGAATTTGTTTGGGAGACCAACTTTGCTCTTGCATAACTTTTATCGTGCTTCGACACATGATCTAAAATTTAGCACAAATAAAATAATTAAAAAACCTAATAAACCAATATGATCACCTTATCTTTAAATTTCCACATGTTTGAGATGTGCCTACATCAAAATGCTTACTTGGATCTTCTTGCCATATTGTAAATTTGGCCAAGTATGGGAAAACATTGTCAAAATGTATAAGAGCCTAACTTTTCACCACTATATCTTTGACTTAAATTAGGTACATGACCTAAGATTCAATGAATATACAATAAGTAATAATTTTATCATAACCATATGACCAACTCCCCTTGACTCATTCCCATGTGTTAATGGTGATGTCATCAAACTGCCTACTCATATTTTTTACCACTAGACTTAAACTGTCTAGATGAAAACTATGGAATACCAAATGAATTAAAATTATGAACACAAGAAATAAAATAGTATATAACATATTATGGACATTTTTCACATGATCAATAGTCTATAATCATCCCTAAACATCTCTAATCATGCTAAAACTAAATATCAACCAAGTTAACTTCAAACACACTAAAACAAACACATTGAAAAATTTGTCATCCTCACACTTAGATATCTTTACATATCCTCAAATTGAAATAGAAATATCATGAAATTAGGAACATGACCTATAGGCCATACACATATTCAAAAAAATATTCTACTCATTAACTCAACCAACATTTACACTACCTATCCTTCCTTCTTCACTTCAACGCATATTACTCACACAAGCCTTATCTTAAATCTCACGTACAAGTCTAGAAACTAACACATTTAGTTTCACTATATATAGATAAATAATTAATTATCAAGTCCATAATAATAATTTTCAACCATAATACATGCCTTCACCCTTAAGGAATCTCACATGGGTCACACTTAAGCACAATCCATTTTCAAATAGTCCTAAGTCACTTTTAGGTCCTATGGAGAGTCATTTAATTCTTTGACACATCTATGAGAAAACTAAGACCACATGAAAAGTTTTCAACACATTAACCCATGAGACATGATATATAGGTCCTCATTAAGTTTCCATATCCATCACAATACCCTTCTACTTAAGCAAAAAATGCTTAAATATTATTTTGTGTACATAGTCATTATGAGCAAACACACAGTCATCTTATAAACCATTGTTAATACTGAATATAAATGGTCAAAACTTCATAATGAAAAATATAGTCATTATGGATTCTAAAACATTCTTAAATATTCAATTCACCATGAAACATCGAAATAACATCTACACAAGCTCAATTACTCTTCTCAGGTTACTTACTGTCCATGCATGAACACATAGTCAACTTAGAAACTTAATATATTTGACCATATACACTTAAAGATCTTAAAATTAGGTTCATTAGATGAATCATGGAGTTATATTCATATTTTATTTTTACAACATGAGCAAGTTTGTCTCGGATCAAAAGTTAAAGCCATAATACATAAGCTAGTTTTTCCATTTGTTAAAATTCAAATATTTAAATGACAATGCTCACAATTAAAATTTGACCAATTTTTTCACATCTTGTGTCCTCATTTATAAAATAAATTACACACCATTGATCATATATTATCTTTAAAACATAGGAACCAATGTTTAAATGTTATACCTTAGTCACTTTGACCTCATCTTGTGCAATCTTGTAATGTTGAATCCATGCGCTCTATCGATCTCTATAGATCAAACAAGTATTTAAATATCAACACTCAAAATTTTATAAATTTGTACTAAAAAACACTCACTATTATATCATTATATTTTAAATTTTCTTAGTTATTAAACAATATCCACTTGGCATCATCTTGTTGAATCCTGACATCTTAGAATAAACACACTCTATTGATCTTCTATAAGATGCTTGATCTTTATCTTTGATAAATAGCTATCAAATTAACCAATTTAACTCTACATGCACCATCAGATCTATAATTATGAAATACCATGAAATATTATATATCCAATAGGTCTATATATTTAACGTCATGAATATTTACTATGAGAACTAACTGTAATATGCTTGAAAGCCTACTTTGGACCTTAATAACTTTTGCTACGCTTAGAAACATGATCTATAATTTCGACCACATGATCAGATTTTAAAAGAGACTCCATCCATATAAAAAACATTCCTATAAAATTTTCATGTGTAATATATAATGACATTAAAATTCCTTCTCAAATTCTTCTATCATCGAGCCAACTATGCTTAGAATTTGTTTGGGAGACCAACTTTGCTCTTGCATAACTTTTATCGTGCTTCGACACATGATCTAAAATTTAGAAAAAATAAAATAATTAAAAAAATTAATAAACCAATATGATCACCTTATCTTTAAATTTCCACATGTTTGAGATGTGCCTACATCAAAATGCTTACTTGGATCTTCTTGCCATATTGTAAATTTGGCCAAGTATGGGAAAACATTGTCAAAATGTATAAGAGCCTAACTTTTCACCAATATATCTTTGACTCAAATTAGGTACATGACCTAAGATTCAATGAATATAAAATAAGTAATAATTTTATCATAACCATATGACCAGCTCCCCTTGACTCATTCCCATGTGTTAATGGTGATGTCATCAAACTGCCTACTCAGATTTTTTACCACTAGACTTAAACTGTCTAGATGAAAACTATGGAATACCAAATGAATTAAAATTATGAACACAAGAAATAAAATAGTATATAACATATTATGGAAATTTTTCACATGATCAATAGTCTATAATCATCCCTAAACATCTCTAATCATGCTAAAACTAAATATCAACCAAGTTAACTTCAAACACACTAAAACAAACACATTGAAAAATTTGTCATCCTCACACTTAGATATATTTACATATCCTCAAATTGAAATATAAATATCATGACATTAGGAACATGACCTATATGCCATACACATATTCAAAAAAATATTCTACTCATTAACTCAACCAACATTTACACTACCTATCCTTCCTTCTTCACTTCAACACATACTACTCACACAAGCCTTATCTTAAATCTCACGTACAAGTCTAGAAACTAACACATTTAGTTTCACTATATATAGATAAATAATTAATTATCAAGTCCATAATAATAATTTTCAACCATAATACATGCCTTCACCCTTAAGGAATCTCACATGGGTCACACTTAAGCACAATCCATTTTCAAATAGTCCTAAGTCACTTTTAGGTCCTATGGAGAGCCATTTAGTTCTTTGACACATCTATGAGAAAATTAAGACCACATGAAAAAATTTCAACACATTAACCCATGATACATGATATATAGGTCCTCCTTAAGTTTCCATATCCATCAAAATACCCTTCTACTTAAGCAAAAAATGCTTAAATATTATTTTGTGTACATAGTCATTATGAGCAAACACACAGTCATCTTATAAACCATTGTTAATACTGAATATAAATGGTCAAAACTTCATAATGAAAAAAATATTCATTATGGATTCTAAAACATTCTTAAATATTCAATTCACCATGAAACATCGAAAGAACATCTACACAAGCTCAATTACTCTTCTCAGGTTACTTACTGTCCATGCATGAACACATAGTCAACTTAGAAACTTAATATATTTGACCATATACACTTAAAGATCTTAAAATTAGGTTCATTAGATGAATCATGGAGTTATATTCATATTTTATTTTTACAACATGAGCAAGTTTGTCTCGGATCAAAAGTTAAAGCCAAAATACATAAGCTAGTTTTTCCATTTGTTAAAATTCAAATATTTAAATGACAATGCTCACAATTAAAATTTGACCAATTTTTTCACATCTTGTGTCCTCATTTATAAAATAAATTACACACCATTGATTATATATTATATTTAAAACATAGGAACCAATGTTTAAATGTTATACCTTAGTCACTTTGACCTCATCTTGTGCAATCTTGTAATGTTGAATCCATGCGCTCTATCGATCTCTATAGATCAAACAAGTATTTAAATATCAACACTCAAAATTTTATCAATTTGTATTAAAAAACACTCACTATTATATCATTATATTTTAAATTTTCTTAGTTATTAAACAATATCCACTTGGCATCATCTTGTTGAATACTGACATCTTAGAATAAACACACTCTATCGATCTTCTATAAGATGCTTGATCTTTATCTTTGATAAATAGCTATCACATTAACCAATTTAAATGCACCATTGGATCTATAATTATGAAGTACCATGAAATATTATATATCCAATAGGTCTAGATTTTTAACGTCATGAATATTTACTATGAGAACTAACTGTAATATGCTTGAAAGCCTACTTTGGACCTTAATAACTTTTGCTACGCTTAGAAACATGATCTATAATTTGGACCACATGATAAGATTTTAAAAGAGACTCCATCCATATAAAAAATATTCCTATAAAATTTTCATGTGTAATATATAATGACATTAAAATTCCTTCTCAAATTCTTCTATCATCAAGCTAACTATGCTTAGAATTTGTTTGGGAGACCAACTTTGCTCTTGCATAACTTTTATTGTGCTTCGACACATGATCTAAAATTTAGAAAAAATAAAATAATTAAAAAACTTAATAAACCAATATGATCACCTTATATTTAAATTTCCACATGTTTGAGATGTGCCTACATCAAAATGCTTACTTGGATCTTCTTGCCATATTGTAAATTTGGCCAAGTATGGGAAAACATTGTCAAAATGTATAAGAGTCAAAATTTTCACCAATATATATTTGAATTATATTAGGTACATGACCTAAGATTCAATGAATATAAAATAAGTAATAATTTTATCATAACCATATGACCAACTCCCCTTGACTCATTCCCATGTGTTAATGGTGATGTCATCAAACTGCCTACTCAGGTTTTTTACCACTAGACTGAAACTGTCTAGATGAAAACTATGGAATACCAAATGAATTAAAATTATGAACACATGAAATAAAATAGTATATAACATATTATGGACCTTTTTCACATGATCAATAGTCTATAATCATCCTTAAACATCTCTAATCATGCTAAAACTAAATATCAACCAAGTTAACTTCAAGCACACTAAAACAAGCACGTTGAAAAATTTGTCATTATGATCCAAAAATAAAAAGATTTGGTTGAAATATAATTCAATAAATAATAAAAAAATAATTCAAATAATGATATCTCTAAGAAGAGATGTTTTATTGATCAAATTTGTAGACCCAAACATATGCTTATCTCTGAGAAGAGATGTATGCTTTCCATTTCAGGTTATATCTTCATTTATACATGTTTTTAAGGTGTGAGGATGATGTGGAAGGTTAAAAATATCTATGCAGATCATGTTTTTTGACTTCCATGATTTAGAATAATACAAAATTTGAGGAATGACTATTTTTAAAAACTTAATATTTTTAGACTGCACTACTAAAATTAAAATTTGGGGCACTTCCATTAGGTTTTAAGGGGTCAAAATTCATCAATAAAATATACATGCCATATCAAGACATTATCCTCATTATTTTCTTTCCAATGGTTCAAATGGTGAGTCAATTGGAGCTACGGTGCAAAAGTTATGGCTCCCAAAAATTTTGTCATCAACTGGGGTGGACCCATCACCCGAATTGTCGCCTGAATTGTTGCTCGGATCACATTATCACTTAGGATATCAAATAAATTAATAAAATCAATAATAAACATCCATGAAATCACCATGAAATCACTAAAATCTCTCCAACAATCTCCCCCTTTGTCATTGATGTCAACAAACATCATATATAACAATATATATCTCACCTTCTCTCTCTTCAAACACTCCCATAATAGGAACTTTATACCCCTTTGACACAATGAAAAAGTGGGAACCAAATGATCCCAAGGAACTATAAATAAAATAAATAGGAAAGGACCATCTTATAAAGATGATACAAACTCCCCCTTCCCTTGAGCCTACCTCTTCTTATGTTGACAACTTCGTCTTATTCTATGCCAACACTCTTCTTCAACTAATCACTATAAAAAATGAAGAAAGAACACACAAAAACCACTAGAACCAAGAAAAATCTGGGAGACACTCCCCCTAATATATCTAATACATTACACTTTTTGAGCATCTTTAGATCTCCACACACCATGAAGAACCACTATGCAGGCTTACCATCCTTCTTTCTTAAGACACTTCCATGACCACCAAATCTGCATCTATATTATACTAAATAAGAAATAGTACTGAACCAACCTAAGAACATACCTTGAAATACTTATGACTTTATCTTTTGGAAAATTTGAACAAAAAGTACATATTCAAGACTAGGTCTTTCTAGACTCCTTATAACCCTACCTGGAACTTGTAGAGCCCACAACTTTCTGTAAACACAACTTCAAGACCTAAAAATTCATATCTAGAGTAATCTCATATTCTCCCTTAATCACACAAAATTTTAACAAATAGATCATCCTCTATGACATACTTCCTTCAAAAACCTACTACCCAATAATGCCTCCAACTTGACAAAAGCTTGAATAAATTGAGAACCACAAACCTTCAAATCTATATGAATATTGATTTGACAACCCATTTGGTCCATTTAACATATTAAGAATCCTTACACCTCAAATCATAAGGTAGATAGATCACTTTTATAGCAAAGCCTAAAATCTTAGAATCTCAAAATAAACAAGGTCAACACAACACCATCTAATTAATGTTTACCTCTAAAAATTCTTGCACACATAGAGACAACCATTAGAAAATTTTGGACCAATATTTGATCTTCCACACCATTGGTAACCTTGACTTCCTATAACCTTGAATACTAAGGGAGTAGAAACTAGAAGCAGTAAAAAAGACCAGCAAACAAAGGAGAAATAGCTTGTTTCTGCTCGGGATAAATTCAAAAAAATAGTTGAACAGCACCGTAAGGTGAAACCAGATATTGGCTCTCCTGAAAAACTTGGAAGAAGACCCATAAGGAAAACTAGAGAGCTAGAAATTATGTAGAATATTGCTGATGGCAAACACGCAACTATTCTAGATTTTACCCCTAAAAATAGATATTAGATCATTTCTTGAGATATTAGGGGGTTGATTGTTTAATGGTTTTTTGAGGTTATCCTTGTATAACCTATTTTTTTTTCTAATTTTTAGTAGGTTTTAGGATGGCTTTTCCTGGTGCATGGTAATGCTTTATCTTTTTTGATCTTGTTAAAGGGTTTTGGGGCCCCTTCAAAACTTGTTTTTACCTTAATCTAAAACCTTGACTTCCTATAACCCATTTTAGAACTTGCAAGCTCTTAATCATAAACTGAGAAACTTGAGAGCTAATAAAAACTCTAAATGGACTTCAACATACATTTAAATCACAAAACCACCTATAAAATGCTATAATAAGGTCAAAATATCTTTCTATGAAAAAATATCATATTTACAAAACATAAATCCTCCTTTTCCATCTGGGAACCTTTAATCTAACCTTGCAGACTACTTCCATATACACTTGTTAACATCATTACATTACCTCAGCATATTTTCCCACATGGACCTACCTATTCCAACTAAAAACACTCAACTCTAGTCTTCTAGGACCACCTCAATAACACCATAACAATAATTTCTTCTCCATTAAAAAGAGTCTCTTTAAGAAGCATAAACATAGACATCCTTTTCACCATAATAATCTAAAACAAAGTGAAGCTACGAATGGCCTACATCTCCTCAGTAACTAGAATCTATGTATAGCTATCAAAATTATTTCTCTTGTTCTTCTTATTCTTATTCTAAACTATGGAAATTGGTTCTTCTTCTATATCACTATCCTTTTCTTCAAAGATAGAATTTACAACACATGTAACAACTATGGAATCTTGACATACCTTTTTATTTTAAGAATCAAACATGCAGTCCTAAACCTCATCACTAGGCACTAAAAATTGATGTTATTTGTATGAATATTTCTTAACAATAGTATTCTATTTACCTGGATCCATACTTACCTTAGAATTAAACTCAACTAGTACCTTCATCTTCTCCTTGAGCTTGGTCTCTTCATTCTCAACATGAGGAGTCAATGAGAGCTCATGGCACTTTTCAACATCTATAGCATTCTCCATCATGGTAAATAAATTACTTGGACCTATAGACTCATCATAATTCTTAATTATGACCTTTGGTCTCTATGAGTTCACTTGACTTTTATCTTACACTTTAGGAGCCTGATAAAACCTATTTTGTCTTGTAGGCCTTTGCTTGTAAAATTTAGCAATGTGACCTTTCTATTCAAAGTTGTAGCAAATCATACTTCTTGATAGAAACTCAACTTATCTTACCTTAACTGGATAACATTTTGAAAAATGTCCCACATCATGGTAGTTGAAACACTTAACCTTGTTTACACCTTTTGACTGATGACCCCCATCATAGTTCCAAGCAAATTTATTTCTAATAGGTCTCCTACATTCTCTAGCTCTAAGCCCAAACTGAGTTTAAGTATAGAAGTAACTACTAAAATTTGCATACCTCATGGTATTTATCTGATTTTTATTCAATATACTTGCACCACAATTCCTTATCTAATTATTTATATTCAAAGGTTGATTATCCTTGATCACATTAGTCTTTATCTTGTCTTGAATTACAGTCTCTAGTTCTTCTTTATATCTAAGACCATTCTTATCAATTTAATGATTTTAATCATTCAAAATGTTGTTTGGATCACTTGAGATCTTTTCAAATCTCACAAATGACATTACCTTACTAGATACCTTATCTAACTCATATTTCAATGACTATTTTCAATTACATACCTTGCACATTCATCTTCTTTAGCTTTTAGGTTTATAGTCATGATTTCCAATTGAATACTGAGATGCTTGACCATATCTTCATTCTCCTTGGCATCTTCATCCATTATTTCCTCAAAAACACTAAATTTCTCCTCAAATTCCTTAAGTTTAGATTTCATCTTTTTATTGAACTTATTCTCAAACTTTAGTTCTTCATGAGCATTAGTCAATGCAATCTCATAGTCCACCTCATCTTCATCATCTTTTGAATCGCTCAAAGTAGACTCCTTTTCCTATGATAAAATTCCTTCTTCAACCATAAAAAGGGATCTATATTCAATAGGACCATAATCTTCATGATCATACTTTGAGTCACAATCTTCACTCTCATCTAATGAACTACAATCTTCTTTGGTGTAGAGACTATTTTTGTCCTTGAAGTGTTTCTTGTTGTTAAATCTTCTGAATCCCTTTTTGATTTTATCAAACCTAAAATATATCTTTCCATCATCAAGAACTTAATCATGTTCTTCATTATCATCCTTCTTATACTTATGAATGAACTTATTATAAAAATTTCATATCTCACCACAATTGAAGCATTTGAGGGGTAGCTTACCTTTATACTTTCCATAATCTATTCTCAATTTCTTTGAAACCAATGTAATTAGTTCATCCTCATCTATATCAATAATTTCATCCTCCTTGAGTTTATTACCTTGGAACTTCTTCCTTGTCTTCATTTCAATCTTTAAATTTTCTTCCTTCTTTGGTGGTATATTATCATTCTTATTCATCTCATAGGCAATAAGGGTGTCATGCAATTGATCCATCTTAAACTGAGTAAGGTCATGACTCTCTTCTATAGTAGATACTTTTGAATCAAACTTGTGGGATATAAACATTAATACATTTTGAACAATAGTATCCTCTTCAAGGTTTTCTCTAACACCTCTGATGATGTTCAAAATCTCATCAAATCTCTATAGAAAGGATGCCACAGTATCTTATTCATTCATCTTGAGACTTTAAAATTGACTTCTATGAGTCTACAACTTAACAACATTGACCTTTGAATCTTCTTCATAAACTATCTACATTTTATCCCATATCACTTTAGAATAATTACAATGGATTACCTCAGTAACTTAGTTTTTGTAAGACCATAGGTAATGGAATTCATTACCTTAGATTTTTTATTAAATAAACTTCTAATCTATAACACTAGATGAAAGAATAGTATGAGAAACATATCCATCCACAATAGATTTCCAAACATCAAATCCTAGAGACATAATGTATGTCCTCGTCCTAGTACTCCAAAATGTATAATTGGACCCATTAATCATTAGTTCTTGCTTAGTAGAGAAACCTCCTTGATGACTACCCATATTTTACCTTGAATCACCTTCAAACATTAAGCCTTTACCAAAGAACATACTCTAATACCAATTGTTAGAGGTACAATCATTGAGGGGGGGAGGTGAATCAATGAACCTAGATATTTTATTTTTAATTATATTCCTTTAAATTATTAATAAATCAACATATATTAACTTTATCAAGAAATATTAACAAGAGAGATCATACATTCAATGCATACACAAGATCAAACACATAACACATAGTTCCTATGGGAAACCATCATGGGGAATAAAATCCACTCTTAATATTACAATACAAATGGCTACTATCCTATAATAAATAACAAATAAGAGACTGATAAACTCCTTTAGACCAACAAACCTTAATCATATCCTCCTGACCAAAGGTATGTAGTGAAATACTTATTTCATAAGGAACAACTACCCCTAAATAAGAACAACTCCTTTAGACCCTCCTTCAAACACTTCCAACTTAGTAATGATCTAATCAACACCTAATGATGGATATCTATTTTCTAACCTCTACACAAACTCTCTCTCTATCTCAAATAGGCCACTCACTAGGCATGCCACAAACTCTTTCCTTCTTCACTAAAATTGTCCTCATATACACACTTGGACCTCTTCACATATCCTCAAATTTCAAGAGCATTATACTAAATTAGGAACATGATCTATAGGTCATACACATAGTCAACAAACTATTCTGCTCATTAACGCAGCCAACAAGCACACTACCTACCCTTCTTTCTTCACTTCAACACATACTACTCACACAAGCCTTCTCTTAAATCTCACATACAAGTTTTGAAACTAACACATTTGGTTTCACTATATATATAAAAATCATGAATTATCAATTCCATAATAATCCTTATTGGACACAATACATGCCTTCACCCTTAAGACATCTCATATGGGTCACACTTAAGCACAATCCATTTTTAAATAGGCCTAAGTCACTTTTAGGTCTTATGGAGATCCATTCAATTCTTTGACACATCTCTAAGAAAACTAAGAACACAAGAAATTTTTTTAACTCATGAACCTGTGACACATGATTTATAGGTCCTCCTAAAGTGTCCATATCCATCATAATACCCTTTCTCTTAAGAACAAAATTCTTAAACAATATTTTGTGTACATAGTCATTGAAAAAAAAACACACAATCACCTTATAAACCATTGTTTATACTACATACAAATGATCAAACCTTCATAATGCACAAAACTCATCCTTATGGATTCTGCAACACTCTTCAATATCCAATTCACCATGAAATGTAAAAAAAACATATACATAATCTCAATTACTCTTATTGGGTTACTTATAGTCTATGAATGAACACACAGTCAAATTTGAACCTTAATATATTTTATTGAAAACACTTTCTGATCTTAAAATTAGGTTAATTATATTCACCATGGATTATTATTCACATTTTATATTTATAGCATGAGAAAATTCATCTTGGATCAAAAGTTATAGCCAAAATACACATACTAGTTTTTCCCTTTGTTAAAATTCAAATATTTAAATGACAACGGTCATAGTTAAAATTTGACCACTTTACTTGCATCTCATGTCCTCACTAATCAGATCAATTACACACCATTGGTCTTGTCTTATATTTAACACATAGGCACCAATGCTCAAATGTTAAACCTTAGTCACTTTGACCTCATCTCATGCAATCTTGTAATGTTGACTCCACACACTCCATCAATCTTTATGGATCAAATAGGTCTTTAACTATCAATAATCACCATTAAATACATATATATAAACACTCACTCACTATAATATCTTTATCCTTTACCTTTGCTTATTTTTTAAATAAAATGCACTTGTCACCATCTCATTACATCCTGACATCTTGGAATAAACACGCTACCTCAATCTTTTGTAAGATATTTGATCTTTATCTTTGCTAAAAAACTATCACATTGACCCATTTGACTCTACACACACCATTAGATATAGAAGTATGAACTCATGTGAGCCATTGTATCTCCACTAGATCTATATTTTTAAGATCCTACAAATATACTAAGTATGGGAACCAACTGCAATATGCCTAGAAAGCCTACTTTGGACCTAAATAAATTTTGTTGTACTTAGACACATGATCTAGAATTTGGACCACATGATCATCTTTAAAGGAGAATGAATACATATAAAAAAATTCTTATGGAACCTTTACACATGAAATATATAATTACATTAAAATGTCTTATCAAAATCTTCTATCATATAACCGACTATGCTTAGAATTTGTTTGGGAAACCAACTTTGCTCTTGCATAAATTTTACTATGCTTCAGTGCATGATCTAAAATTTAGAAATATAAACTATGCATAAAAATGAACAAAAATATATGATCACCTTCTAATAAAACATCCACATGTGTGAGATATTGTTGGAAATATTTGCATTGATGTCAAAGGTCTAGCATTATTGGTGATAAAGGCCCCATTACATTTAATGTTGTTTATCTTTGTTAATGTGAGTTAATATTTATTTAATATTAACAAATATATTTTTGGTTGCATATGAGACAAAAGAAGGGCCCATGAAGAAGTCAAAGAGCCATAGGGTAAAGACAAAAGAAGGATGGGACACATTTTCCCATGAAGAGTCATCTTGGGGAATACCAAGAGTCACCAAGTGAAGACAAAATAGTAAGGGCACAAGTTCTCATGAAGGGACACTTTAAGGAATATGAAAAGTCACCAAGATGAGGACAAAAGATAGAATGACATTTTTAGTCATGAAGGGTCACCACATGACTTTTCAAAGGCTTGAATATGAAGGGACACACAAGTTTGGCACCATTTTCCATGAGGATTGAAGGGTCACAAAGGGGGAAGGCCAAAGGTCATTTGGAAAGCTATAAATAAAGGCTTGTGAAGCCATTTGTAATATGGAAGATAGAGTTTGATTTGATATTATAATATCTAGCTTAGAAGAGCAATTGTGAGAGATGAATATGATTTGTATTTGTTATATCTAGCTTAGAAGAGCAAAGGTGAGAGAGAGGAAAGAGATGTTGTATTGATCTATCATTTATTGAGATAGAAACATTGAGAGATAAGTATGTGGTATACACAAAGGGGTTGGTGATCCTATGGGTTGGTGCTCATGAATTATTGCTAGGTTGGTGCTCGGCAAAGGGGTTGGTGCTCTTTTGGGTTGGTGCTCACGAATAGTAGCTAGGTTGGTGCTTGGCAAAGGGGTGTGGTTCTCTTATGGGTTGGTGCTCATGAATAGTAGCTGGGTTGGTACTCATCAAAGGGGTATGGTGCTCCTACAAGCTTGGCTTGTGAATATTATTTGGGTTTGTGCTCATTCATATACTTGAGATTGTTCTCTATGGTTTTTCCCACATTGGGTTTCCATGTTATATCTGGTGTCTCTCTCTATCTTGTGTGGAGTTTATTGTTTGAGTTTTATTACATATCTTGAATGTTTGATTAAGTGAAATTTGGTTAAAGGAAAGTTTTATAAGATATATGATATACTAATTCACCCGCCTCTCAGTATATCCCATGCTTAACAACTGGTATCAGAGCAGGTTCTTTCAAGAAGAGTTTAGCAGCTAAAGAAGGAGAATCAAGAGTTGAAATATGTGATTGAGGCTCTTAAGGAAAAGGTGTGTATCTTGGATTCTAAGTTGGCTATAGAAGTAAAAGAAAATAAGATATTTATTCAGGATCTTAAGAATCAGTTAGAGGTTGCAAATTCAATTTTAACATTAAAAGAAGAAGAGTGTAATCAGTTGAAGGATGAGTTAGGTTATTTAAAGAATAATCATGAGAAGATTATAATAAAGGTTGAGAAAGATCATGAAATATTGGTCTAGGGAAAGAAGAATGCAGGTTTTGAAGGAAAATCAAAGAAGTTGATCAGGCAGCCCAATGCTTTTAAGTTTTCAAATTCTTTTCATGGCCATTGTTTTATTTGTCATCATGTTGGTCATAGGGCAAGAGATTGTATGAGGAGAAACAATCAGTCAAAGGGAGATCTCAGTCACATTCAATAAAAAGGTAAAAGAAACATTATTTACTTTTGTTGTCATAAGGTTGGCCATATTGCTAAATTATGTCAAAAACAAGTAAAATGTCAAAGGTTACAGAGCCCTTAAAAGATATGAGAAGAGTCAAATTAAGATTTGGAGACCTAAAATAGTAAAGGTTGATCATGTTGAGTTTAAGAATGAAAATGAATTACTTGCTATAGTAGATAGAGAAACAGATAAGAAGGATTATGTAGAATCTCTTTTTACATTTGAGCATGAGCTTTGCCAAGATAAGATAGTTGTAAAAGTTGAGAAAAATAAAAACATCATAAATGATAAGGTTAGTAAGTCAAAAAGATTAGACATGCTTAAACAGAGGATAAAATAAAAACACAAGAAGATCATGGAAGAAACAGAGGATATGTGGGAATATCCTGAGATTTATTTCTAGAACCCTATTGTGTGGGGTGTCTCTTCTAGGCTTCAAGGAGACAATTTTAAGAAAAATTTAAGCATGGTGGATTGGGTCTTGGCTATGTTACATGACAAGAAGGTGAGTTGATAGATTAATTTGTATATATTTTGAGTGAATAGATTTTTGAAGAAAATTTTGCATCAGTATTATGGTTTGAGGCTATTAGAATGATTCTCGCATATGTAGTGTTTCAAATGATTATGGTCATAAGAAATTAGAATGTTGAAAAAGAGATAAAATTTTTAGAAAGAAGGAAAAGAATACTCATGTAGATTTAATGAAGAAGGATTAGAGTTTCAAAGCTCCATTCATCAGGGAGAAGGTTCAGACATGTTCATGGCAGAAGAAATAACATGAAGATTCTATGATGGTTCCGACAACCCTACATGTAAGAAATAAATATCAAACATGGTTTGTTGATAGTGGATGTTTGAGGCATATAAATGATATAAGAGTAAAGAAGATCAATGGTGGTATAGTGAAATTTGAAGATAAAACCACTGCCAGGATAGCCGAAAAAGGTATTTTAAGTTTGGATATTAGTAGAACCAAAGCTAGGATTATTTTGTAAGCATAATATTTTGAGTGTAAGTCAAATATGTGATCAAGGATACACCTTAAAGTTTCATGTGGAAGGTTGTATAAGAAAATATTCAAATTAGTTGATTGTAGATTCTCAAAGGATAGGCAATGTTTTAATCAAATATCTTCTCAAAGATCGGTGAGAGGAGTTGGGAGTAATTTCTATTACTTCCTACCATTGATGTTCAACATCAGTTAAGAGGGAGCTAAGTGTTATCTCTAGGTAGGCCCTTTGCCATTGATGTCAAAGGGGGAGAATAATAGGTACAGGTACATGTGTAGAAAATAGGTATAAGGAATAGGTACAGGGTGCTATAGTAAGGGGGAGTTATTGTATGTTTTTAGATGACAGAATGTGTAGGTAATAGGATGTGGCAGTTTTAGGATTGAGGTTGCCATTAATGACAAAGGGGGATATTGTTGTAAATATTGTCATTGATGTCAAAGGTATAGCATTATTGGTGATAAAGGCCCCATTGCATTTAATGTTGTTTATCTTGGCTAATGTGAGTTAGACTTTATTTAATATTAATGAATATATTTTTGGTTGCATATGAGACAAAAGAAGGGCCCATGAAGAATTCGAAGAGCCACAGGGTAAAGACAAAAGAATGATGGGATGCATTTTCCCATGAAGAGTCATCTTGGGGAATACCAAGAGTCACCAAGTGAAGACAAAAGAGTAAGGGTGCAATTTCTCATGAAGGGACACTTTAAGGAATATGAAAAGTCACCAAGATGAGGACAAAAGATGGAAGGACATTTTTGGTTATGAAGGGTCACCACATGACTTTTCAAAGGCTTGAATATGAAGGGTCATACAATTTTGGTGCCATTTTCCATGAGGATTGAAGGGTCACAAAGGTGGAAGGCCAAAGGTCATTTGGAAAGCTATAAATAAAGGCTTGAGAAGCCATTTGTAATATGGAAGATAGAGGTTGATTTGATATTGTAATATCTAGCTTATAAGATCAATTGTGAGAGATGAATATGATTTGTATTTGTTATATCTAGCTTAGAAGAGAAAAGGTGAGAGAGAGGAAAGAGATGTTGTATTGATCTATCATTTGTTGAGATAGCAACATTGAGAGATAGGTGTGTGGTATACACAAAGGGGTTGGTGCTCCTATGGGTTGGTGCTCACAAATTATTGCTGGGTTGGTGCTCAGCAAAGGGGTTAGTGCTCCTGTGGGTTGGTGCTCATGAATAGTAGCTAGGTTGGTGCTTGGCAAAGGGGTGTGGTGATCTTGTGGGTTGGTTCTCACAAATAGTAGATGGGTTGGTGCTCGACAAAGGGGTATGGTGCTCCTACAAGATTAGCTTGTGAATATTGTTTGGGTTTGTGCTCATTCATATACTTGAGATTGTTCTCTATGGTTTTTCCCACATTGGGTTTCCACGTTATATCTAGTGTCTCTCTCTATCTTGTGTGGTGTTTATTATTTGAGTTTTATTGCATATCTTGAATGTTTGATTAAGTGAAATTTGGTTAAAGAAAAGTTTTATAAGATATATGATATACTAATTCACCCCCCTCTCAGTATATCTGGTGCTTAAAAGATATACCTTCATCAAAATTCTTACTTAGCTCTTCTTACCATATTGAAAATTTGGCTAAGTATGGGAAAACACTGTTAAAATGCATAAGAGCCCAAATGTACACCCATATATCTTTGAATTCACTTAGGAGCATGACTTGAGATTTAGCACATAGTAAATAAGGACTAATGTGATCACAAAAATATGACCAAATCCCCTTGATTCATTCCCATGTGGCAATGGTGATGTCATCAAAATGTCTACTCAAATTTTCTGCCATTAGACTCAAACTCTCTAGATGAAAACTATGGACTACCAAATGAATTACACTTATGAACACAAGCACTCAAAGCTTATAAAAAATCTTAGGGACCTTTTTCATATGATCAATACTCCATACTCATCCTTGAGCATCTCTAACCATGTGAAAACTAAAGATCAACCAAGCTGACTTCAAGCACACTATGACAAACACATTTCACACTTGATCATTATAACTTAAGCTATCAAATCACTTCATCCACTCATTAGGACACCTCTGTGAAATCATTGATAACTCTATAAAATATCATCCATCCTTACTAATTCAATAATATGAGTTAACATTTTTCACTCATACTTACTAGGTCATAAATATGATTGGGTTGCATAATTGAGCTAATCTTAATTACTGAGTGGAAACCCACCTTTTCTCTAAGTTTAGGTAAATGTGCCTTCCATTATATATATATATACATATATATATATATCTCCTTATATATATATATATATATCAAATTTATATATTTATATATATTTGTTTTAATCTTAGTTTCAGAGCCTTATAATGATATATATTTCAAATCAACTTGCTAATAGGATAGGTGGTTATATCACTACACAAGTGTACTCTTAAACCATGCTCTTTCAATTTAAATATTTTCAATTCCAAATTATATGTATTGGTTATGTAATCTAACATGCTCTTGGTTTCAAGTTTGTCACCATCAAAGCACTCAAGTTGGATTCAAGTAAAGGAAAGGGCGTTATACACACCTAGGTATGCACTCCTTTATTTTAAACTAGTTATTTCATTACTATATTAAAGGTGGGGAATTATAGACACCATTTTATATATTACAAATCACCTCAGTCTTATACATTTGGCAAGCTTAGACCTTGGATATTCCTCTTTGTTATAAACCTTTACAACTTTTCTAAGTCTTGAATTTACTTTATCTTGTGCCCTTGACCTATATCTTAGTATGACCAATATTATTTTGATGAACTAAACCTTATATCTCACCAAAAATGCTTAAAACTTGTTTATCTTCCACCTTGACAAGTTCTGAATCTATACCTATTTTCCTACTCCTTTGACACTAATGTCTAGGATAGACATCAATGTTGACACTAGTATACTATGACACAAGTCTAAAGTGATCCAAATTCATCTAGTTTAATAATGAAATTTATCCTAATGGTTAAACTAAGTGATTTAATCAATTTATTTCTCTAAAGGGATTGATATAAATACAAGATCAACCCTCATTCATTCCTAACCTAGAAACTTCTTACCTACTCATCAGGAAACTTACAAAAGGCATTCAATCAAACACTCAATTGAGAAAAGATTTCCTATTTTCTCCTATTTCTATATGAATCTTAGGGATAACACATCATGTTTGAAATACTGAAATAATGACTTAAGAGCTATATTTACCAAGTTATAAGTTAGGTCACTATTGTACTTGCTTTACACATATTATAATATTCACACATAAGCCAACACATATGGGAGAAATACATTAGTTTGAGGCCCTCTTTGGAGTATTGGCTATGTAGGAAGTGTCCATTGATAAAGGGTTCTTTCGAGTTAGCTTGATACCATGTGCACACTAACCCATTTTAATCCAAGGTCACTATGAAGATGAATAACTAGGGTTTTTCAAATTCATGAGGAGCTATAGTCCATGACCCATATCTAAATTCATCAAAGTGAAGGTGAAGTCAAACCTATAAGAATATAGGTTGTTTCATCATTTTTGAGTAAGTATTTCATACATGACACTTGCATTATGTTTAGACAATAGTATCTATGCAATCATCCTAGATTGATGTTGGTGTTCACATCCCTAGAAGCATTCAAATCAAAATATAATGATTATTCTAGAATCATCTTCTAGTTTGATTCCTTCCCATTCTAGATCCAAAACTACATTAGCACTAGAAAAATCTAAGTACATTACTTCTTTATCATTTACATATTTACCATAGGTGTAGTTACTATTTTTATTTTATCTCAATTTAAAAAATTTAATATATATTTATATATGATTTTAGCACCCAATTGGTCTACTATAGATCTAATTATCACCCTTGTGAATTGTCATTTCTATATTCTTAGGCCTATCTACCCAAATAAAATTACATATCCAAATTTAAGGTTAAATAATTTTATAAATATATACAGAGGAACAAAAAACCCATTAAAATTTAAAATCTGAATCATTAAAATAAAATGCAATGATCAAAAGGCAAAAAAAAGTTTCCAAAGTCAAAATCACACCAAAAGACATAATTTTTCTTGGGCACATATTTTATCCTAGTTAAATATAAAAATACACATTTGGCCTCATAACAGAGATGAGTTCCATGAGTTTAATTAAGATAGTATATTGGTATAAGAGGTCTCATTTTAATATTTAGTGCCACCTACTTTTTCACACAAGTACCCAATATTCATAGTAGAATGATAACTATGTAAGGGGTCTTGAGGGATGAGGAACACATCATGGGAATGTATGCATGTTTTGAATTTTTATCCATAAAAAACATTCATGGGATGATCTATGTACTTCATTTTATAATCCTAATATTTTCATATACTAGTTAGAGTATTTTAGGTCTTTTTTTTTAGAGAATTATTATCACATGCACTTTTACTTAAGTGTGTCTCATTTATACTAAGGATTTATAAAATACCTATGTAATTTTTTTCATTCCCTCTATTCATCATATTACCACCAATATTTACATTGATGAGTATTATTTAATAGCTAATCATAGCTCATGGGTTTCCCTTTTTTGAGTTGTAGTGTAATACCTTGGATAGGACTAGGCCTTCCTCACAAGATATCCTTATTTACTTTAAAACACCCTACACTTTTATACCTCATAGGTTTTAATTTCATAAATTATAATATAAGACCTTAAATAGGACTAGGCCTTCCTCAAAATTTTTCATTAACTCCTATAACAAGTGTATGCCATGTGTGTCTATAACAACCATACTCTCTTACATTATAGTTTAGCATAAGCCCTAATTTTGGTTTGTCATATTTATTTTTCACATCTCTTAATTTATTTGTATTTTGACACACAAAAACACACACACACACACACACACACACACACACACACACACACACACACACACACACACACACACACACACACACACACACACACACACACACACACACACACGCACACGCACACGCACACGCACACACACACGCACACGCACACACATGTATTGATCAATATTAGGGTTTATGGGGTCTTTTACCATCAACATAAAAAATTTAAAACCTAACATGGCCTAGCTTGATATTTGAACTGTTAAGGCATCTGACTAACAAACTACATTTAAAACTAGTTTATTGAAAGTGATCAAACACTCCCACACAACATCAAAAAATAGAATTTATCACAATTTAATACTATTATTACTACATCTCACCCTTTTTGATTCTTCCATGAGAAAAAAGTATCATGATAGGGGAGATTGGGATGAAATGTCCTTTTTTTTGCCTCTTACTACTATCCATTCTTTTTCTTTACCCAATTTATCAAAATCCAAAATTTGATTTAAACCACATTTTAAAGATAAACCATTACCAATGTTATTATTGCTATTAAAATAAAAAAAACTTCTTCCATCTAACCCAATCATCTCATATACCTATGTGTGAGTCACCTTAAGAGACTTACCCACTTTTTCATCTTCTTTATTAGGAATTTATAAAACATATCTAGATAGTTAATCTTAATCACCAACCATAAAAACTGTAATAAAATCTTCTTTTGCCTACTTATACAATGAATAATCCACTTCTCACTTATAATACTAATATGAAGTAGAAAGATGACCAATTTTTAAACATATTCAATATCTGAAGAGAAACCCCTCGTGATAAAGGGTTTGTAACCAACATCTACCATTGACATTTAGCTCAATATTTTCCAGAAGGTCTTGAGAAATATCCATGAAAAAAATAATCTTGAAAAATTCATCTATGATAAATTCAAAGAAGAAGCATCAATCTCAAAAAAATCACCTAAGGAACCCCCAATAGTTGACAATACAGTTTTTGACCAAAATTATAGAGGAAGATATGGAAGATGCACCTAGATGGGTCTAAAAGAAAGGTTTTCCATTAGAGGATTAAATTTTGTAAACAAAGGCTTAATAAATAGGAGATGATGATTATAGATCAAGTTTTATCTTGTAAAATTTGATGATTAATAATATTATCAAAAACCACAATAAAAACCCTCTGGCATAGGGTTAAATCTCTATAATTCCCTCCAAATAGGTTACCAAGAGTCTGAAAGACATTGATGTAGAGTAGGAAGTCAGAGACAAAACCTATCAAAATGGAAAAATAAACCCGTTTATACATACCATTCCTCACCTTCCATCACTACATACAGATCCTCCTCAAATTTCACTACTAGAAATTCCTTAGTCTCTCTTAAAACTCTAAGCTACTCTTTCTAGGATAATAAATTATTAATAAAATACCTATCTGTATTAAAATCCTACTTAATAGGCATGGGTAGATACCTCACCTCCCCCGCTCTCTTCTTCCCCACCCCCAAGTTTGTGTCAATCTTAGATGATTCTGAGTGCCACTTCTAGATCATCACTAATCGTTAGTCTCCCTTCCACTCATGTGCTACCATAATAGACTATTCGACTGAAGACCTAATGATTAAAGATCATGACTTCAATATTGGTAATTATTTTGATTAATTTTGACATATATTTATTTGTAATCCTACACTGACATTTATTTCATTTACATATCTTTTTCTATGTTCTTACATTGAAATTTCTCTCATTGTCATTTACATTTTTCATCATTTATATTTTTGTTCACTTTAGACATATTTTATAAATTGTTATCAATTATTAATTCTTGATTTCACATTTTCATTTTATTTACATTATTTTTGACCATGCATCTACTCACATTTGATAAAAATGAATCTCACATACATTATAAATTTTATTATAACATATAAACATATCAAAACATACGATGAAAAGAAAATAATAACATCCATAACATCTATAGACACATTTTATCATTGAATATAATAATCAACACTTATGCTAAAAATAAAATACATACATACATGAGTCATCAATAATATATATCTATATAAATGGAGCAAAAAAATTGATATAATAAAACATGATAAATAATAGTATACAATACAACTTTAAGATTGAGGTCCATCATGAGGATGTTATACACTACCCATAGAGGGATATTACTACTATCTCTAAACAATATATTATAGTGATCACATCTATGATCATAGACCCTCCACCTATCCTAGTAGATGGGCTACCCTATCCTTACACAAGTACCAAATATCAATCTATAGCCAACTGTGTAGCTCACTCTTCATCCATCAAATTCCATGCTCACAACTCCCAATCACCCATTCTTAGTGGTACTACTACCTAAGCTTCATTTGTAGCTATTGAGCTACCTTACTGACCAATCAAAACAAACTAGCATAATTATATGTTGAAAACACCACATGATTAATCATATATGTAGTATCATGTTGAGGTAACACACCATCTAATATATCATGATAGGATCTCTCCACCATGGTCACTCATCTGGTCTCCTCCACTATAGACTCTACAAAAATTAAATAAAAAATAACATCAATTATCATATATATCTCCAAAACCATGTATATCTACCATGTATTTATATTTAAAATCAAATTAATAAAAAAAAAACTACATCTTACTCACCAATATTTGCTCCATTTGTGTAACCACCAAGCACCTCCTATGATTCATAGTTTGACAATGGCATAAAATATATATACTAACTAAGTTAAATCACATGAGAGTTACATGTTCCACTATGAATCTAAGTCATAATAGATCAACTCAGTGTAGGCTACATGGTTGGGTTTCCATGTGGCTGCATTGGAGCCCATCTTTATCTCCATGTCTATGGTGGTGGAGGTAGTATTTATTGTTTTAGATTAAGGTAAAAATAGGTTTTGAAGGGACCCCAAAACCCTGAAACAAAGGGAGAAGGATAAAATAGTAACGTCCATAGGCAAAGCCAAAAACCTACTTCAAAGAAGTATCAAAAATAGGTTTTACATGGACCTGAAACCAATAGAACAGAAAACCAAAAGACAGACCCCAAGTTCTACAGAGACCTGGAAACTCCAAAGTAACAAGTATACAAAAAACCAGGTAACAAGACCAGATATCTCAACCAACTAAAAGAACTAGGATCTATTCTTCTAGTTTCAAGATCATCTTAACTGCTTCCTTACCTTTCACAACAGTGTCCTGAATGGCAATAGCCACCGATGTGGCTCCCTCTTGCATTGCTTTCTTTCTTGAGCTCTGTCTAGTTCTCTTGCTAGGCCCCTCCAAGGATTTGATTTCCTCATTTGCTCTTTTTCCAATATTTATTGCAGCAACACATATGCTAGATGTAACCTCCTCCATCTTCATTTTGCTTTCCTTAATGAGTTCCCTTAGGTTGTTCTCATAGTCTTTGAGTTTGATGGGAATATCCCTCATCTGCTTTTCCATGATACTAATTTTGTTTTGAAATGCCTCCTGGTTACCTTCCATTATTTCCATTTTCCTATTGAGTTCCATTATCTCATTATACATCCATAAATCGAATTGAAGGATAGCATTTGCTTTACAATTGGCCAATCTCGTAGGAGGGTGCCTTTCATCATTCTGCCTTTTATCACTCCAATCTTTTGTGTTCTTTTTTGGACTATTTCTAGCTTCTTCTATTTGATCCTCCCTTTTCATTCATTTTTGTTCCTTAGTTTCAATAGGGCTTTCATTTTGGTTACTAACATCCTTAACTTGAGCTCCTTTTTCCGTTACTAGGTTAGCGACCTGAACTAGATTTTCCCTCTCATTTATCAAAACAGGGTCCTCAAAAGGATCATCTAGTTCTTTATCAGTTTCCTCCAACACTTGCTGGTTTTCCTCAGATTCATGGTTACTATTTTTAGATTTTTCCTCTGTCGTGATTCCTTCTTTCTCTTTCTTGTCTTAAACTTCTTCTTCCTCACTAGAAATTGATTGCCTACTTTCAATTCCTCCCTCTTCCTCCACACTCTCCTCAAAATTTTTAGTACTTTCCCATTCTGTTTCCTCATCAGCTGTCTAATTTTTGAAACTAGGGAATTTAAATTTAGCTTTTTCTTTTTCTTTCCCTTTTTCTATTTCATTCTTGTTACTTTGTAATTCCTTATTCTTTCCCAAATAAGGATTCATTACAATGGCCTTATTCTTGCAGTGACCTTCAATTATAAGAATTAATCCCTCATGTAATATAAGACGAGACTCCTTTTTCCTATGAGTGAACAGACTTTGGAGCAAATAAAAATGCAAATAGAAAGGAAAGGAGATTCTTACTTTGTGTTTGAAGTGATTAAGAAATACAAAATGAAACTTGTGGACTCTTTTGCTTCTTCCATCAAGTATGAAATACTCATGGATACAACATAAAACATCCTTCCAGATACCCTTAATCTGCTCCAATTCAAAAAAATCCCCACTTTTTTCCAACTGCTGCTCCTCAATATCTGTCTTTGGGAGTTTGCAAAAAGCCTCATTTGAAATGCTGGTCTGCTTAGAGAATTTTATTCCCTCCATTGGAAGCCCCGTGACCTCCGCTATGAATTCCTAGATAAGATTCATCGTGATGCCATGTAGGGTGACCCTATCATCAGTCCAATTTTGGAAAAAAGCCATTGTAATATGGGGTTTTGAGCCATGAAGCCTTTCCATATAGCCCACAACCTTCCCTCTCTGAAGGATCTTCCAGACATCTTGTTTTGCTTTCCACTTTTCGCAGTTTTTGGGTTTTTGCTTCCTTGGTTCTCCTTTCCTTGTGTGAGCCATACATCTATCCTTTAACACCCAAACACTATAAGCTAAACAATGAACCCAGATCTTACCAATTTGGAACAAAACTCACCTTTTTTTAGGCAGTAACATAATCCACTTCACGTACTCTAGAACATTTCTATTTAATGAGTGTAAACCTTTCTCCATGAAGCCACTCCACCAAATCATTAATTTTCTATTCCAAGCTGATCTTTCCCTCCTTTGCATGAATTGCATCATGATGAATGAGTACTCTAAGATCCACATTCTTGTTTAATGTATCCTGCCACCTCACCTTGTGTCCTGTTTGAACTGCGTGATTTGCAATCTAATCAGCAACTCCGTTAGCTTCACGGTAAGTATGGGTAATAGTAACTTTCTCAAAGTTTTTGATTAAAGTTTTCATTTCCACCACCATAGCCTCTATAGACCATGAAATAGAATTTTTATTCTTTAAAATATTTATGATATTCAAGGAGTCCCCTTCCAGCCATAATTTAGGATATCCCGATTCAACAGCTAGTTTGATAATTTGAAGGGCAGCTGAAGCTTCAGCAATATGATAGTTCGACTTACCAATGGGGATGGCAATAGCATCGATTATGTTTCCCACATGATTTCTCAAGACTCCTCCACATCCTGCATTCCCTAGATTCCCTTTAGCAGCTCCATCAAAGTTTCCTTTGATCCACCCATGAGGGGGGATGTTCCAAGTAACACCTAGTCTAGGATTTTCAGTTTTTACATTAGACTTTTCTGATCTTAAGGGATTATCAATTTGAAAGGTTGGATTGGTATCCCTTTGTGATGAGAAATTCTCCTTAATAGCTCTAATAATGTTCTGCCCCACCGCCCATCCTGGAAGTTCTTTACTTCTAAAAATACGGTTATTTCTTTCTTTCCATGTTCCCCACCAAATATGGGGAAGAGTTAGTTTCCACAAAAAAGAACATCATGATTCTTAGAGGGACAGTACCAAGTTTTAAAATATAGCTCCACACTTTTTTGGTGAATCCATGCAATACCCCAAAGATTAAGGATTTCTTTCCAAACTTGCTGTGTAAAGGAACAGTTCACAAACAAGTGATCTCTATCTTCAAAACCCTTTTTACAAAGAATACACCTGTTCACTACATATATTCCTCTTTTTTGTAAATTGTCAAGAGTCAAGATTTTGTTTTGGAGAAGGGTCTAGTAGAAATTTTTGATTTTAGGGATGAGCCCCTTAATCCAGGCATACGTCCACCAAGGATGGTTACCATTTCCCTTGGAAGTAAAAATGGTAGAAACTTTAAATTGACCACTAGGCTCATCATGCCAAACAATCTTATCTTCAAGAATAGGATAGAGAGAGATAGTGTTGAGGGATAATTGTATGTTATTAAAATCTTGATCAAGATCATTAAGGTTTACCCAGGTATTGTTCTGCCAGAATTGGTTAACCATTATTCCATATCTTTGCTTACATCAGTCAATTACTTCTTTATCTTGGAATTCTTCTATCAAAGGGTTTCCTTTTAACCAAGCATCCTCCCAGAATTTCACCTTTTTTCCATTACCTACTTTCCATGAACTTCCTTCTGCTAAATTTGTTTAGTACCCTGAACTGCCCCCCATATGGAGGATGGATGGGTTACTTCAGGGTAAGAAAAGAAATCAGAGAGGGATTTTGCATTAAATAAATACTTATGCTTCCATATATTTCTCTATTCTTTGTTTTCATGATAGACCCTCCATCCCTATTTTGCTAAGAGAGCTGAGTTCATACTTTTAATTTTCCTTATTCCCAGTCCTCCTTCCCTGAAAGGTTTACAAATGTTGTCCCAAGCAACTAAAGGCATTCTCCTTTTTTCCTCAGTACCTGTCCATAGAAAGTTTCTCTAGATTTTTTCAATAGCTTCTACAAATTTAGAAGGAATTCTAAAAAGACTTAAAGCATAAGTAGGTATGCTTTGAAGACTTACTTTGAGGAGGGTTAACTTTCCTGCCTGACTTAGAAAATTTCCTTTCCATCCCGTAAGTTTCTTGCTGAATTTATTAATGAGTTCTTACCAAAAGGCTTCAAGGACTTTCATCCCAAGAGGGAGACCCAGGTAAGAGGAGGGGAGAGAACCTATAGAGCATTCTAGGATTTTAGCTATTTCGTTTTGTCTCTAAATTGGGGTGTTAGTGAAAAACACTACACTTTTGTTCCAGTTAATCAACTGTCCAGAGGTAGATGAATATAAATTTATAGCTTGCTTTAAAGTTCTTGCTTCCTTGACTTTAGATTGCCCCATGAAGATAGTATCATCAACAAATTGTCCATGGGATCATATTAGAGAATGAGAAGAGGGTTTAAGACCCTTATATAAACCTCTACAGACTAATTCCCCTATATATCTACTTATATAGTCGGCCATAATTACAAACAGAATGGGGGATATAGGGTCCCCTTGTCTCAATCCCCTAGATGGATTAAAGAAATGAGATGAACTCCCATTTACCATAACAACAATTGAGGTAGTAAATATCAACTGATAAATAATATCAACCACCTTTTATTCAAATCCAAAAGCTGTTAGACTGTTTGATAGGAATAACTAGTCCACCCTGTCATATGCTTTTGCAATATCAACTTTCATTATGAAACCCTCATTGTTAGATTTGAACAACGAATGAATATTCTCATGAACAGTAATTATAGAATTAAGGATTTGTCTACCTGGGATAAATCCATTTTGCTGGTCAGCGATAATCGAAGGAATCACTTGAATAAGTCTGGATGTAAGAACTTTGGATATGATCTTATAGAATGAGTTACACAAGCTAATCGGTCTAGAATGAGGTAGTATTTATTGTTGTGCTACAAAAACTACTCCTCTATCTCCTCACCATCACTAGCTTCATCATATCAATATTTTAAGTTGGTGAGTATGAATAAAATGAACATTTGATGACATCCATACAACTCATACTCCACATCATTTTATTTCATGTCATGCCTAATATGTTGGGACTATTATAAGTGATTAAAGATGTGTAAATACAAATTGACCTAAAAAATAAGTGACTGGGTACAAATCTACCCAAGATTAATAATTCCTAATGATCCTCAGTCAAATTTGTGCCTCAAAATTACTTAACCATGAATGTAAATTATCTACCATTCCCTAATATGGATACCAAATAATCTACCCTTGTATTATAGTATGTAATTCTAGGTCATGTGGTATATGTACTATGTAATCATGTCTCCACCTAGTGCATGTGAAAAGGAATCATCCACTAAATGTGGTAATCCTACAAGATAATACATAGGAAACCTCTCATATATCCACCTACTCAATAATATAACAAGACCCATGGTAATTTGTCCTCATGATAGAATAATATAGAAATACCGTATCAAATACACCCATATAATAGATCCCAAGTCATATAACATGTCATGCTCCAATATGGACTAACATAATGCAATAATATATAATGAGACATTATAATTTGATTAGTGATAGATCATAAATTTTTTTTCAAGTCTAATAATGGTCTTATGGATATTTAGAATGACTAACACATACACATAAAATATGCATATTCACAAGCCCACCTCAACATATATATTTTAGCCAGTCACCCATAAGTCTAATGCTTACCTCTCAACATTTATCTCTAGTGTATCACACACCATAATAATGCCCACAATAGGATTTCCCAACAAAGCATAGACATCCTTTAGGGTGATACCCACCTTAATGGTATCCTCACCAACCACCCATCAAAAAGTGTTAGTCAGTAATTCTCATGTGTTTAAGAACACAGTGACCAAATCAACACTCAATGGAATATTTTGAAACTCCATAATCCCACCAAACCCCAAGGTTATCAATTTTGCCTGATCTCATATAGGAAACCTACCTAGTAGATCCAATAGCCACACTACATCTACTAATCTCCATAGCCTTTGTCATCTCTAAAATATATCAAATAAAAAAGTAAGTATTAGTTCACTATTTAAATGATAATAAAATATACTTAAAAAAATCAAAACATAAGTAATTAATACACTTAACTACTTTATCAACTTGTGTTACTTTTTATCCATCATAACTAACTATGTCAGCTATGTATCTAACTACATAAACCCTTTCTATTCTTTCATACTAAGTCAACAATGCATCTTAATAAATTGATAAGTATTATTTCATAATAAGTAGGCCACATATCCTACTACATCAACCTATCCTATTTTATACTAAATCAATCAAGTATAACACAATTAACCACTTACTCTCACTATGTCATCTAGATAGTACATAGTCAACCACTTTACTACATTATCATCTAAATTTAAAACTAAGTCAGCCACCTTGTACGCCATTAGCTAATCTTCCATCCAATTAGGTCAACCAGTTAATATGCAGTCTACTTAAACAAATATGCCCTATTCAACTAGGTTGGCCAAGCCAACCCCATTCAAACTTAGTAATGATTTTTAACTAGCTTGTAATTAATGCCTTAAATATAAATTTTTATTTTTTTTATTTTGACCCATTATTTTTCATTATTTTTAATTTGTTACTAATTTTTTTGTTCAAATTACACTACACAAATTTATTTTGACATTTAATTTTTATAAAGTAATTAAGTTTTAAAAAATGATAAAAAATATTATTAAATACACTACATACCTAGACTATACTTACAATATCTATGCTTTATCCTCTAGACCATCCTCTAGTGTGTCCACCTAATCAAGATTGAACCATCATCTCTTTCTTTTCTCAAATAGTATACCCAAATTTCTAATATTCAATATTAGCAAATAAACAAATGAAAAGTAATTTCTCCCTTTTATAGTCAAAAAGTGAAAATTCTAAAGCTTCATTTATTTATTGTGAAATTCTATATTTGATCAATTTTTTTTTCTATAAGCTCTTTTGAAAAATTGAAATAAATTATATGATCCTGACAAAGTAGATATTTTCTTGGAGTTAACCACTTATTTTTGTAAAAAAAATCAAATTTATCTCATTTGTTCAAGTCTGTCTCTTATCTTACCCAGTGGATGCCATTCTCATTAACTTCTCATACACATCTTATTTTAAAAAAAAATGGTAAGTGAAGGTACACATTTAAAAGTTTACTTTCATTTAATTTATGATTTTTAATACAATTTGTTAGCTCAATGTTGTGTGTTGCTATGTTCTTTATAAAAAAACCATCCCATGTTATACCAACATGACCCATGATGAGTTTTCAATTGGGAATATGTATACAGATAGTATTTTTAACTTTATCATTTTCTAACACTTTCTATCTTGTAGAAACCTATCAATTTTCAATTTACCTAAGTGCACACCTCAAAGTGTGCATCAAGAAAGGGGTGGGTAGCCCATTAATACTTAATCAGATTGTTCATTAATTATATCATACCAAAATCAATTAAAAATCCCATTTATCCAACTACCTAAGAAAAAAACCCTACTTATCCAATTCCTTAAGACATTGTCCTCTCAAATATCCCCTAAGTAAATTCCCATTTTACCTACTAGTCTCACTTGGTCAACCTAGTTGTCAAGGTTACAACATATGTTACATATGTAAGTTAACTTAGTTTGAGGCTAAATAGTAAATTTTTAAAATTGGGTCATGGTGGATGACCTTGTTAGATAAAATAATAATGGTTTATAACCTATCCATTTATATAAATATGACCTTCAATTCAATCCAAAATAAAGAAACACCATTTTTTTCTTTATTACAGCTCATAATTATGCTACATTTACATTTGAAGGAGCCATTACTTAGGGTTTGACTTGGAGGGAAGATAGTTTATCTTATGGACATTCTTAGATACAAGTAGGATTATTTTATTCTAGATCTAATTTCTATAGTTCTATACTTTAAAAACCACACAAATATCGTAAAGCACCATTGGCCAAGGGGGAGATTGAGAGTCGATAGGTTCACTCAAAGGTAAGTATATCTAAAATTTTATATTTTATTTGATAGATAAATATTACACAAATTAATATTTTGAATGTATAACTCCTTCCTTAGATTACCTATACACTTAAACTTAGTGTAGATATAGGATTTTCTAGGCTTTTCATCTTCCACCTTATGTGATATAGGCCCCCGTTTGCCTACCATGATCCTTTGTTTATTTTAAATCATCCTAATTTATGTTATAATATTTTATAACACTATATTATATTTCATTTTATGCATTAGAATATGTATCTAGGATTATTTCATGATATTATTTACCTAGAGGATTTGGAACCCTCTTCTTTAGTTTTGTGTGATAAGTGTTCCCTTAGGTTTAGTGGATCTAATTTGGTCATGCTCCCAGTTTAAAAAATATTTTAATAGAGGTTATTTGATTAACATATATGAACATTAATTTAATAATTAGGATAATTTGTAGATCCATCTTATTTTTTTTCATATAGTGTTGTCAAATAAGTATGAGATGATCTTTTATATTTATAAGGAGAACCTTTCTACTACTCCCATTCTTACAACAATAAATTTGGCTAAGGAATTTTTCACTTGAACAAATTCATCTTGAGAGGTTTTTGTGGTCATGATCATGTATGAGAAGAGGTTAGTGTATTATAAGTCATAAAATCTCAAGGAATATTAGAATAATTACCCAACTCATTATTTATAACTCAATGTAGTACATGATAATTTTTTTATGTGTCAATTATTATGGGTCAACAATTCATCTTGAAGACTAACCATTTAATAATACAACACCTTTTCACACAATATATCTCTAACAACTATCTACACAATTGGACAGGGATTATTTTCAAGACCATTTTGATATCTAACATATCAATGGGAATGAGATATTTTTACTAATGTACTAGTATGTAGTGTCACCACTCAGTAGAAATGTAAATGAGGGGAGATTTAAGAGGTTTCATTCTTGATAAAATCATATAGAAAACATTATATTAACATGTGTGATGTTATATAGGGTCAATAAAATCACTTATTGGAATTTATTTTGGTTTTTCCTTTGATTTCATTAATATTTTATGTAATAATGGGTATATTTATGTTTCTAATCCAAATTATTTATGTTAATTGATCTTGATAGAGACCATTCAATCCCATTAGTAAGTACATACATTGGTAAATAAGATACATGCAAAGATTCATTAGTGATGGCTTTTGGATGGTTTGTGTAGAGACATAATTTTTTTTGTGTCACCACTTATTATGTTCTAATAGGTCAGGGTGAAGCATTAGCATCTTTAAAGATTTATCTATCCCAATGAGATTATTAAGTTGAAATGGGATACAATTTTTATGGATTTTATCATTTGTATTCCCACTTCCACATATTGAAGTTGCATAATTATTATGATTATTGATAAATTGACTAAGGTGGGGCATTTTCCCCCCGTCATGACCTAATATAATGCCATGGTAGTGGTTTCACTATTCATGGATGATATTTTAAAGTTTCATGGTTTACTCTAAAAAATAATTTATCACTATGATCTAGTGTAAAATATAAGATTTTGGACCACTTTATAAGAGGCATTGGATATTGAGCTTAACTTTAGTTTTTCTTAATATCCTAAGAAATATGGCTAAATAGAGAGGTTAAAATAGTTTTTTATTAGATATGTGTTTTATACTCTACATGATTTACATGTATTAATTATGGGGTCTAGGGCATCTCCATGGATGGGATTTTAAGGCAAAAATTGCCATTAATTATGAGTTTAGGGGTAGGATCCCCTAAGAAACAAATTTCATATTAGAAGCATGTTTTGGGTCATCTAATAGGGGTTTTACCTAATTTAATATATGTATATTTTAATGGCCCATGGTTTTATACCCATTGCATTGTAATACTTATTTAATGGTTTACTATTGACATGCCTATAATTACTTGTACATGCATTTGTGTAATACAAAACTTAACGTATTTTATTTTATTGTAAACTATTGAGTTAGTTCATTTAGGAATAGGGTTATTATGTTAGATGATTTATTGAAAGGGTTTTCCTACATGAAGATATTGTGTATTATGTGCATGGCATGTTTTTTCCTTTGTGCTATATATTTCAATTATTTTAGCATTACTTCTCTTGCATAAATTTATTGGTCAACTTATCTTGATTTTTAAAGGACATGTTGTGCATGTATGTGATGAATATTAGTCCCATTGGGAGGACTAACTATATATTATGTATATTTAATACAAAAATAATTATCAAAAATTCAATAACATGAAACTGTACAAGGGGTTATATGGTAAAGGGAAAGACTCCTTTAAGATGAGATTTAAATGAGGGAATTTTTTTTATTGGTTTTTAATTGTTGTAGGACATGAAGTGGTAGGTGGTCCTAATTTTAAAATTATTTAAAGAGGTGTAGGATTATAAAAATAATAATGTCATTGCAAAGATATTGGACTCAAACTTCTCAAATTTTGACAAGGTGTTTTTGAGATTACTAATACATAAGATCTCTCTCCATTATAAAAAAAATATAATATTGTGCCACATTTTACACACCCATTTAAGATTATAGAAAGGGTAGAGATATTTTTCTACCACTTAGCCTTAACACCTATTTTAAAAGTGTCCATGATGTATTTCATGTTTATGTTATGAGGTATTATACATAAAATTCATCTCACATATTGGATTGTAAAATATAATAGGTATATGAGGGTGGGAATTTTACCTTAGATCCCATTCAAATTTTAGAACATTAGAGGTTATAAATTTGGGGTTGACTAGGTTAGACTCTATTGGAACTAATATAATAGGACAAAGGCCACTTGGGAGGATGTGAATCTATCACATGACCAATATTTATAACTATTTTGATTGATTTTAAGATGAAGTGTCTTGTAAGAGGAGGGGGATGTAAGGACCATATATTAATTATATAATTTAACTTGTAGTTGTATTATCTACCTCTTTATTTAGTTTATTTTTGAATTTTGAAATGGGGTTCTTAGTGTTTTCCCCAAAATTTGCATAGTTAAAATTATTGAAATTTTAGTATTAAGGATGAGTTAAAATTAAGTTAAAAGTTTGTCAAATTTGATTCAAATTAAAATTTTGTCAAATCATTGTATTGATTAAGATTTCAAGTCAGTTGAGGTATCGATTAAGTTTGAAAAAGATTGATTTTTAAAACTTAAGTAAAAAATATAATAAAAAATAATGAATAATATATAGGGTGTGTACCTATGCCCAATGCACTTAGGAGGTAGAGATTGACCAACATCCTAAATGAATGAGACATGAGGATATAAACTACAACTAATGTTCCCATAGTGCCAAGATGCTTGGATCTATGTATGCAATAGATGTGTGGAAATATCCAAAGTTGTTGACTATGGCCACACATCCATTTTGATCAAAGGTCCATGGTGTCCATGTCATAGGGTTCCACAACATACATAGGCAAAAAGTATCTCTACCACTCCATAACACCTATATATATTAAAACTTATTATTTATTCCACTTGAAATTACTTTAATCTGATCTATTTTTTCCAATATGTTCCTCTGCCATGCCAAAGCTCTACCCTCTCACCATTTACCCATGCTAAAGCTAAATATTTCCCAATTAATTTTTTTTTTGTATTTATGAGTACTAATACAAATTTAATCAAGTGAAAATCCAATTTTAAATTCCTTTTAATCATAGGGAATATTGTGATTCCCTACGAACACTAAAGATAAGGTCTACTCCCAAATAATCTAGAGAAAAAATTAATAATTAGAGAAAAGAGTTTGATGACCACCATAATTTATCCTACACAACCCCATAATCATTTAATACCAACAAACCTCTATGAAAATATTAAAGTAATAAATAAGGTTACTTCTTTTATCACCATAAAAATTAATATGAAGTAAAAATATCTAGGTTATTAGCTTTTGTCTATCTTGGAAAGTGATTTTTCAAAAATTTGTGATTCAATGATTAGAAATGTAGATATAAAATAATATAACATAATAATTGATAATAGATCATATACAAATGTGGGTGCCCTCATATAAATAAGTGGTCTCCTTGAATATACCATATTTATAATTTAGGTGTAGTAGTTGGATTTATTTCTAACATGTGCATAATACTATAATACATAAAAAGGGGAAGTTAGATTTATAGGATATGCCCTTGTGGTGAATCTTGATAGATATTACATTAATTTCACATTTAAAATACCATAAAAGAATCCATATTCTAGGATGAGTGTGGATATTGGGTAGGCTTTTTGACATAAAAAGCATACAAAAATTTCATTGTCATGAATGATAGTTGATTGAATGTGAAAGAGAAAGGCATATCTAAACTTCCTAAGAGTTTCACCAATGTTGATTTCATAGAAGGGATGTCAGATATTATGACCCTCTTTAAAAGGGTGGTAGGCCATGATGATACTAAATATTTTCATCCTTGGATGTTTCTCCCCATGAGCATCTTTTTTATTGGAAAGTAGTTTATTGATTGGGAAAACATGATAAATGACATACTTCATGACCAACACATAAAGGTAACTAACATCAGGTTATTTTATATGACTTCATATCTAGTATACATTCTTGTATCTCAATGTGGATACCCCAGTCTGACATAATTGTAAAATTTAGGGCCACTCTAAGAGTATATGAGATTTTACAACAACTAACGTTAGAATAGTTAAAAAAGAACTTTAAGTGGGTGAAAAATGCATTCACCATGAGGATAATGCAAATACTAAAATTATCTTGGAAATTAAGCTTTTAGAAGAAGGAATCAAGCTTGTATTAGAATATGAAAGTCATTTCATTCAATTTTATAAATTATTATATATTAGACTTAGAAGTATTGAAGGATATCCCATGAGGCTTCCAAGGTTACTTAGTGACAATATATATCTAATTAAATTGTGCAAAAAACTTTTAGATGTCCATAAAAATTGTATAAAGAGACATTTTATGGGAGTAGTGTTCTTAATTTATCTAGGATATGATACATTCAAGCATGTAATAAATGTTATGAAATTTAAATCTATCATAGACCAATTCACATTGTACCCTCACACGAGTAGAGATTAATTTGATAGAAAGGGTTATGTACGAGCCAATCTAGAAAAGTTTCTTTGTGATTCACTCAAAGTAGATGATTCAATACTTTATCTAGTGGATACTATCAAGGATGATTTTATGAAGTTAATCAAGGAGGAGTTATTAAAATAAGAGAGCTTCAATGTATATTATATAAATATACCAATTAAAATTCATACTTCACTATAGTAATTGAATTCATAATGGAAAAATATTTCAAATACTTCCCATACAATGATGTTGATATCAAACACAAGTATAATCTATTATAAGGATATGGAAAATGGGGAACTTAATTGTTGAGGTAGTCAAGAAATTTAGGATATATAAAACATAAATTTAAAACAAACATAAATCAACACCACATCCAACTATAGGTTCATAAATTTGGAAGACTTATTAGAAAGCTTTCTATCTTATTCTACTTTCATCTTTTATAAAAATGTGATTTTATTTTTGTATAAAATAATATAAAATGTAAATAAACTAGGACAAATATGATAATATAAAAATTTATAAATGGAATATGAAGGGTCAACCCATTCCTTCCTATCTATATAAATAGGATAAATGGATATTATACAAGGGTTTTTTGATGTTTATTGTGATATTTCTTGAAAGGAAAGGAGATATAAAATTTGTGTTCATTCTTCTAATGAGGAACACAAAATATTTTAGAATATTATGTCTAGTGTTTTCTTTGTGTATGTGTGTTTTTATTATGTTGATACATATCCATCAACTCTCAAGCAATACTTTTTTTATTTTAAAAATAACATATTAATTTTAAAGTTCCTTCTTTTCATGTAAGGGATGAAATATGTGTTTGCTCATTTATGCATGACCCTTCATCTTCCTTCTTTGTATTTTTGTTTTAATGGTTGAAATAATGTTCCTAATAAATGAATTATAATATAAAGGACTTGTTAGTGGCTATAATACCTCATTAAATTTATATTTGCAAAGAATGGGACCATTACTCAATTCAAATTATGCATATTTTAAATATGCTTATTATATTTTTCCTATTTTAATAAAGGGAAACTCCCCTCCAAATAAAAGAGATACTTTTCATCTCCTTCATTATTGTAAAATAAAATATTTTTCAAAGTACTAAATATTTCATCAACTATTTTGATACCCACTATGGGGTACACATTGAGTATTTTCATTCTACCTGATTAACCTCTCACTCACTATAACAAGTGTTATTACCATATCAAATAATCCTTTGATATATAGTAACTCTCCCTTGTAGATTTGGATAAATTATTTTTTCATCTTGGATGGAAGAAGTTTTACAAGGTCTAGTAGGAATAGAGGTATTTTTGATCCATTATTTTAATTAAAATAGTATTATAACTTGATAATTATTACATAGGGGGTAATAATGGTGGTTGGACCTCTAAACATATCATTATATTTTCCTAAGTCTGGTTTATAAGGCAAGTATACTTCTAGATCATGGTGGCTATATTGGTACCATGGGGACCACATATTAGGTGATTTGTCCTAAGAACTCTACTTAATTATTTGCACAGAGGTTCAAGGATACTTTTTTTCCTAAGTTTATTGGTGACAATAGACAACATCACAATGAAGACATAAAATCTATCTTTTTTTCTTGATTTATTTTGGATGATGAAAGTGAAGATGTACTAGTCATAAAATTTATGGAAATCTTGGTTCAAAGGATATTATAATGGTTTCATCACATTCCAACTAGTTCTATCCAAAATTGGGAGATGATCAGAAATAAAATGGAATAAATATTCAAAATAGTTGAATATGAATACACTCTTGGCTTAATTAGCATAAATAAAAAAGGAATCTTATGAACCCATGAGATAATTCATTACTAGATTCAACAAGTTGATACATAAAATTATGCCAAATTTCATGACCACTATATAAAATTAAAAGTGTTTTTTTATTAAATACATAAGCACCCAAAGTTATTTTATTCTTATGAATAAATAACCCACAAATTTTGTAGATAGCATAAAATTGATCTATAGAGATAGAAGATTATATGATCATGGATGTGAAGATAAAAATGAATTCATTCAAAATAAAATAATATAATTAAATAGATCCTCTAATTAAAAAATTGGATAATGATATTTTAGCCTTGAATAAATAAATTAATTAGGTTCATTAGACTTCCCAATATAAGGATGTGCCCATAAGACTGTTTTTCCATATCATGACAACATTCATCTTCACCTTCTTGTTCCACCTCCACAAATCACTATTGGAGAAAATCCTATAAAAGTTTAATTCACATGTATCTTTCATTCTAGTAATGACCATGATGGTTTTAACTTCCAAAAAATATGATAATGATGTAATTATGTAGTATTGAAGAATAACTAGAAGAAGGTATTCTAGGCACCTCTAATCTTGAACAGGAACTTGATAGCGATTCCACTATGTGATATTTATAATATGAACTTGTTTTTTAAGATTATGATGATAAAATGAATCATATTAATAGTAATTCATACATTGTATTCACTAGAGCTCAAAATTAAAATTTTAGGGTAGTATATAAGAATAAATAGTTTGACAAGCATAAGGATAAAGAGGCCCTAAATCCAAAATTGCTCTAAAGTTTATCCTCAATATAGGTTCCCATTTTATAAGTATTAAAAAATATAAACAACTTGAAAATGTGAGAATTTATTTATTTACATTGAATGTCTCCATTAATGAAAAATCAATTCCTACATGTTGGCATTCATTTGATAGAATTGATCATATGAATAAAATAAAAGTCGATATTTCTCAAGTAAAATCTTGAGTAGATTGATCAAATTTATTAGATGCAAAAGTGTATTAATTTAAATACATCACATCATAGGGTTCATATTAAAATGCTTGATTCTATTTTAAAACTAACATGGAAATATCTAATCCAAGTTGGAAAAGACTTGAGCCATTCAATGTTTAAATTTTCATTATAATTTTATAGTTAAAAACTTTCATAATGTAATTTATAGTGTCATTTAATGTAATTAAAACCAAAGTAACACATGCCTAGGGGTTAACATGCACCAAATATTTCAACAATTATTTCAACATGGAGGTGAAACAAGTTGCTTTGATCAAGAAAATAAAATATGCTTAGGTAGTTCTATCAACATTTCCTTAGAAGAGAGTCAAGATGACTATTCTAGTAGCATAAATTATTATGAGCTACAAATGATGATAAACATAAGTTTTTATAAATATCTTAGAGGTGAGATTCAATTGGACTTGATACATGATAGCATTCATATAAATGGGATCAATGAAAATTTGATGTTGGAGCCAAAAGTTAAACACTTGGTGAAAATTAAAAATGATCCCCAAGCATATATTATATATGAGGAAATAGACCTGAGTACTTATGTGATAATGAATGAAAAATATCTATAACTTCTTAATCTCATTGAAGGTGAATAAAATTATATATAAACCTTGAAATTTTATGGAAATTTTAAATTGTAGCTTCAAATGTTGAAGTTGTGTTGGTTTTACCATAGAAAGAGTTAATTCCTTACTCTTATAAATTTGAATTAGAATTCACCAATAATACAAATAAATATGAACCACTATTTCTAGGATTTAAAGTAGCAAAGGAAATGTGAATTCAAAGCCTCAGAGCCCAAGGAAAATTTGAACTAATTGTGAAGCAAGTATGAGGTAAATACCAAGTAAATAATGATCAGATAAAACATTATATAAATTGGGTTTGGGATTTAATTGAATATTTTAAAGCCTTTTCTATGAATTTTGTTCCTAAACAAAAAACTCCAAAGAGGATGAAATAGCTCTATCCACATCATTTCCATTTCCCCACCTATAAATTGACAAGGATAAGTATACTATTGAACTGGTATACTATCCAAGTGTTTGAGATAATTTATAACATTTGAAATCATTTAATAATGATGAAAAATATCATCATTTTACTATAAAAATAAAATAACTTCATAAATTTTAACTTTGAGTGAAGTCAATAGGCATATATGGAATACTCATTACTAGAAAGAATAAAAAGTGAATTATAAAGATTTTTAACACTGAATCTAACTAATTAGATGTCAATATAATCAAACTAAAGGGAAAAAAGACCCCTAAATGTTTTTTCTCCATAGAATAGTTGTTTTTATAAACATGATAGGTAAAAAAAATCTGAGAGGAACCCCATAATTATGAAAAAGTAAATATAGGTATATAAGAGAAACCACAATATGTAAACATTCAAAAGTATTTTTTCTAAGGAATAAAATAGGATATTCATGACTCTATTATAATTTTACATATTTATTTTATCATTGTGTCATGCAAATCTACAATCCTTTAGATTGAAAATAATGCAAAATAGTATTCCCATGAAAAATGATGTTAATCCCTTGAGGTAAAAATTATGACAATACGATCCCAATATTTCAATAAGCATCTATGAACATATAAATAAAATTTTGTATGAAAGGATCATATGCCTAACACATCACTCTACATGTGTGGATAACATTGTACCAATAAGGAAGAAATATGGAGAGTTAAGAATTTATGCTGATTTTTGTAATTTGAATCAGGATTCATCAAGATAATTATCCTTTACCGATCATGGACCAAATCTTACAAGTTGTTATAGGGTCCAAAATAATTTCCATGCTAGATATTTTTTCTGGTTACGATCAATTTTAAGTTTCCCTAAAATATCAATAAGAAATAATGTTTACCACTCCATGGGGAATGCTTGCATATATGAGGATGCATTTTGGTGTTATCAATACTAGATATACTTTCTAAAGAGAAATGGACTTGAATTTATATGATGCATAAAATAAAATCATCACAATATATCCTTAAAACCTCATGATATTTTTTAAAAAAAGGAATATCACTAAAAACATATACAAATGGTTTAAAAAAGATTCTAGTCCCATGGAATATAATTGAATAAAAAAATACATATTTGTATTCATCGAAGGAAAATAATTTAATCCAAACAATTCCATCTTTGTATTCATTGGAAGAAAACTTCTTAGGTGTGTATTTTGTAAATAAGGTACCAAGATTGATCCAATAAGAGTTCAGTTATCTTTGCCTATTATCAAATACAATACACATTCATTCTTTAGTAAGGTAAACTTTATAATAATCTGGTTTTGCTAAGATAAAAAGGCATATTATTCATATGATGTGAGGAAAAAATAAATTTAAATGGAATTAAGATATAAATAAATATTTTATGGAGATTAAGATTGTTATTGTCAAAGCATTCATCTTAGCTTACAATAGTTTTGGAGGTATTTCATTGCATATTAATACACTTAAAAATACACATCGTCAACTAGCTTCTTATATAAAAATTAATAAGAAAATGAGTCTCTGATTTCTTTCATGAGTTTTGGGATAAAATACCATGAGATTAAGTAATCCTTGATTGAGAAACATGCATATGTTGTCATCAAAACTGTGAAACACTTCAGGTTTTTCATCTTGAATTCTCACATAATTATGATGGTTCAATATTCTACTATCACATCTATTATAACTAATAAATAACTTATTTCTAAGAGAATAGGTTACATTTCCAAAGTTTAGGAATATGATCTAGATATTAAACCTACCAATTTGTTAAGAGACTAAGGTATTTGTCAATTGATTTTTAAAGGTGTTGATTCCTAGAGAGAAGTAAACCATGAAGATGAGTTAGAAAAGTTATTATTAGTGGTCTTCATTAAGTTTATAAATGAATGGTATTATGAAATTACATATTTATTATCATATGGATAATTTCCAAACCACCTAAATTCCAAAAAAAATATGACACTCAATATTAGGGTAGCTAAATATGTAATTTGAGATAACAATCTATTTAAGAAATCCCTTGATGTGACATTTTTGAGATGTGTATATAAATAACAAAAAAAGTGATTGATGGAGGATTTACATGATCAATATTATGGTGGAAACTTCTCATTTTATGTTATAACATTTAAAATTTTTTAAGCTCACTATTATTAGTCAACATTGTTCAAGGTTTCACAATAATGTGTTTTTAATGTAAGGATTGTAAATACTTTGTTGGATGACCTAGACTTGTAGCATTACACCAATAGTGGGTTTTGGATTCCATAAGTATATTTTATCCACATTATAACACAACATAAAATTTTGTTTTGATATCTAATGATTAATTCACAAAGTGGGTAGAAGAAATTTGAGTAAGATCAACTACTTTTGAGTTGGTTTATAATATCATCAAAGAGAATATATTGTTTAGGTTTGGAGATATACAAAATATTGTGATGGATAATGTTTAAAATTTATATTTATCTGAATTCATTAGTTTTTTCTATGGGTATGGGATCTCAGTATCATACTATTCTAACTATTACCCTCAAAGTAATGCCAAGCAGAATCAATTAAAAATATTACCACAACTATTATCTATAATCTAGTTGATGAAAATCAAAGGATTTGGTAAAATAAACTAGATGATGATCTATGGGTAAAATGTATAACTCCTAAAAGGTAAATTGCATTTTCCCCTTTTCAAATAATATATGGCATAGATGTAGTGATTCCCATTTATTTAGAGTTTCTAGATTTATGGTTAGCCCAACATGTAGAATATGATTAATTTAAGGATGTATTATAATAAATAATTATTTACCTAAAAAAATTAAATTAATAATGAGTGGTGATAATAAACATGATTAAAAATTATCAAGAAAAGGTGAAAAAATTGTATTATCATAAATAAAGACAACAAGATTTCTAAGTTGGTTACTTGGTCCTCCTTTGAGATAAAAGGAGAGAAATAAGGGGAAGTCGTTAAATTTTTACTCTTTATAGATGGGACCTTTAAATATTTGTCATTTATACATTTAAAAAAATTGCTATTTAGTATATTGAGATGGAACACACCTTTTATTTCCCTATAATGGCAAATATTTGAAGCATTACAAATAATGAAGGTAGGTTGTCACCTACCATTCCCCGTAGGTGATTTAGGTTTTTTTTGTTTGTTTTATTTCCTATTGTGTGTCATATGTTTAATTTTTTTTTTATGTTTCATTTTATTCCAATATTTTCAAATTTCATTTCTTGTTTCAGATGTTTAAAACTAATTTTGTAGCCTAATTGACAAAACCCTAAGTATTGAACCAAAGATTCTGAGAGTCCACCTATTGATGTGGGTTTTTTTAGACTCCAAAATTTAATGAGGTAACATATAATGTTTTAATATTTTATTAGAGGTAAAATAAAATATAGGTAATGAGTTATATGCATGGGTTAAACAACACGATGGTGGAATAGTAGGCTGAGTATGCAAGTTGTTAACCAAATGGGTCATGCAGTTAAATGAATCCTAAAATAAAATCAAACCTAATTAGATGATTATATGGGTGGATATTAATCTAAATGGGTAGATCTCAAAATAAACTCTAAAAGAGGGAAGGGTAGATTATAAAATAAGTTTCTATGGCTTCAAGGCTCACCCCCTTTGTTGGTTTCTATTATGGAAAAGTGTTTATAGAACTAGTGTTTACTATTTGTAGCTATTTCACACTTATAGGAAAACACAATTAAAGAGTCTAGGAATTAAGTGTATTAAACTTAATGATATCAATTGAAGGCTAATCCTCTTATAAAAACTGTTAAACACCCTTATTCAAGAGATTATAGCTCATATCAAGAATGTGTCTACGGTAGATGTAACACACACCTAGGTGACTATACTAGAAATAAAACACTCCTACACACCTCAAAATATTAACACAATCTTAACTGATTGCCTTGATAAATAAATACTTCTAACTTTTAATAGCTATTACACATCTAAAATTAGAGAATATCAAAGATAGTGATTATAATTATATATAACATATTCACACTTCAAATTATTGAATTAATATAACCAAGAAAATAAAATCTTAATGTAACATAGATGGAAAGAAAGATCATTGACATAGTTGCATGACAATCAAGATGATTTCTTCCTACATTGATAGAAATTTTACAACCCTTTGGAATGAGGGTTATACATGTATAAATAGACTTGGGGAGGGGTAACTTCATCCTCCAATTTTATGTAAATTCATGGTTACATCTCAATTATAACCTTAGTTATAATTTTAGTCTCAAAATTACATGTATGCATGTGTATAGTTAACAATCACTATGCCTAAAAGTAATTCAACCTGTATAAAGCAATGCAAGGTGTGTATGCTAAAAAGTATTAAAAGAAAATTTTACATTTCAATTATAAATACAAGTAAACTATGAGTACAATAGTTATTATTTTGCATTCATGATAGAAAATTATCCTTCAAATCAATGTTGGTTGGGTGTTTTGATGGCACTGCTAACTATCAGAGGCATTGAGGTGGATGCTAGGACCAACCTCTATGTTAAAGATCCATCTCTCTTATTTTCTTCTATAACTTGAAAGTGATTGTCCCTAAGGTTATGCTAATACTAGATAATATCCATGTTCAATAGTGGATGTATGTGCACCCTCTTTACTTATTCTAGGAGCTTTGCATGCTCAAATTTTTTATTTTTAAGTTTATTCCAAAAATTTACACCTCCATCACCTTCTTCCTTGAAAAACTCAACTCAGCCTCAATCTCCTCCAATGAAAGTCCTTGAATACTTTACTTGAATTTGGTGGAATCCTACTGAAGAAGTTGATCAAAATTAATCTTGCTTATTAGCCTACCTACTATGTCTCTTGATTATGAAAGCTTTAGCTCTACTAGGATCTATATGATAAGATCTTCATGTTTGGCATTCTTAGGCATTATTACCTTAACTACCATGATCCAATATATGGATTTTTAAGTCTTGATGACTACCAAGTTGAGAGCATTAGATGCCTCTAGTGGTGACATCAAGTTAAGGTGGATATATGACTTATTAGTTGTCTAAAGAATCATAAATTTTAACTTATTCTCATCCTCCTTAAAAAAATTAAATAATTTATGAATATCAACTAAATGTGGGGTCAATTATACCTTTATAAAAATAATGGATTCAAGAATGTTGTACAATCTGGAAGCAACATTTTGGACTTTAATTTCAATTTTAGGAGGAACATGAACTACCTATTGTTTTTCCTTTATTTAATCCAAATCTTGAAAATGTTGTTTTTTCACTTGTTCTAATTCATGTTAGAGCTCATGCCTAGCCATTTATATTCCATCATGTATTTATAGTAAGGCATCCTCATGAGTCTCAAGCTAGGACTTGTATTCCTCCACATATGGAGACTACCCCAATTTCATGTTCTTTCTTTTAGAAAAGGTGAAGACCTCTTGTATCTTTTCTAGGAAAATCCCTTTGTAAGTATGATATTCTAATTTCATCTTTCTGACCCTAGAGACACTCTCTATGGATTTATCAAATATATAACTCACTATGGATAGCTATATGATTGTGAGGTTTGGCTTTTGGGAAACCTTTGACCCTAAATTATTTAGCCACTGAGGGATAAATAATTGGGATGGGTTAATTGGTTGAGTGTCCTCAATTGTAGTCTTAACCAATGTTTATTTGGATTATTGCTTCAAAGACTCTTCAAGCACTTGGTCAGGTAGGGAAGGCTAAATATTTTAGACCAATCCACTCCCCCATGTTAAGGTAATGGGTGGACTATGTAGATTGGTTTTTTCTTCCCAGCCTTTTCTAATTATTTTATAGTGGTGCATTCAGTATAGTTGGATGAAGTCATTGGAAAGTCTATTTGAGTGGATGATACATGAGGATAGGAACTTGCCAATGCTTTCCTAACTTTCTTAGAGGCCTTCCTTTTGAATATAGGTGGCATTAGGGCAGTGTTTGAAGTAGATACAAAGGTAGTGGAGGACATTGTGGGGGGGGTGAATATAACTATTGGAGTGGAAATAGTTGGGAAAATAGGGACAATAGGGGTAGAGGAGACATCCTCTACCTTGGGAGTGAGAAGGGGTGGTTGGGAAATGGAATGAAAGGAATTGAATGAATGGTATAAAAGGCAAAAAAAGAGGAAATTGGATTAGTAGAAACAAGAGGTGTTGTCTCTTTACCTAATTGATCACCATATAGAGGAATATTTAATTTAATGTCATAGAGGATAAGGAATTTTGATCATTTTAACTCCTCTTCATCTGTTTATCTTCCTTCACAAATAGATTTCTCATCAATATCCTATTACTCAGCTAAGGAGGTCCTACTAGTTGTTACCCAAAAATTGGACTATGTGACCTTGGTTTCCTCTTATAATAAATGGTATTGTTTTGAACTATAGGGGAGGCTTATTGAATTGGTTCAGATGGAACCTCCATAATTTTAAGTTCTTACATAGGTAGATGAGCCAAATGGTCTGGGACATCTAAATCTAAGGAGTTAAGGAAAATTGGATACTCTTGATCTCTTCTAGGTCCAGCTTCAATTATTTTGGGCTCCTTTTTTATGACCTTAAATATCTAAGGAGCTTCTTTATAAGGTTTTACTTGATCTTCTAATAGATATTGAGGCTTGTTAATCTAAAAATTTGAGCTTGCTAATTTGCATTGGGGTGGGAGCCTAAGTCATGCATTTGTAATGGAGATGAGGGCTCTCCCTGTATAATATTTAGATGCTCTTATCTTAATTCTTCTATTTTTTCTCTTTATAAGAGCTAAGCATCATCCTTGGGCATTAAATAAAAATAAGTCATGATCATAGGGCTCATGTTGGTATGAAATATTGAAACCCTTGGTATGCTTTTGAATCATGCCATGAAGATTACCAATCCTTGTGAGACAAGGTGAGAAATTAATAGTACATTCTCATTTTACCCACTTCTCCAAAGTGCCTCCAAATTGTATAACACATTTAGCCTCTCATTAGATTAGATCTGTAGCATGTGTTCTTCTTATTCTTTGTCAAATTTTCATCCACACTCTACCATAGTTAGAATACTATCTCTTATTCTACCAACTTATTTGACATGTACTTGGGGAGACATAGGGGGTTGACTTTGTTGCCAATGACCATGATTACTATGTAATATAGGTATAACCAATAGTCACCACATGGTTCCAATGAGTTTTCAATTGACTTGGATATATTAGGTAGTGGGATTTCATGAATTTCTTACCATACTTATGGGTACACATCCTCTATAATATAAGTGATGTTCCTAGTAAATTCATATATGTACATGAATAAATAATAATCATAAATGTAATTCTCGATGAAGTCTGGAGTTGGATCCTAGAGTAACCCATAGTGAATATATATTATTCCCATCATAACATATATAAGGTATGACATCATATAGAAGTGGCCACTAGTATAATGCTTATCTTTATGTAAAACCTATTCATTTATCCTGATGCTAATAATCTCTTCCAAGGTGAAAGCCAAGTCTAAAGTCATCATCATATCTAATAATTTAACCCACTCTAGGTGAAGAAAATGGATGCTTGGGAATACATACGGTCTATTTAAGAGGTTAATCCTAATGCAAACCCCATCCTCAATTTAGTGATAGGTATGGGGTCCTTATCTCTTGGGACAATCATCTCCCTAAGGAGAAACCACTTGGTGAGTGTTTTTTAATAGAATTTATTATTTCCACCCTACCACCTTGTGAAAATCATAAGTGGCATCAGTAATTGGTAAAGATAAATACCTTTGACATGTATCTCCTGAGATGCAAGTCACAATGGTCTTGTGTTCTAGGTGATACAAATATTTGTCTGCTATTATCTTACCAACTAAGAAAAGATCTCGTAGCAAGTCTATGCATGACATCACTTTAGGCTTGGCCACCACAAAGTGTAACCCCTATCATTTTAGATGAATTGGGTATACTACTAATTATTTTTATGCTAGTTTTAGGCTTTCCTATTAAGTGTGGATGTCTAATACATCAATGACATCCCATAGAGCTGAATAATTGGTATATATATCATTAAAAATGGTGAAGTTAAAAATATAATCTATGTATTTAGTGGAGTCATTCATTGAGAACTGGGATGGTGGCAAGAATCCTCTATTTTTTCTAGATGAATAGGCCATAGTTAATTGACTAGTATTGGTTCTTCTAATTTGATGGCTCGGCTTCACTAGATTCACTTTTATAATTCACTCGCATGTTGTTAGGGATCATTTCCAAAGTAATAGTATAGATTGAAGTTCATTTATGATGAATGAGCATGTCAATGATCTCAAGTCATTCATATAGATTTAGCATTCAATTCTAGTTTGTGAACCATTAATTTCCAACATCCATGAACTCTCTTTACTTGTGAAATTAAAATTTTAACACTTTATTTGTTAGGTATGTCATGTTTATTTATTTTGAAAAGTATCATTAATTCTTCTTATTTTGATTTATTGGCTGTGTTATGTAGGATTTTGGTAGTTAAGATCAAGTTTTGTGTTGGTACTGAACCAATCATGTCTCATGAATCATGGATTTTAAACACAAAGTGCAAACAAAAATCCCAATGACCAACTCATCCCATGATCAATTCCTAATGATAAACTTTTATGCACTTTCTCTAAACAAAAATCCCATAGACTAAACTCATCTACACCAAAATGTCACAAGTACTGAAAAGAAAGATCAAACATTTTTGCCAAAGATAAAAATACTAAAGATATAATTTCCAATGACCATTTCCAAATCATAAATTATGATGTAATCTCCCAAAGGGTAAACTACTAAATGCAAATCTTGATCATAAAATTTGGAGACCAAATAGTGAGGGGTAAAATATGCCAAGTAAATATTGAACTTAAAATTTTAAGACCAAATAGTGAAGGGATAATATCTACCAAGTAAATACTAAACGTAAAATCTTGAAAACATAATAGTGAGGGGAAAAATATGCCAAGTAATTTCTAAACATAAAACCTTGAAGACAAAATTTCTAAAGAATAAGGAACTATCAAAAGAACCTACAAAAAAACTATGAAGACTAAATACACAACCAACCACTTGCAAATAACTAAATCCATAACACTTTTGTTGAATATCAAATTGCACTGCTTGAGAACCCCAAAATTTTTTACCGAAGAAACCCTTTGAAGACTTGATCCAAAGATCAAATAGTGAGGGCTGAAATGCAAGATTTATTAAGATCTAAACATGTGACCAAATTTTGTGAATACTTTGACTGAATACCGAATTCTGAAGACCAAAATGCATATGTCCCAAAAAAACTCTTTGTAAATGGATAACTTCCAAAGAGATTAATAATTTGTTCCATAATGAAATAAAAAAATCATTCTCTTATATTTCCCACCTAACAAAGTTTAGATGCAACACATAATAGTTCTTAAGATAAGGACGTAAGAGAAAATGTATGGAATTCTACAAGGCATAGTGGGTCCCTATTCTTAAAAAAAATAGGGTATGTTGAGTACAACAAATGGTGACTTACAGGGGGAATAATCTTGAGTATTCACTAACCTAGAAATTTTGGTTAGTAATTTCAATCAAAACATGAAACATACCACAAGAAAATATTTAAATTAGAGACATAAAATAGACTCTTAGCTACACCATACAACACAATTTCCTTAATCATACCCTAGATTTATGTGTGATATATTGATTTTATTTACCCTTGTTATGATATTTTATCAATGATTTGGAGCAATTATAGGTTTCATTCTAGTTTCTTTGAAAAAAATTAAATTAGGGAAGCTCAGGCATTGCTCTTCTAATAGTTAGGCATTCATAGCCACAACAAAGATTAATTTGGTTATTCCTCTTCTTCTTCCCTCATATCTTGGGATGATGCATGGTACATTGACCTTATTTCATCATGTGATATTTTGACCCCTTTTTATATTATATTTTGTTTTTATAAATCACTCTTGTTATAATGCATTAGTTCTTTTCTTTTCTTCCATTTTTTGGAATATGAATGAAAGAAGGAGAGTAATAACTACTATGAGCTGGTGTAGGTGAAAAAACTTATTTTACTAGAATATCCTTACTATATAAATCTACATGAGTGTGTTTGATCTAAAGGAGTGAGAAAAATTTTTAAATTTACATAGATTACTGAGAGTAACTTTTGTATAGCTAGTAGAATTATTCAATTATAATATAACCATGAATGAGTTCCACTTACATACTTGAACTCTAAAGGTCCCAAACACAAGGGTGTCAAGCCTAAAAATATCCCTAAATTTTATAATCTTATCTATTATCTTTCTGCATTTGCTTTCTCTTTTGGTCCCTTAAAATATAGGGGGGGTTGGATGTTTACTTGGTGATACCAAGAAAAGTCAATCAGATGTCATAGAAAATAGAATAAACAACTAAATATTGAAAGTATGGAAATTAATCTAAGGAAAGGAAACTATAAAAGTGAGGAAACTAATCTATGAAAGGAGGAAAACTAATCTATGAACGTAGGAAAACTAATCTATGGAAGAAAGAAAAATAATCTAGTACTACCTCTATCACACCTCCATTTTCATTCTAAGACACCTCTAGATAGTACAACTATGAAGTAATGCTTCACAAATTTATCATTGAATATATATTTTAGTTTCTTACCCTAGAGGTCCTTCAAATAGAAAACATTGTTACCCAGGATTTCTAAAATCTGATAGGGTCCAATCTATAGTGGGGTAAACTTGTAATGTTATCCTTTCTTTTCATGGGATTTATCCCATAGAATCACTAGGTCAGATATTTTGAAGTCTTTGAATTTGGATCTTTAGTCAAACCACATTTTTATTACATTTTGATGTTTCCTAAACATTTTTAAGGCTTCAATCATTGAATCTTCCATCTCAATTATATCTAGTAACCAAGATTCCACTTTGTTATTCAGCTCCATGTATTCCTATATGAATTGATAAGTTGGTAACTTGAGCATGATTGAAAATATTAGATGTTACCCATATACCAAAAAATAATGCAAGGCATTGAGGGCTTGATTATATCTCATTTGATCCACCCATAGAGCATACTTTATTATATTATGCTAGTCTCTATGTTTATCTTTAGCTAATTTATTTATAACATCAATAAGGTTATTATATTTTGACTCATCCAACCCATTTCCTCGAGGGTAATTGTTAGAAGATGACCAGATGGTAATTTGATTATCATGGGCCCATCCTATGAATTCAAATAATGGAAATGCCAACCCATTATAAAAAACTATAAAAATGGGGGTGCCAAATCTAGTTGGGATGTGCTAATATAGGAAGTTGATTATGTCTTGTGCTTTGAAATTTTAGGTGGCTACTACTTTAGTCCACCTAGTTTAGTAATCCATGGCCATAAGCATAAATGTATGGTCTACTAAAGAATTCAAGTTAATAACACCAATGAAGTAGAATCACCATTGGGAAAATGGTCTTCCTTTAATAATAGGTTGTTACAACATTACTGTATATACCTCTATTTTTGACAAAACTTGACATTCATGATATGTTCTTATATGAGCATGGGTGTCCTTGAAGATATTTTTACAATAATAACCCATTATAAGGTTTTTATGGGCTGTGGTATTTCCATATAAATAACCACTACCTATTATTTAGTGTAGATTTTCTAGGATTTCTTAAGCTTCTTCTTTTAATACACATCTTAGGTAAATGCCTTAATAATCATTTATGTAAAGAATCCCCTTTATGATCATGTAGTGGGAATATTCAAACCTAAAATCTTTCCTTCATTCTCTAGTGAGTTTTGGTGAACAAGTACCTATTAGCAAATATTAACTAATGTCAGTATACCAGTCTCCTTAGGATACCTATGTTTCACAAATATGTTTAATGGTAATGCATGGGTTGGGTTAATTCATAAGATAGATAATGCATTAACCTTTGAAAATATTATTAGGCTTGATATCTATATTAAACTCTCATAAATTTTCCATCCATTTGCCTTTACACTCCTAATTTATTATCTACCAAAATGAGCATGATAATAGGTTCAGACACAATAGCGATGGTCTTATTCTTCAGGATGTAATTCTAAAATTTATTTACTAATTTTACAAGGGAGAATATTATCATGTCAATCAAATAATACTTAATCTTGACATATTTTAGATTTTTGATCATAAATTCAATAAGATTCTTAATTTCATCTTTTTTTTGAGTCAACATCATAATGATTGCATTTTTTCAAGAAAATGAGTACAAATAGAAATCCTTGGTGAAATCTAGGATAATTAGTCCTAGGGCTTGAGATATAGCATATTTAATGTCTTGGAAATAATTTTAGGCCTTGAACATCCATTCTAACTTAACAACTTGTTTGAGCATTGCATTCAAAGGTCTAACATTTTTTGTAAAAACTAAGATAAATTTCCTCACAACATTTACTTTCCCAAAGAAAGACTTGAGCTCCTTCTTGTTATTTGGGAATGCAATATTCAAAATCCCCTAGATTCTATTTATATCAATGGTTATCCAATTTATGGTAATAATTTGACCCAATATCTTTCCCTTAACAATACCAAATCTACTCTTTTTTGGGTTTAGTGAGATGCAAAATCTCTTGCATCTCTCAAAGATTGATTGTAGATAAATTACATGGTTCATCTTATTATTTATGAAGACAATGAGATAATTAATGTAAATTATTATTCACTTACCTATTATCCCTTATAATTCATGATCCATTGCTTACTAAAAGGTAACTCTTACATTAATTAATAAAAATATCATCCTATTGTACACATAGGTACCCCACTTTATGGTAAATGCAATTTTCATTCTATCTTTAGCTTCAACCAGCACTAGGTTATAAATTAAAAATCCATCCAAGAAGAACATCATTTAAAATTCACTTACTATATGAATAACCTCATCTAAGAAAAGTAACAAATAGTTGTCTTTATTAGATGCCTTATTTAGGTTTCTAAAATCAACACATAGTCTAGTTTCCACACTCTTCTTCCTAGCTGGGACCAAATTGGCCACCCAAGTGGTGTGTTTGATTAGGAAAATTATTTTTTCACTCAACATCTTTTTCACCTCATTTTCAATAAGGGGCTCTAGGATAGGATTTACTGGCCTCTATCTTTGCCTAAAAATCTTATGATATGGTTTCAGTAGGATTATATGGGTGATGACCCTTGGGTTATAAACCTTTAAGTCTTCATATGTCCATGAAATTAAATTTTTATACTGGGTGAGTAAATCCTTCACCTACTACCTTTCCTCTTTAGTGTAGCTAAGGCCAATTTTAATGTTAGATAACTTTTGTCCCTTAAATTTTACCTTTTGAAATTAGATTCACTAACTTTAGGTTGCCTTTATTATTGTGCTTGGGGATCCATATCAAATGTTCCTCTAAAGAAACCATTCTAAATGTGAGATAATTTTATTTAAGATGAATGATACCTTCCTCATCTAATTCCTCCTAGAATAAATAATTAATTTATTTGTAATAAATGATTTGAGACTTGAATTGACTTGCATTAGTTAGGAATTAGATGATCTGTTGGTCATAATTAAATACTTGAAAACTATCCATATTATCAAGAATAAATGGATAAGGTACTAGCTCAATGGAGAATATTTGTACCTTTGATTATTGAAGAGTGCTAAATTGGTAGCTGAAGTAACCAATGAATTTATAGATTTATTTTGATCTCTAGAGATAGCCACTATATTGAAGGCCTCAAAGTATTCAATCAAATCCCAAGTTATGTGCTTGTATATTTTTAGATATGATAGTTTTCACTCGTATTTGTTCTTGACCTGATTGATCACTAGCTCTAATTCTCTATATATTAACTACTTAAAATTATTTTTGAGAAAAAACTATAATCCTAAAATAAATGTTTAATATTCTTCCATTTTTTTTGGCATAAGGGAATTATAGCCCACATACTGCTAGGAATTTCTTACCTTGTGGATCAACCAATTCAATACCTATCCAGATCCTTGCTTAGATATTACACTATCAAAATAGAGAATCCATAGTTGGGAAGGTCTTTAGTATTCATGTTTTTATCTTTCATGATATGTGGTAATGGTATAAATTTCAAGGCTAGGAGATACATAACTTATCTATTCATTCTTAACATTGTACTCTGTGACGGGATGCATCATCCTGGGCTCTCGATTAATCTAGATCTAGTTTGTAATGCCTATCCATGACATCTAAATGTGAGAAAAGTCCACTAAAAGGTATCTATTAAGTGTCTTTGACTAGTATCTACTCAATATGAGTCTATACCCTTCAGGAATGTCCATCACAAATATATCAATGGTCATTTTTACTTGTAGTTTAGATGCTACTTGGATGCACACATCGATCAACTCTCCAATCATAGGTAACACTATTTTATCTAATTATGAGGTCATCCTCTTTCATGGGCTTGAAGTTAAGCCAATATTTTGGAAAATGGAAGTAGGCATCATAGTGGTTGATTCTCTAGAATCAACTAAACAATTGAGAATATTTTTGTTGTATGCCTTGATAGTCAAAAATAAAGGAAAAACCTCTGGCTTGATTTTATAGATAACATTTATGCTGGCTGCCTTTGTCTTCTCTATGAGGGGCTTTCCCTATGATATATATCCATATGATTTGTTTTTGTTAAATAATTTGGGCCAATTCATGAAGAGTGATATTTTATTTTATTTTCTTCATGTGTTCAACATTTTTGTATCCTCCTTTATTATGTTCTTCTTTATGTTGAGACTGAGCATTCTATTTTGCTGGGGGGGTGGATTATTATCAGACTTTGGATTTCATAGAATATTCATATTATTTAGAGTAGACATTGTGAAAGATGATTTTTCCTTAGTTAGTGCTCACCTTTCTAATATTGTTAGAAGGTGTGGATCTCATCAGTATTATCTTCTAGTGTGGTGTCATCCTTGCTTGGAAAAGGAAGCTCATGAGTTTAAAAAACCATATCAATGTTTAATGAGCCTATTTCATGGTGGAATTTTGGTGGTTTATTCATATGATCTTGCCTCACCATTTCCATTTGAAAAATATCAAAATCTACACAAAATTCAATACAATCAAGCTCACCATGCTTATATGTATTGTGTACTCTACACCAATTGGTTAAGGCTGTCTCTACTATATTTATTTCTAGAAGTTTGTTATACTATTATACAATATTTTTAGAATTATTGAAAGGTTTTTTATATCTATGAAACCTAAAATTTTGATTATTATTTTGGCCATTAGCATTACCTATTTTCCTTTACATGCCTAAGAAGTCATTACTCAATTTTAGATCATTCTATGTATGCAATCCAAGTCTACTTTGGTGGAATTCATGCCTTGAGTGACTATAGTATTAGATAGAGCCAAATTCTAGTTTTTTGGGTGACTATTAATATGTGCATTATTATTCAAGTAATTATTATTCTAATTTTATGTCTACATCAAAGGGGGTAGGGTATACAACTAATTTTGTTTGAATACAAGAAAATTTTGATTCACTTGAGGAATTTGATTCAAATATGGGATAGAAACATTGATTCTTAGGGTTCCTGGTAAATGAGGGTTAAGATATCCATTGATGTTGATGGTCTCTTCATATGTTGATGCTAGAGTGTTGACAACAATAAATCTTCACAAAAATACTATAGTAATTAGGTCTAGAGAATTCTTGTACAACTCTAATGCCAAATATTTGTTATAGTTTGTATGTTGGGCTTAAAAATGTGTAAATATTTTTAAATATTGCATTAAAATAATATATTGGATCACTAGGCTCCCTCTTCATGTTGGTACACTAAACCAAGACTAGTGACCTACCCAAATTGAGACATAAAAGTGTTTTGACACTCATTCCATGAAATAATGGATTTCTCCTGTAGATTGACATATCAATCATAAACAACATCCTAAAATGTGAAATGGAAAATTTTTAATGTAAAATCTTTATCAATGAAATTCATTAACCTCAATGTAGCCTTGAAAGAGTTGATCTGTTATTTTTGACTTTCTTCCTCCTATAGGGGATAAAGAAGGTAAATATTTTCTTAGATTCCTTGGTAACTCATACACATCCCTTGGGATGAAAATATAAAATTTTAATAATAAGATTATTTATTGAGCCATAGGATGATTAATAAGAAAAGTGTTCCTCATTAGGGATGGTGTTGTCACTTGGGGTATTATAAGGACAACTAGTGTATATCTAGGCATTTTATGGTTTATCAAAGGTGAAACTAATAGAATAGCCTGGGCCCTAGACTTGGTCACTCATTTAGGTATCTCTAGTGTTACTCAAATGTAAGGGTTAACCTCTTATATTAAGAATTCCATCCCTCCTAGTATTAGCTTTCTTTCTATTAATGTGGGTTTTGTGCACACTCCAAAATATAATGAGGTGACCTATAATGTTTTAGGATATCAATGGAGGTAAACTCCACCCCAAGGCACAATTTGTAGGTATGGATTAAATAAATGGGTGGTGGAATAGTAGGTTGATCATGTAGGTTATTAACCTAATGGGTCATGTAGTGAAATGAATCCTAAAAGAGAATCAAACCTAAGTGGATGGATAGATGGGTGGATAATAATATAAAATGGGTAGATCTCAAAATAAAATCTAAAAGAGGGAAGGGTTGAGTATAAAATAAGATTTTATGGATTTAAGGCTCACCCCTTGGTTGGTTTTGGTTATGGACAAGTGTTTACATAACTGGTGTTTATTGCTTGCAGCTATTGCACATTTACAAGAAAACATAGTTAAAGAGTCTAGGAATAAAGCATATCAAACTTAATAATCTCAATCAAAGGTTAATCCTCTTAGAGTTATTGTTACACACCATTACTCAAGATATTATAACTCAGATAAAGAAGGTGTCTAGGGAAGATATAACACATGCCTAGGTGACTATACTATAAAGAAAACACTCCTACACACCTTAGAATATTAACACAATCTTAACTAATTTCTTTGAGCAATAAAGACTAATAACTTTCAATGGATATTACAAATATAAAATTAGAGCATATCAATGATAGTAATTAAAATTATCTATAGCATATGCACTCTTCAAGGTATTAAATTAGCATAATCAAGAAAATAAAACCTTAATGGAATAAAGATGGAAAGAAAGAACATTAACATAGTTGTATCACATTCAAACTCATTTATTCATGTATTGATAGAAATTTTCCAACCCTTTGGAATAAGGGTTATACATGTATAAATATACTTAGGGAGAGGTCACCTCATACTCTAAGTTCATGTAATCTCATATTTACATAGAAATTATAACCTCAATCTAATTTTAGTCTCAAAACTACATGCATGCGTAGGTATAGTCAACTATAACTATGTATAAAAATACGTCAACCTATATAAAGTAATGCAATGTGTGCATGATCACAAATAGTGAAAAAAAAATTTACATTTCAATTCTAAATACAAGTAGACTATGAGGACAAGAGTTAGTACTTTGCATGTATGATAGAAAATTAGCCTTCAAATCAAGGTTGGTTATTTATTTTCATAGTGCTGCTAACTTTTGGAGGCATTGAGGTAGATGTTTAAACTGACCTATATTTTAAAGATATATCTCTCTTATTTTATTATATAATTTTAAATTATTTGTCCTTGAGGCCATGTTGATACCAAATAATATCCATATTCAATAGTAGAGGTTTGTATGCTATCTTTACTTGTTCTAGGAGACTTACATGCTCATATTTTATATTTTTAAAGTTTATTCAAAAAAATTCCACATCATTCATCTTATTACTTACAAAAATAAGCTCAATATCAACCTCTTATAATTAAATTCCATGAATAATTTACTTGTAGTTAGTGGAAGCTTACTGAAGAAGTTGATCAAAATTGATCCTGCTTATTAGCCTACCTGATGAGTCTCTTGATTTTAAAAGCTTTAGTTCTCCCAAGATTTGTAAGATGAGAGATTCATGTTTTACATAATTATGCATTACTACATCATCTACCATGATCTAATATCTATCTTCTTGAGTCTTGATGACTACTAAGTTGAGAACATTAGATGCCTCTAGTGGTTCCATTAGGTCAAGGTGGTTGTATGCCTTATTAGTTATATAAAGAATCATAAATTTAAACTTATTCTCATCCTAATTCAAATAATTAAATAATTTTAGAGTATAAACTAAATGTGGAGTCAATTCTACCTTCATTACAATAGTGGCTTCAAGAATGTTGTACAATCTGGAAGGAACATTCTAGACCTTGGTTTCAATTTTAGGAGGAAAATGAATTGTCTATTTTTATTCCTTTATTTTCTCCAAAGATTGAAAATGTTATTATTTTATTTGATATAATTCATGATCTAGATCCTACCTATCCATTTATGTTCCCTCATGTAGTTCTAGCAAGGTAACCCCATGAGTCTCTAGATAGGACTTGTAGTCTTCCATGTATGGGGACTGTCCTAATTTATTATTCTTTCTTTTAGACAAGGTGAAGACCTCTTATCTCTATTTCATGATAACCCATATCCCAATATTATATTATAATTTTCTATTTTTTACCCTCTTGAAACTTCTTATGGATTTAAAAAATATGAAACTAACTATGGGTAGCTCTGTGATTGAGAGGTTTAGATTTTGGGAGCTTGGGAAGCTTTTGACCCTAATTTAGCTACCCACTAAGGGATGACCAATTAGGATGGATTGATTATTTGAGTTTATTTGGATATAATCTCAACCAATGTTTCTTTTGATTCCTTCTTCAAAGACTCTTCAAGAACTTGGTCAAGAAGGGAAAGCCAAATTATTTTAGAACAATCCACTCCCCCATGTTAAAGTAGTGGCTAAACTATGTAGACTAGTTTTTTCTTCCCAACCTTTTCTAAATATGTCACAATGGTGTATTGAGCATAACTAAAGGAAGGAATTTATAATTTTATTTGAGTAAATGATACATGAAGCTTGGAACTTTCCAATGCTCCTCTAACTTTTTTCAATGCCTTCCTTTTTGATTTAAGGGGTGTTGGGGTAGTGTTAGAAGTGGATACAAAGGTAGTGGAGGATATGGGGTAGGTGAATATAAATAGTGGAATGGAAAAAATTGGGAAAATGGGGAAAACATGGGTAGAGGAGACATCCTCTATCTTGAGAGTGAGCAGGGGTGGTTAGGAAATGGAATGAAGGGGAATTAGATCAACTACAGAAAGGGGAAAAAAGAAGAAATCAAAGTAGTAGATACATGAGGTTTTGTCTCTTTACCTAATTTATCACTATCTAGAGGCACATTTATTTCAATGTCATATTATCACTCTAAAGTACACCCTACTTGAAGATGTGCAAGCGCACCCTCACTCTAGTTGATACAATGGAAACTTATCAGAGTGTGGGTGACTCTATAATGAGAAGAACATCTAGATATGGCTAGTTCCCTTAAGATTTTTTAATTAAATTTGATTACTATTACTTTTGGGTGAAAAGGGGAAAGGGAAAATTGAAATGAAATCCTATCTAATGGGGTGATGCACCTGAATGGTTGGTATTATCTGGAAGCTACTAAAATCAATGCACATATATAATCAATAACATTTATATTTTTGTCCTTAAGCAAAAATGTTTCAGATGAAGGGTTTAAAACCTCTTAAAATGACCTATAAAAGGTGAGATAGAGAGAGATAGGTGAGGAAGGGACCTATAAAAAGGAGATAAATAACTTATATGCTGATGCACAATCAAACACACACTATTATTCTATAAAAACTTAGATACAAAATGAAATATTCTTTATTGATGTATGGTCTAGATTAAAATTTATATTTATCTCCAAGAATAATAAAAAATTGGCTTGATTAATCCAATAAATATTCCTCAAAACCTAATTCTAGCCAATGTGGAGTTCTCAAGAGATAAGGATTAGCCTTGGTTGATTAGCTCAAGATCTAAATCCTTTTACAATATTTAAAACATTCAATAAAATCTTATCCACTTACAAAATTTATATGCCTTTCAACCTTGGTGTAGGAATATGGTGGTGAGTCCATTTGAAAAGTTAATATTTAAATAGACATTAAATTATCCAAAATTCACCAAACATGCATGAGTCCCTAAGGTTAGCATAGAAGTAAAGATGGTGGGCCCATGTGGAAAGTCAAAAATTCTTCATGCATGCAACTATACACCATAATACAAAAGGAAACTCCACTTGATATGTTTGAAAGTTGAGTTAGAAGAAGATAATATTCCAATTTGTATGGAAAACAAGGAAGATGTGTAACAAGCTTGTCTAGTCAACTCCAACTAACTCCATTTTGCATGAATAAGGACATTGAAGGATGAAATGTATATGAATATTCATGATAAATATATATATATATATATATATATATATATATATATATATATATGACATATAAACTGAGATTGAACTCTTAAAATAGTCATTCAATGCCAAACTCCACTTAGCCTTTTGAACAATTAGGCCAACTAGACTAGTTAAGCTAAAAAGGGCTATTTTGTGCACTTGGACACCATGAAACCTACAAAAAAATCCATGAAACCTAAAAAAAAACAAATTACACCTGAGAAACAATTATTCATCACCAAAATTATGATTTTGAGAGAAAAACTTCACAAATTAGTCAACAAGCTTGACTAGGCCAATTTTGTTCAAAATTCTAATAGACTAGCCATTTTACTTGATATAATAAGGAAAATTTTGGGATTATTTTTGAAAAAATTAATATTTTAATATGAATGAAAATTCATAATATTTTATCTCCATGGATTAAATTCGTTTAAATATCCCTGTACTTCATTTTACATGTTTTTTCCATAAAAATGTGATTTATGCCCTCATTTATATAGATCCAAGAATTAAATTTACATTTATGGAATAATATTAGAATTTAATTTATTTATAAAAAGGTTTAATTTTGATTCATGGTTATTTTATTTCAATAAAATCCATTTGTCTCAAAACTAGCTTTTAAGGTGCTTAGGAAGGATCTGAAGCTAGAACTTCAAACTGATGATTCATGAGGTGAAGACCTAAAAATTATGAACCATTTAAATTGATATAAATAAAATTTACCCCTATGAAATCCATGAAAATATTGGATTCCCATGTGAAGGATATGAAAAGCTACTACGTGAATGAAAAATGTATGTGGGGAATTGACTGCATTTTGGGCTGCCTACACTCTTAACAATTGTTCATAAATCTAAGCCCTTATAATGATATAATTTTTTCATTAATTATAATTTAATAAGGTTCCTTAAAAAATAATAATATTGTTTGGATGAACTCCACATGTGGTGAGCACAATGAGCATCTAACCAGGTGGCTTAGAAGGGTGTCTAAAACTGTAAAAAGTGAAAACCTTCACCAAGATGAAAATTAATCCTCCCTTTCTTAAAAAATCCTAAAAAAATCATTATGGTACCTTTAAAATTCTATAAAAACACTTTGTAATTCATTTTTCTTGAAAATTCCAAAAATGCCTTTTTGGCCTAAGTGCCTATTTGCTTGTAAAACATTGTGTGAGCATGGTTTGCATGAAAATTAGAGTTTTTATACTCTATATATACATAATTATGATTTAAAAACATCATCCCATGATTTTAAATCATTCACTTGGGCTTAGAAGATTCTAAGCCACTCCAAAATGATGCCTGCTCTAATGGTGACCCCAAACAGATAGGCTAAGGTCTGAGACAAAATAGTGGGTATCACCACTCATTAAATGGACATTTTTTTTTATTAGGTTATAAAACTCATAATTACCTTGTGTACCAAATTTCAAGTCAAAATTCCACCTATAGCTCCCAAAATCCTCAATTTTCTCCCAATTTTGACCTCCATGCATGGACTGTCTACATTTTTTTATTGAGTTTTCATGTTTTGAAGGTGAATTTAATGGATTTTTGAGGTTTTAAGATAAAAAAATCTTCATATAAATCAATATACTCTTCAATATTTAGAAAAGAGCCTCTACCCCTGATTCCAAGCATAATTTGACCGTCAAAACAAAGTAATTAGGACTCACAAATACTATGCTTTAGTGGTTAGTAGGTTTTTGATGTAGTTTTATCATTTTTAGTGACTTATCCATCTGATTTAGGTGATAAAATACCATTAAAATAAAATAATCCTCTCCACACATCTCTATTATGGCAAATTGACTAGTTTGTCTGTACAATAGCTAGCATAATTTCTCAATTTTATATTGTAGGTAACACTTTCCATATATCACAATCAAGTTTGTATTGTAATTCTATAACCCTATCCTACATAAAACCCTTATGAAATCTCAAACCCTTGGCCCACAAACTTTTCTCTCTTTCTATAACTCTTAACTGTGGCTTACATTATGGGATTGGTTGTAGATGATGACCCTAGAGATGTATTTGATATTATTTTGACTTATTTTCTTACCTATTATTATTTGATATGTATTTTCATGTTTTAATATTATGACATCATCACTTTAAACTCTCCTTGAGGCTTTCCCAGCCACTGTGTTCTTTTGTTGCCTATACCAACATGAAAGTATCTTGCCCTTGAATGACTATAGGTTTTATTGAGAGGGTTGTAGGTCATTATGATAATATTAGCATGAATTTGATTGAATTTTAACCTAATTAATAATTCTCTTCATGATCCTTTATACTCATCAATTTTTATCCAAGAAACCTATTTATGTATTTGAAACCCTTTGTGAACATTACATCCAATTCTCTCAGTCAAATTGAAAAGGTGATTATGCCCATGAGTGGTTGTAGGTGATCTTAGTGTTTTTAATAGATCAAAATTAAAACATGCTCTAATTTGGTGAGTATTTAAAATATTATATTATTAATATTCATGCAAACTTTGAAAAGGCTTATTCCCATATAAAGTATTATGCATTGTTAGCTCTACCTTATGAGAGGCTTGTAGTTGTTTCTTGTAGCACTGTAGGTTATGTGCATGAAGTATAATCTATAAATATCTACTATGGTGATTTCAATGGCATGATGACTATTGTATACCCTTAATTACCTTATATAAATGATCAAAATCCTTGATGTTTTTCCAAGTATGACCTTTCATTGAAACCCACAATAGGTGAAAGAGGACTATATGTATGGATCACAGCTGTAGATGATTCCTTTATGACTATTCTTATGTTTCCAAAGTGTTATATCCTCTTATCATGCTTGTGATAACCTAATAATTGATCCATTGAAACAATATATTCATAGACCTCCAAGGTGGTCTCTTCCACCCTTTACTTTAATGAACCTTCATAACCATATTTGGCTATATGTAATCCTAGATGACTACAGGCCTGTACCCTATAGGTGAAGGCTATAGGATTTTATCCTTAGGTCTATATGACTATTTTATAGGTTATTTAATATATTATTCTATAAAAATTCCTTAGGGTTTATGTCATGATGCCTTCTTGAGAAGTATAGGTGACCTAGTTGCCTCCATTACAAATAGATACACCAATTCACTTTCTCGACCATGTGTCTAGCTTTAAGGCTGCTTGTAGGGTTTTGGAGTGGTGCCATGATTGAAATTAACTACTGAATGTTACACACTTATCCTTTATCTTCATTTAATATGACTAACTCCTTACATTTTATATCTTCATACCATCTTGGAGACTTACCTTGTTGACCCTATACCCCCTAATTGTAAGTGAATACAAGTAAATGTAAAGCAATATGGGTATAGTAGGTTTTTATTCAACTATATATTACCCTTGTTTAAACTTTAACATGATTATGATGACCTAACCACTGATTATTGGTGTATTAGATGCCAAATTTATGGCTTTTACAACTCTAAATTGAGGAATACTTACAATTATTTAAAGGCTTATTGATGATCAAAACCCTAGCCAATGTGGATATGTCTGTACAAGCCTATAGGGTGTTGATTTAGTGTATTTTATTAGTTCCATTCAACCTCATATGAAATTTATTCTCCTTTCAAACTTGTTGATCACATTCTCAACATTTAATCCATCTTTAAATTATCAACACCTTTCAAACCCTCAAAGCATCCCTATAGTATTAAACACCTATTTACTTTGGCTTCTTCAAAGTGACAACTGTAGGTCCTCATTTGGGTGACTGTAGATACATATATGAAAATGGGGAACATATTTATTACACATAGTTACTTTATTGAAACAAAAATTAAAATACCATAACAATGTCCTAGGGTTTGAATATGATGCTTAGTTAGGATGTATATATGATGAAGATCCATTCATTACAAACACATACACCTACTAGCCTGTAGGTTGATTTGGGAATGTACATGCTCCTTTCTTATTTTAGACCCTTGATTTGATTTGACCCTTTCTTGAATTTACACATCTAATAATAACATGACACCCCACAATTCATTAATACAATCTCTTCAATGCTTGGCCTGATGATTCACATTGGTGTCCTTTGTACAAACAATAACTTATATATAACCTTGAAAATGGATTGAGGGTAGATCTTGACCCAAATTCCAATCTTGGATAAGATTGATGAGGTCATTGGCACTAATAATATATATGGAGACCATTATTATTAAAACCTCATGACTTCATTGGGTTTCTTGACTGTGTCATGTTATCCACGGCTTGTAAACTCTTGATCTCATATTCATGTTGCCCCTTGATCAAACTTAGCTCTCTTGAGATGAAACAAGGTGACTTATTATGTATAGGTATTTAAGTATCTCTCATGTTCTCTATCTCCTTTCTAAAACATGTGGATGTATCTTGACTATCATATACTATTTTTAATGATATTTCATGGTAGTATCATGATGCTTAGCTTATGCTCATATCTCCTTGATCATGCTTGATAGTGCTTTTGATCAACCTTAGTTGTCTCTCACCATGAAACTATAGGAAGAATAAGGTGTGAGGGTGGTAGAGATGAAGGAAGGTGAAAAAATGAGGGAAATCATGAAAGGAAGGTGAAAATGAAGTGAAAACATACTAAAAAGGTTAAGAATGATAGTGAGATGGGATGGATGGGGTGGTGGTGAGGATTATGGAGGAGTATGCTAAGACCAAGGAAAGGAACTATGGATAAAATTTGACACAAGACCATTATTTGAAATGGATTTTGAGGCCATTAAAGAAGGTTAAGAGAGAAAAATTGAAACCTAGTTTTCTCAAAAAACCTTAAAATTTGCAAAAATTCCTCAAAACATGCTAAACTGGCTCTTTGAAGACATCTTTAGGGCATGGAGATGAGATTTCATACCATGAAATAATAAGAGTCTCTAATGATTATTCTTATAAATCATGAAAATTTAATGAAAACCCTCCAAACATGAATTTCTTAAAAACTTGAAGCTAATTTCTTCTCCTTAAACTATACAAATTCTCCTTATAGCTTACCAATTGCAAATATAGACTGGCTAAGCTTGTGACCTATATTTGACATTGAATTAGATTAATAACACATTAATAGTGATATGGATAGATATATAAATTCCTTAAGATTTTAAAACAATTTTAATCTCCCTAAAATCTACACAGGTGAGGAGAAATTAGAGAAAAATAACTACCTTTTTGGTTGCTAGATAGTAAAATTTGACTTGACTTCAACTGGATGGTTCTTGAACCTAGAAAATCCAATTGAGAAAATGATTAAATAATTTATAATCCCTTTGAGTCTAGTTTATTAACCCCAAATTTGAGATCTTTACCCTCCTCTAGCAGACCATACCATCAAAAAACCCACAGGCATATCCCTCTATGCCAACAAGCAAGAAATAAAAAAGAAGCTAGTTTAGGGCTTTCATATCCATGAAATTAATTTAGAATCTTGTTACTAGCCTGAAAATGACCTCTCATACCTTGTATTGTATTGAATTGTATGGATTCTATACTTCTCTTGTAAAATGAAGGAAAAAGACCAAATTTGCTCTTTTAAAAGCCAAATTTAGTACATCCACCACTTGAAAAGAATATTTGAGAAGTATCACGTGGTATAATTCAAAAAATATAAATTTTAACCAATTTTTGTTCAAATATGGAATATTGGCACATGTGGGGTGTTTTAGGCCCTTTTTAGCTATTTAAGATATCAAGAAACCTTTTTATGACTTGAAAGTTTAAACTTAGGCTATTTTAATACCTTTGAACATATTTAAATCTCTTTTGACATGATTTGATAACTTTTTAAATCAATTTTTATTCTTTTAACCCCTATTTTTGGCATTTTTGACCCAAATTTACACTTTTAAAACATAATTGACCAGTTTGATGAACTATAAAGGGAAATTGACCATTCTAGGGAAAGTTTCATATAATAGGGGTAGTAATTTGGCCTTGAAATTCCAAATTAATAACATTTCTTGGAGGTTAAGGACCTTTTTCTTGGTAGAATTCACACCTTGAGTAACTATAATATTAAATAAAATTGAATCCTAGTTTTGCTAGTGACTATTAATCACGTGCATGATTGTTCAAGCAATTATAATTCTAATTTGATGTTTGCATCAAAGGGGGTAGGGTATACAACTAATTTTGGTTGAATGTAGGAACATTTTGCTTCACATGAGGGATTTGATTCAAATATGAAATACCAACATTAATTCTCAAGGTGTCTGGTACATGAGGATTAATATATCCATTGATGTTGATGGCCTCTTCATACATTGATTCTAGAGTGTTGACAATATTAGTTCTTCATAAAAATATTTTAGTATTCAGGTGTAAATAAATCTTGTACAAATATAATGCCAAATATTTGTTTTATTTTGTATGTTGGGTTTAAATAGGTGTACATATTTTGGAATCTCATATCAAAATCTTATATTGGTTCATTGGGCTCCCTCTTCATGCTGGTAAAGTGTTGGTACACCAAACTAAGTCTAATGACCTTCCTAAATTGAGAAATAAAATTGTTTTGACAATAATTCCAAGAAATAATGGATTTTTCCTATATATTAAGGTACCAATCATAAATGACATCCTAAAATGTGAAATGGAAAAGTCTGCATGTAACATCTTCATCAATGACATTCATTAACCTCAAAGCAACCTTGAAAGAGTTGATATGTTCTTATCTCTTTCTTCCTCTTGAAGGGGAGAAAGAAGGTAAATATTTTTATATATTCTTTGGTAACTCATACACATCCCTTGGGATGAAAATATCAAATTTTATTAATGAGGGTAGTTGTTGAGCCATAAGATGATTAACAGGCAAAGTGTTCCTATTGGGGATGGTGTTGTCACTTAGGGTATTATAGGGACAACTATTATATATCTAGGCCTTATATGATTTTTCAAAGGTTAAACTAGTATAATATCCTAGGCCTTAGACTTGGTCACTAATTTGGGTGTCTCTAGTGCAACTGAAATGTAAGGGTTAACCTCTTCTATTCGGAATGTATGCCTTCCTTATAGCCCCAATTTTATTTCTATTGATGTGGGTTTTATGTACAATCCAATATATAATGAGGTGACCTATAATGTTTTAGGATATCAATAGAGGTAAACTCCACCTTAGGGCACAAGTTGTAGTTATGGGTTAAACAAATTGGTGGTGGAATAACAAGCTGAGCATGTAGGTTGTTAACTTAATGGGTCATGCAGTGAAATGAATCCTAAAATAAAATCAAACCTAAGTGGATGGCTATATGGGTGGATACTAATATAAAATTGGTATATCTCAAAATAAACTCTGAATTAGGGAAGGGTTGAGTATCAAATGAGATTTTATGGCTTCAAGGCTCACCTCTTGGTTTTTTTTGTTATGGATAAGTGTTTCTAGAATTGGTGTTTACTGCTTGTAGCTATTCACACTTACAAGAAAACATAGTTAAAGAGTCTAGAAATAAATCATAGCAAACTTAATGATCTCAAATTAAGGTTGATCCTCTTAGATTTTTTGATACACACCCTTGTTTAGGATATTATAGCTCGGATCAAGAAGGTGTCTAGGGTAGCTATAACACACACCTAGGTAACTATATTATAAATAAAACACTCCTACACACATTATAATATTAACACAATATTAAATAATTTATTTGATCAATAAAGACTAATAACTTTTAGTAGATATTACACATATAAAATTAGAGCATATCAATGATAGTAATTAAAATTATTTGTAGCATATGCACACTTCAAATTATTAAACTAACATAATCAAGAAAATAAAACCGTAATGACATAAAGATGGAAATAAATAACATTAACATAGTTGAATTAAATTCAGGATCATTTATTCATGTATTGATATAACTTTTCAAACCCTTTGAATAAGGTTATACATGTATAAATAGATTTGGGGAGGGGTTGCCTCATCCTCCACGTTCATGCAAACTCATAGTTACATAGAAATTAGAAACCCAGTTCTAATTTCAATCTCAAAACTATATGTATGCATGCATATATTCAACTATCACTATGTCTAAAAATAAATCAACCTGTATAAATAAATGCAATGTGTGTAGGCTCTCAAATAGTGCATAAAAACTTAACTTTCAATGATAAATACAAGTAGACTATGAGGACAAGAATTAGTACTTTTCATGCATGATAGAAGATTAGAATTTAAATAAAGGTTAGTTGGGTGTTTTCATAGTGTTTCTAACTATCAAAGGCATTAAGGTGGATGGTAGGATCGACCTAGATGTTGAAGCTCCAACTCTCTTATTTGCTTCTAGAATTTGAAAGTGCTTGTCATCAAGGCCATGTTGATACCAAATAATATCCATGTTCAATAGTGGAGGTATGTGTATCCTCCTTACTTGTTCTAAGAGATTTACAAGGTCATATTTTATATTTTTAAAGTTTATTCCAGAAATTTCCACCTCCTTCACCTTCTTCCTTAAAAAACTTAGCTCAGTCTCAATCTCTTTGAATTAAGTTTCTTGAATACTTTGCTTGCAGTTAGTGGAATCCTACTGAAGAAGTTGACTTGCTTATTATCCTACCTATTGAGTCTATTTCTTATGAAATATTTATCTCTCCCAAGATTTTCAAGATGAGAGATTCATGTTTGGAATACTTAGGCATTACTACCTCATCTGTCATGATCCAATCTATGGCTTCTTGAGTCTGGATGACTATTAAGTTAAGACCATTAGATGCCTCTAGTGGTTCCATCAGGTCAAGGTGGCTATATGCCTTATTAGTTATAAAAAGAATCATAAATTTAAACTTATTCTCATCCTGATTCAAATAATTAAGTAATTTTAGAGTCTAAACTAAATGTGGGGTTAATTATGCCTTCATTACAGTAATGACTTTAATAATGTTGTACAATTTGGAAGCAACATTCTAGACCTTAGTTTCAATTTCAAGAGGAATATGAATTATCTATTTCTATTCTTTTATTTTTTCCAAATATTAAAAATGTTATTCTTTCCCTTGATCTAATTTATGTTTGAGCTTCTACCTATCCATTTATGTTCCCTCATTTAGTTCTAACAAGGAATCCTCATGAGTCTAGAGATAGGACTTGTAATCTTCCATGTATGGGGACTGTCCTAATTTACTATTATTTCTTTTAGACAAGGTGAAGACATCTTATTGCTCTTTTAGGATAACCCATATCCCAATATTATATTATAATTATCTCTTTTGTACCCTCTAGACACTCCCTATGGATTTAATAAATATATAACTCACTATGGGCAGCTCTATGATTGTGAGGTTTGGATTTTAGGAAGCCTTTGACCCTAATTCAACTACTCACTAAGGGATAAACAATTAGGATGGGTTGATTGGTTGAGTGTCCTTGGATATAATCTCAACCAATGTTTCTTTGGATGCCTAATTCAAAGACTCTTCAAGCACTTGGTCAAGTAGGGAAGGCCAAATTATTTTAGAACAATCCACTCCCCCATGTTAAGGTAGTGGGTGAACTATGTACACTATTTTTTTCTTCCCAACCTTTTCTAAAGATGTCATAATAGTGCATTGAGTAGATATAGAGGAAGGAATTGATAAGCCTATTTAAATGGATGATACATAAATTTGGGAACTTTTCAATGCTCCCCTAAATTTCTTAGATGCCTTCCTTTTTGCTTTAAGGGGTAGTAGGGTAGTGTCAAAAGTGGATACAAAGTTAGTGGAGGACATGGGGGAGGTGAATATAGCTAGTAGAGCAGAAAAAGTTGGGAAAATGGGGAAAATAGGGCTATAGGAGAGATCATCTACCTTGGGAATGAGTAGAGGTGGTTAGGAAATGGAATGAAGGGGAATTGAATTAATTATAGAAAGGGAAACAAAATAAGAAATTAGAGTAGTAGATATAAAAGGTGTTGTCTCTTTACCTAATTAATCACCATTAGAGGCATAGTTCTTTTAATGTCCTTGAGGTTAATGAGCTTTTCTCATTACAAATCCTCATCCTCATCTATCTCTATTTATTTACTAATAAATTTCCCTTTATTATCTTTTTTTTGAGCTGAAGGAGCTCTTATTGGTTATACTTCAATAATTAGATCCTTTGGAAGAGGATGTGCCCTTAGTTTCCTCTTATAACAAATGGTAGTATTTTCAACTGTGGGTGAGGCCTCTTTAATTTGTCTAGATGTAACTTCCACACTTGTGAGTTCTTACATAGGTGGAAGATCTAGATGGTCTAGGCCCTCTGAATCTAAGGATTTAAGACAAATTAGATCCCCTTGAGCTCATCTAGGTCTAGATTCAATTGTTCTAAGCTCCATTTTAATGACATTTAATATCTAAAGAGATTCTTTTTAAGGCTTTCCTTTATCTTCTAGTGGCTATGGGGGCCTATCGGTCCATAAATCTAAGGCTACCCATCTGCCTATGGGTGTGATCCTAAGTCATGAATTAGAAATGGAGATAAAAGGCTTTCCCTCTATAATTTTTAGATGCTCTTCTCTTAGTCCTTCCATTTGTGCCCTTTCTAAGACTTGGGCATCATCCTTGGAATTTAAGAATAGGAATTCATGATCATAGGGCTCATTCTGATATGGAATATCAAGACCCTTGATATGTGTTTGAATCTTTCCATGAGGATTTCAATCCCCATGAGGCAAGGTGGGAAATTTATAGTATGTTCTCATTTTTCCCACTTCTCTAAAGTACACCAAATTGTGTAGAATATTTGGCCTATCATTAGATGAGAGCCATAGATTGTGATCTTCTTCTTATTTTTCAAATCCTCATCCACACTCCGCTAAATTTGGAATGTTATATCTTATTCTTCTAGCTTGTCTAGAATGTACTTAGGGAGACATAGGGGTTGAATTTGTTACCAATGACCATGATTATTATGTAATTTGGGAATATAAAATATTCACCTCATGGTGCCAATAAGTCTAAGATTGATTTGGATATCCTAGGTATTGGGACTTAATTAATTTCCTACCATACCTATGGGTACACATCTTATACTATACAAGTGATGTTCTTGGAAAATGTGTATATGTGCACAAATGAATAATAATCACAAATTCAATTCTTGATGTAGTATAGAGATAGATCCCAAAGTGACCTATAGTGCATATATATATATATATATTTACCATCACAATTTATAAAAGGTATGACATCATATTTAAGTGGACACTAGTAGGAAACTTATCTTTGTGTAAAACCTATTCTCTCATCCTTAGGCTGATTATCTCTCCCAAGCCAAAAGTCAAGTATGAAGTCATCATCATATCCAATAATGGAAACCATTCTAGGTGGAGAAAATGGATGCTTCAGAAGCCATACAGTCTATTTACAAGGGCCATCCTAATGTGAACCCCCATCCTCAACTTAGTAATAGGTATGGGGTCCTTATCCTTTAGGATAATCATATCCCTAGGGAGAAGACACTTGGTGAGTGTTTTGTTAATAGAATTATTTTCTTTCCACCTTACCATCCTATGTAAATCATAAGTGGCATATAAAACTAGTAAAGATAAATAAATTTAAAATGCATCTTCTAAGATGTAGGCCAAAATGGTCTTATATTATAGGTGGTGTGAGTAGTTGGCTCCTATTATCTTACTAATGAATAAAATATCCCATATTAAGTATATTCATGGCATCACTTCGAGCTTGGCCACTATGAAGTGTATCCCTTATGACTTGAGAGGAAGTAGGTTTGTTATTACTTTTTTTTATGCTAGTGTTAGTCTTTCATCCTGAGTGTGGACATATATTACATCAATAACATCCCACATATCTGATTACTTGGTGTATATATCTTTAAAAATGGTGGAGTGAAAAATAGTATCCATGTATTCAGTGGAGTCCTTGATTGAGAATTGGGATGGTGGAAAGACTCCTCTAAATGTTTTAGACAAAGAGGCCATCGTTAATTGATTGTTACTAATTCTTATAATTTGTTGGCTCAACTTCATTAGAATCACTTTTACAATTCACTCACAAGTCACTAGGGTTCATTTACAAGGTAGTAGTCTAAATTGAAGTTTGTTTTTGATGAATGAGCATGTCAATGATCTCAAGGCATTAATATATATTTACAATGCAATTCCATTTTGTGCATCATTAATGTCCAATGTATATGAACTCTATTTAATTATGTAATTTAAATTTTAACACTTTATTTTGTGGGTAGGCCACATTTTTTATATTTTGACAAGTGTCATTAAGTATTCTTATTTTTCTTAATTGGCTATTCTAGGTAGGCTTTTGACATTCAGGGATTGGGTTTTATGTTAGTACCAAATTGACCAATTCTCATAAATCTAGGATTTTGATCACAAAGTCTAAAAAAAATCCCAATGACCAACTCATCCTATGGGTGATACCCAATGATAACCTTTGGTGCACTTTATTTGAACAGAAATATGAAAAACCAAACTTGTTTGCCTAGAAACACCAGTCATAAGCATTGACAAGAAATATTGAACATTTTTACTGAAGGTAAAAATCTCAAAGATTTAATTGTCAACCACCAATTCTAAATCATAAATTTTGACATAATCTCTCAAAGGGTAAATTATTGAACATAAATCCTAAACATAAATGCCAAAGACCAAATGGTGAGGGGTAAAATCCACCAAGTAAATGTCAAACATTAAATCCTAAAGATCAAGTAGTGAGGTAGAAAAATCTACCAAGTAAATTCTAAACATAAAATCTCAAAGACCAAATAGTGATGGGTCAAAATACACCAAGTAAATACCGAACATAAAATCTTAAACACCAAAATTTGAAAGAATAAGGAACTATTGAGAGAACCTATGAAAAAACCATGAAGAATAAATACACAACCAACCACTTGATAAAGAATTAAATCTAATTTTTTTACCAAATACAAAATTGGAATGCATGATAACCCAAAAAAAATTTGTCGAAGAAACCCTCCAAACAATTGATCTAAATACCAAATAGTGAAGGATGAAATGCAAGATTTCTGAAGAGCCAAACCTATGAATAAAATTCCCAAATTATTTGGATAAATACCAAATTCTAAAGACCAAAATGCATATGCCCCAAAAAAACCTTGTGTAGATCCAGTTTTTTTGAAAGAGAATAATAATTTAGTCCAAAATGCAAGAAACAACTCATTCACTTGTATTTCCTTGCTAGTTAAGTTTAGATGTAACAAACAATAGTTATTATAATAAAGATCTTAGAAAAAAGGCATGGACTTTTACAAGGTATAGTGAGTCCCTGTTTCAAAAAAAGAATGGGAGTATGTTGAGTAAAACACCACCCTATGTAGTTTTACAAGTCCATGCCCCTAACTTGAATTAGTTGTCACCAAAATTTGCATAGTTAAAATTACCTAAATTTTGGCATAAATGACATGTTAAATTTAGGTCAATTTTTGTCAAATTTGAGTCAATTCAAAAGTTTATCAAATTTTGGTAATGAATAATATTTTAATTCAGGTTAAGGTATTAAGTATGTTTGAAAAAGGTCAAATTTTGAAGTTTAATTCAAAACTATAAAAAGATAATAAATAAAATGTAAGGGGCATGCCTACACCCCAATCACATAGGAGGTTGGTATTTACTAACATCTCAAGTATGAGGGATGTGAGGAGAATCCAATTCTTGACATTTTAGCATGATTGTTGCACATATGGTGATAGGACATTCTAGACCCACAAGTGTGATAGAAGCATGGATATGACTGGTGCTACCAACCATGGTCATATGTACCTCACACTAGAAAGCCTATGATGCCCCTACCATAGGGTGTGTGCAGAATCTATGCCACTCCTTAACACATTTATATTTAACCTTCCCATTCATTCCACTTATAATTGCTTCAAACTCATCCGTTTTACCACTCTTTTCTTCCATCACAACAAAGATTCACCCTCTCACCATTTTCCCATGCTAAATCCAAATATTTCCCATGTACAGTAAATTTTTTTATCTTTCCAAGTAATTATTGGATACATAATTTTCATGAAGTATAAATGCCATTGCAAGTGCATTTAATCTCTTAGAATATTTTCAATCCCTAAGAACACCAAAGTTTTGGTCCAATCTCATAGACCTTAGAGGAAGAATAAAAAATGAGGAAAATAGTTTCATGACTAACATTATCTACCCTAAAAAACCCATAATCATTTTATCTCACTAAACCCTTATAAAAATATCAAATAACTCTTTAAGGTTGCATTTTTTATCCCTATAAAAGTTAATATGAAGTATAAATATCTAGATTATGATCCTCTATCTATATTGTAAAGTGATGTCTCAATAATATATGATTCATTGATTGAACATGTAGATACATAATAATTTCATAGAATATTTTATAAAATATTAGCTACACCTATTGGTGCCCTTCTATCAAGAAGTTGTTTTATTGAATTAGCTATATTTCCAATATCTATGCAATGTTTTGATCTAGTTCTAACATGTGAACAAAAATACAGTGCATAAAAAAAGGAAGTTAGATTCCAAACATATCACATCCCATAAATTAATGCATATGATAGGATGAGTGTGGATATTAGGTTGAATTTATATCATAAAAATATACACAAACATATCATTATCAAGAACAACAATTGGTTAAGGGTGAAACATAATTCATATCCAAACTTCCTAAGAGTTTAACCAAGGATGAATTAATATAAATTTTTTCATATATGATCACCTATTAAATAGGGTGGCATGCCATGCTTATACTAAGGATTTTCAGCCTTGGATGGTTCTCCCCAAGATCATCTTTTATGGTGGTAATTAGTTTGTTTATTATGGGAACATGATCAATGACACACTTCAAGACCAACTCACTAAGGTGACTACCACAAAGTAATTTTGTATGAATTGATATTTGGTATACACTCTTGCATGTCAACATGTAACATCTCCCATATAATTTTAAAATTTAGGGCCATGTACGAGAGTATATGATCTTTTCTTGAAACTAACCTTGGATTAGAGAAATAAGAAATTTAGGTGGGTGAATGATGTATTTCTAATGAGCATAGTATAAATATAGAAAGAAGATTATGTAATAAATATTTTAGAAGAAAAAATCAAGCTTGTGTTAGAATATGTAAGTAATTTCATCTAATTTAAAAAAATATCATTTATGAAAGTTGGATGTTTTAAAGGTTGTTCCATGAGGCTTTTGAGGATTGTCAATGACATAATTTTTCTAATTAAATTATGCAAATAATTTTTATATGTTCATTAGAAATACACAAATAAATGTAGCAAGAGTTATGTTCCCCATTCATTTCATATACTACACATGAAAAAATGAAACAAATGCTATGAACATTTAATCTAGAATAAACCACTTCACATTTCACCCTCACATGAGTAGAGATTAATTTGACATGAAGGGGTATGTATGAGCCAATATTGGGAAACTTCATTGTGATTTTCTCAAAGAATATGTTTAAAGACTTAATTAATTGGATGTTATCAATGATTAATTTAGGAATATATTCGAGGAGTTATTTAAAGAAGTAACCTTTAATGTATTTTATATGATATACTCAGTGAAATTCATGCTTCAATGGATATATTAAATGCATAATGGGAAGATATTTTAGATAGATCCCATGTAATTATGTCGATATTAGACAAATAGCTCATTTGTTATAATAATATGTCAATTATATAGGGTAACTCAATTACTGAGGTTGTCAAGACATTTAGGATATACAAAACATCCTTTCAAAACAAATATAAATCATCATCCCCTCCAACTATATGTCCATCCATTAGGGTGACTTCCTAGAAGGATTCTATTCTTAATCTAGTTTTCTCTTTTATAAAAATATTAATTTTATTTTATAGAAAATAATATCAAATATAAAAAAAAAGTGAGAATAAAAAAGGTTAACAATTTAATATGAAAGGTCATCCCATTACTTTTTATATATATAAATAGGATAAATGTCTAATTTATAAGGGTTGTTTGATACTCATTGTAATTTTAATTGAAAGGAAAAGAGAAAGAAAAATTGTCTTCATTATTCCAATGATGAACACAAGGAAAATTTTCAAAATTTGTGTCTAGTGTTTTTTATGGTTGTGTTATTTTTTTGATAGACATCCCTCAACTCTTAGGCAATGCATGCTTTATACTCAAACAAATGTATTACTTTTAGAGTTCCTTATTTTCATGCAAGAGATGAAATATGCATTTGTTTATTCATGCATGACCCTTCACCTTACTTAATTTTATTTTTGTTTTAAGGGTTGAAAGAAATGTAACCCCATACTTAATTGAACCTATAAATATTTTAAATATGTTTGTTTATATTTTTTCTATTTTCAATAAAGGTAACCTCCCATCTGAATATAGGAGATAATTTTCATCTCCTTCACTTTTGAAAAATACCATATTTTTCAAATTACCCAATATTTTTCCAACACCTAGATACTTTATTATTTATCTTATTCTGTTAGCTACACATCCATGATTGATTAGAGGTTAATTTGTGTATATATGTTTGATTACAATGTTATATTATACACCATTTGATTTCATTCAAATATGTATTATGTTGCTCATTTGAGTTTGTTAAGAATATTAATTTCCATATACATGAGAAATAATAGTATGACATTTATCATGTGATACAACTTTAGATTATGATTTCTTTATATATGTGTGCATGTATTTTCATGCATGTGCACAAACACATAGATCATGGTTGCTACATTTGTTTTTATGTGTATCTTATGAGTGGGTTACATTGTGTTAACATAATGATTTATTATGGTTATAATTATAAGTGGTTATGTTATTTAAAAATATATTCTATGGTTACATTTTTTATTTATATTATTTGGATATTTCAAATATATAATGCACTTCTTCTTTGAAGTTTTGATGCATTCCTTGAGTGAGTAAGTAGAGGTTAAAAAAACATGATGGGGAACATGGAACACCATGTGAATATATGACCAAAACCATTTCCCTAGTCATTGTACATGACCATCATTGCACATTCCATAACTCTTCTTACACACCTCCATGTGATCATGTGTATATGACCACATTGTATCCTAGTAAACACCCCATGTAATATAATAACCATTGAATCTCAATATTTTCCTAAATCACCCTTTCCATATGTTATAGGAAAAATTTTAATTTATTTTATCCCTAAAAATAAGTCATGACATTACACTCTTAGCTCTCTTTTTTATGACAAATGAATGAAAATTTTGACCATGTGAAAAATGTGTATCTCAAGACAATTTATCTCCATATATCTAAGGCTCCATAGGAATATATTTGATGGAGGTTATAGTAAATTAAAAACATGAGAGTAGACACATGTCCACTCCCCATTAGTTGTGTGTATAAATTATTGTCCCTTTTCTACCTAGGAATTTAATTATTTCATCGCTTTGGAAATTCTGAGGAAGTGGATTTGGGAGTAAAGTATGAGAAAGAAAAAAAAAGGAGTTTGAAAAAAGTGAAGGAGTTTAAGTTTTTTCATTCCTATGTTTATACTATTAAATTTTTTTTCACTATTACTAGGGTTGAATTGAATTGTATAGCCTAGTTGAATCTAGTTTTTATTGCTATTTCAGAAAAGATTTATGTTTTAATTTTAATTTTTATGGAAATGATTTTTGGGTATTTTTTCACATTTATAGGTTATTTTATCCAATTTTTAAAAAGACATTATTTTATATGTTAATTTTTTTCTTCCATAATTTGGACAAACATGGTTTTTTTACCATGGGGAAAGTATGAGGAAAGCTAGGTAGATAGTGGGGCCTTTAGTCAAGGCTACTTATTGGCTTTCCTCTTTGCATGAGCAAGAGTTTGGGGCCTAGAAGTTGGGATATAGGTGTAAATTTCCTCTATTTTGTGTTTTGGAGGAAAATTTGAGCTATGAAATACTATTATATATGATGAATAATTTACTTGAGATCTAGGTATAGAAAACCTTAATCTCCTCCCCCTAGGGTGACTCAGATAGGCCACTCCAGTGCCATTATTTAATATTTTTTTATAGTTTTATGGCTTGATTTATTTTATAAGGTGTGGAAAAGGCCTTTTTATTATGCTCCTTAAGATGTTAATCTTATGTAACCTTCTAATATTTCCATAAATATGTTTAGACTTGTGTGTAATGATCTAATTGGGGATTATTGAGGGATTTATACATGATATTGTAAGGTTGATAGGTGAGTGTTTTATAAAAAATTGGTTAATAGAAAATAATTACTTAATGAATATGAACTTATATGGAAAATTAAAAAATTAAATAAATTAATTTTTTTTTATTTGGAACTTTGTTATATTTATAAGGATGATAAAAAAGGAAAAATATAAGAAGTAAATAATTTAGCTAGAAAATAGGAATGTAAGACTGATATTGAGCCTATATATTTGAATATGTGAATAATTCAAATGAATATAAAAAGTTATTTTCTAGACCTCTAAATGAGGCCATACTAATTAGACCTAGGGACACTATGCTTTTATTTATAGAAAACACCAATGCCCGATAGGGTTTTTAATCTCTATGTGAAAATTGACGTATTAACTATGACTTATAGGTTGTGTGTGTGATATGTGTTGTTTTATTCAATACAAAAGCCTATGTGTACCCTATTATTCACTTTTGAACCTAGCTCAATGGTCCATAAATGATAAATGGGATAAAATTGAGAAAGGGGTTAGTAGTTCAAATTGTCATAGACCACGACACCTATTGTATTGAGCCTTTCTTAAATACCAATACTATGAAAAGGTATAAAAATACATGTATTTCTCCCATGCTAGGTGGTATGTGTGAAATATCAATGTGATTTTATAGATTAGTGCAATCTTGGTATGATTAATGTACTTCAAAATGACTTGTGACCTTAGGGGTGTATATAGGCTTAACTCAGGCATACTAGGATTGTATATACTCAAAAATAGGATAAGTAGGGAATTAAATCTAAATGTGCAATATGTATTCTAATTATTTTTCAATAGTGTTATCCTATTTCCATCTAGTGGGTAAATGAATGGAAATGTGATTATAGTGATCATTTTGGAATTCCTTAGAATGGGGCTCATCAAACATGCAAGAAGACCCATTGGGTAAATATGAATTTGGTAAGAGATTTTTTATTTGGTGAGAGGATGTATCTAATAGATTTAGATGATAACAATTATTGGGATTGTTATATAAGAATGACCTTATTTTAAGAGTAAAGGAAGTAATTTAGGGATGAGCTTATGTTATCTAGAATGTGAAATATGAATATGAGAGTCAAAAATTGATTAATAAGGGTCATCCACATAGAAATGAAGGAAATGTTGTCAAATACTATGGAATTGGCCTGAGATAAGTGTGTTTGAGAAGATGTTCATAAGTGCATTACTTCAACATTAAATGTTAACTTATGTGTCTACATTCCCACTCCTTTATTATAGTAATGAAATAAAATGAAAATACTAGAGTAAAAGGAAACAAGTTATACTTGAAATTACCTACATAGAATAGTCTTGAGTATAGGCCACACATTAAACTATGTTTAATGCAAACTTAGAATGAAACATATATAAATTAGTCCTTGTTTAAGATGAAAATATACAATCAAAGACAATATTATAAATCAAATAATAGGGAAATAATACACTTGATTGGGTACACAAATTTAATGAAGTTACTTATGTTTTCACATAATAGAATATTTTATTATAAAAATAAGAGTAGAATATGTATATCCACAACAATAATTGATATAAGAACAAAAATATTGATAAGTACAGTTGACCCACTTTGAGGGGGAAACCTCGACAACAATGCAATAAAAGTAGAATTCATAATATGATGATAAAATACTAACCACTAACTCCTATATACTCTCATTAACCATGGTTATTCCATAGGAAAACCTTGTAAAGGAACACAAAGAAATGTGACAAGATGATATAAGATGTATGTAAGCCACAAGTTAGCCACACATATCCCTATACACACCATAAGTTAAGGGTATAACATACCCCTCTCATTTAGAATAATATTATGCTCAATGTTTAATCAAACTAGGATGTTGCTATAAAAATCCTTCATCCTTTCATATTTCATCTTCAAAATGCAAATTCTTCCATTTAATAAAATAATCCTTAATCATTCTAGTCTATAATTGTTGTATACACATGTTAATGATATCTTCAGGTTATATAATGACTTGAACTTCTTTATCCCATTCAAAAAAACTAGTATTCAAAGTTTAAAATTTGTGTCGAATGACCTTATTCAAGCAAGAGATAGGGAATACCAAATGTATACAAGTGGATAGGGGAAATTCTAGCTTGTAGGCCATACTATAAATTTTTTACAAGATCTAATAAGGACCATAATACTTAGGGCATAAGTTATAATTTTATTATTGCTTTATAGACATATAATTATATGGTTGTTCACACAAATAATCAATGAATGATTAAAAATTATGCTCACTACAATGTTTATCCACTTAATACTTCATCCTATTATGCTCCATTGCTAAATTCTCTCACAAACTAGCTAGTATATCATGTTGATGGTGAATGTGTTCCTCAATAGCTAGAACCTTGGGATGCACCTTTAAGGATGAAGTGATGGATGGGGGGTGATACCCATATAATTAAACAAAGGGATAAATTTTATAATAAGAGTGAAAAAAGTGTTATACCATTTTTCAATGAGTGATAACCAATGAATCCATTTGTCAGAAACAAAAAAAATAAGATACCCTTCAAGACATTTGTTGAATACCTCTATTTTTCCATCATATTGAGGATGATAAGATGAGATATGAGCCAACCTAGTTCCCAAACATGAAAATATTTCACTCTTATAATTAATAGTAAATATGGGTTCTCAGTCGCTTATAATTATCTTTAGAGTATCATGTAATTTTTGAACTATATTAAAAAAATTAGAAGATACTATATTGGTGATAAATAGTTTTGGTAAGGAATAAAAATGAGAATAATTGGTGAGTCAATCCATAATTACCATGATAACATTTTTACCTTCATATTATGGTAACCCAATAATGTAATCCATTGAAACCTCCTCCCACCTCTCAATAGGGATGGATAAAGGTTGTAAAAGACCTAGGGTCTTAATGGTTTCACCTTTGTTATATTGAAATAACAATAATTTATCCACCTATTTCTAGACATCACCATTGAGTCATTCCTAAGATAAATCTTGCTTGATTTTATGATATCTTCCTAAAAATACTAAATGACCTCATATTGGATATGCCTGAAGTTCCTGAAGGATTGTATGTCTGAGGAGAGAATGCTTATAGAGTTATAATCAATACTTATACCATAATTCATTCCTCTTTCATGTAAATTATTTAGAGCCCCCAAAACCAAGTCAAGGATTTTGAATCAAATCCTAGGTATCCCTATCATGATCATATTTTGATCTTGCCTCTTCTAGATAATGTTCTTACCAAATGGTCATTACACATAACAATTCATAATGATTTATCTCACCTAGGTAGTGCATATACAACCACATTCTCTTTTCCTTTATTATATACTATTTAAAAATCATATCCTAACATTTCATTCACCCATTTATATTATTATTTTAATGATAATTGTTGTTCTAAAACATATTTGAGGTTATTGTGATCAGTCTTTACCTAAAAGTGTTAACCAATAAAATAAGGTCCCCTTTACTTGAAGACATGAAAAATATCCATAATCTCCTTGTCATCGATTGGATTGAGCCTTTTTTAACTTTAGTTGATGACTCATGAATGTAACTGGTTTATGTTCTTACATGAGTAGAAACCCGATGCCATATATTGATACATCACATTCAACAACCAAACTTGTAAAAAAATTAGGGGTAGCCAAAACTGGAGTGGTGCACATATACATTTTCAATCATTTAAACTCCTTGGTATATTTATTAATCCACTATAAAGATTATTTCTTCAAAAAATATGTGAGTGGGGCTGTAATCTTTCCATAAGTTTTAACAAACCTATAATAGTAACTTATTAGCCTTGAAAATCCTTGAAGGTTCTTGAGGTACTTAGGAAATTACCACTCCATCATCGTTTGAATCTTATTAGAATCAAATTTAACACTTTCATGTTATTTATGTGGTTTTAATTCACATCATATAATTAAATGAGGTAACATTAAATATTTTAGGATATCTATGAAGACAAAATCAAATCAAGGGCATGAGTTATAGGTATGGGTTAAACAACCAATTACTAAAATAATTGACTGAGCATGTGGGTTATTAACTAGGTATGAATATATGAGTGAAACCTAGAATAAATTTAAAACCTATTTAGGTTCGATACATGGATTATATTCTAAAGTGGGTACATCTAAAAAATATCCAAAAAGGGGGAAAGCGTAGAGTAAGAAAAAAAGTAGGAAGGAAGGTTTCGTGATCTTAAGAAATATTACTTCCAAGTTGGTCTCTTTGTGAACAAATTTATAAAACTAATGGTTGCAACTAGTAGATATTACACACACACACATGAAAACATAATTAAAGAGTCAAAGGAAAAGGTGATATAGGAAACTCATAGATCTCAACTAAAGGTTTCTCTTATTTATAATTACTATTGTACACCTTTATTTATAAGATTATAGCTTAGATCAAAGAGGTATCTAAGACAACTTCTGTTCACTCCTAGAAAATGATATCATGAGAGACATTTATACACACTCAAAAAAATGAAACAATCAACCTAACTACATAAAAACAATGATATTTTATACTCATCCAATATCTATTTCACATATTATACTATCACACACCACTAAGAACAAGAAGGAATTCTTTGTAGCTTTTATACACTTTGAATTATTGAATCAACCAACCTAGAAAATAACCACCACTAATTAAATAAAATTGAAAGAGAAAGACATCAACACAATTATATGACAATAAAAATATTTATTCCTATATTGATAAAATTTTCAATCATCCTCCTTTCCCTTTGAAAATAAGAGGATTACAATATAAATAAATCTGGGGAGGGGTTGGATCATCCTCCAAATCTATGCAAAAATCTAAAATTACATGTTAATGATAGGTACAATTGATGCAAAATGTACATGCATATTTAAACTTAGTAAAAAATTGATTCTTTTGAAATTAGACTCACTCTTACAAAACCATGTAATGCATGAATATTTACAATTTTTTTTTAATCAACTATTACACATCTTAGTTACATGATCAATATACATGAAAAATACATATAAAAATAACCAAATGAAACTAAAGTTTACTAAATTTTGTGTCCTACATGGTTGAAATCATAGTCATTGGAGATACTATAGTGGAAGGTGTAGTTAAACTAGAAGACCCAACCATAACTTGTTTCTTCACTTCCAATTCCTAGTAGTGCTTGTATCCAATGTTGTGTTGTAACCTTATTATGTCCATGCTCAAAATAGAAGGCCTATGTACCCTAGTGATTTATTTTAATAAATGTGAATGCTCCATCTTGGGGGCTCTAAATTCCACTAAAATTATCTCTACCTTAGTGACCTTGTTCCTATCAAAGTCCAGTTCCTATTCAATTTCTTCAAGTGTACATCCCTAGAGACTTTGATTAAAATGGGCTTATGATTGTTAGAACAACTAGTCAAAACTAGCCCTATTTATTAAATTTCATAATGGGTCAATCACTTGGGAAATCTTTAACTCATCCAAAAATTGTATTACATGTCTTTCCTACTCTTCCAATTTTGGGATCAAGGATTATACGCTTGATACCCTCTCTCTAACTTCCAATGTCCTGATGACCATGCATTAGCTACTTTAAATGGTGTCATCAAGTACAAATGTCTAAAATCCTTATTAGTGGTGTATAATATAAGGAAACTCAATTTATTATCATCTTTATTTAAATAATTAAATAATTTAGTTTCAATAGTGTGAGGGGACAATTCATCCCTCATTGAACCAATAGTTTCCAAAATATTGTATAGTCTAAGAGATATGTTTTTTACATCACCTTCAATGGCTCCTAAAAAATGTAGTATTTGTTATTACTCTTGTACTTGACCTATTTTTTATTTTAGCTCTTGACTAGCTTGCTATATGACCTCATAACGTTGTAATAACAACTCTATATTTGCTTGTAGATAGGCTTTAAAATCCTCATTATATGGAGACTAACTAGGTCTCCTATTCTTTCTATTAAATAGTGAAAAAACATCTTGACTTTCTTCAAAGACCAAACCTCTACTAGAGTCATATTATATCTTCCTCTTATTGGTCCTATGAATGGTTACCATTAATTTTTCATAAATGGATCTCATAGTGGGGAGCTCATATATTATCTAAATAGGTCTTTAGGAAGCTTGGGCATCTAAGTTTATATCCCACTATGGTGTTACCAGCGATATGGCATCTACTAGATGAGTGTTCTCAGTAGTGGCCATTGTCTAAAATTCTCATAAAGGCTACATTAATGATTCTATATAAAGTACATCTAATAATGATGGGAAGATGATCTTACACTAGTCCACATTATTAAATTTAAATATTAGGTGGATAATATAAGTAGGCTTATTTCTCTTAGATTTGGTAGAGGGGACAATAAAAGTAGCATCGGTTGTAGTGGATGAAGGCATGGTCAATTCAAATTGAGTAGAAGATACATGCAATTGATCACTAGAAAGGGATCCCTTAGACTTCTTAAAATATAACTTCTTGGACTTAAGGGGATTAGAGACAATTTTAACTAAAGCAATAGTAGGGGAAGTAAAAACCATAGGAGTATTAGAAACAATCTCAAAATTAGAAACAATATGACTTTTAGAAATAATGGGATAAATGGGAGAAATAAGGACTATAGTGACCATTAGAATTGAGGAAATAATGAGACCTAAAGGAAATGCATAAGTAGAAGTTCGAGTAATTAGCATCTCAATTGATTTGTCTTCCTCTATTGGTGTTTTCCCTTTAACCCCATGAAGACTTAAGATTTTTTTTTTTTTTTTTTCAAATCTTCATCCTTATCCTCAGGTTCATTAGATGGAACCTCCACACCTTTAATGGTGGGATATTATGTTAATGGAAGAGGGTCCCTAGGGTCTCTTGATTTTCTCATGTAGTATATTGTTGTATTTATAGACATGGGAGGAGTCTCCTATGTTGTGGAAGGTGTAATTTCCATGCTTTTAGAAACAAGAATTAAGTAATACATGGGGATACTTGTGTCCTTAGATTCATAGGAATCAATGTAATTTAGTTCCTATTCACCTCCTAAAAAGTTGTAACAATAGGAAATTTCCCCATCTCTTGATCCTACTTTATAACCATCATTAAAAGTGGTGGTGAAGCTTAAGAGGTAACTTGATATGAATAACTTGACATAATGTGTGCTTCTTGCACACCTAGATCCTGATTCAAAACTATCATTGCAATGGGTGGTAATCTAAAGGATGTTCCCTACTATAGTGGTTATTGGGTTGGCTAAGAGGTATAGTAATCTGTAGTTTCCCATCCACTTAGAGGTAGAATCCTAATATGTACCTCTATAATTTTAATGGAGGGATATATTTTTATGTATATTAGATGATCCTTTATTAACCTAACCACTCTCACCCTTTCAAGCATCTAAATCTCATCTTTTGCATTCAAGAATATAAAGTCTTGTTCATAAGGTTTATGTTGGTATGGGATTTTTAAGCCTTGGATATTATTTTGGATAATGCAATGAGGATCTTTGTCCCTATGTGGAAAAAATGCCAATGATTAAAAATCCCTAGTTTTATGAACCTATCTAAAATACTTCATTTTTATATAGCTCATGTGGTCAATCATCAAGAAAGACCCCTAGAATACACCTTTGTGTTTATTTTTCATATCTTTATCTATGTTTTACCATAAATGGTATGATATATCTTTCTCTACTAATTTATCTATAACAAACTTGGGGAGACATAGAGGGGAAACCTTGTGTCCTATTACCATAATTATAGTGTAATACGGGTATATCCAGTAGTCCCTTCATGGCCACATTATCTTCTTAATGCTCTCTAAAACTCATTTTAGGGGTTATTCATGAATTTACCTCCACACTTGATGGTATATGTATATGATGTTTCTCATGAAGGAGTAAATGTGGAGGAATGATTAAAAATCACATACCTAGTTTTAAATGCAGTCTAGAGCAAGGTTTTAGAGTGTTCCATTTTGACTGTAGATGATGGTCATGATTGCATCTAATAGATAATACATCATATAGAAGTGGATACCAATGGGTATGTTTTATTAATTAAACATATGATACTATATTTTATCACTGATTATTTCTCCCATGGTGAATATGAGATCAAAGGTCATCAATAGGTCTAGTAGTAGAACCCACTCTAGTTGAAGGAAGTGAATACTATTATAACCATATACTCTACTAAGCAGGGCCATCCTAATATGGATTGCCATAAAAAATAGTTATTAGTATAGGTTACTTGGGATTTAAGGTTACCATATCTCTAAGGGTAATCCATTTCCTCAATGTATTTTCTATGGTGTTTTATTTCTTTCACAATTCAACTCTATGCCTGTTGAATGTGGCATATACAATGGGAAATCATAGTTATCTTTGGAATGCATCCTTAGAGATGTAGAAGATAACTATTTTATGGCTTAGGTGGTGTAGGATACCATTTCCATTCACCTTACCTACAAATAACAAGTCTTGAAGCAGGTTAATACATGGCATCACTTTGGGCTTGACAGATACAAAATATAATTATTGACATTTTAATGGAAGCAAGTTAGCTACCAGATGCTTTTGATCAATTGTTAGATTTTATTCATGTGAGAATGCATCCATATTTCATATCAAATCCAATATATATTTATATCTTTTAAATTTGTTGTTAAACGCTATTGAATTAAATACAATGTCTATGTATTCTATAGAGTCCCTAATGGATAACTTTGATGGTGCCAATACTCTTTCAAAAAAAATTCATGATGATGGAATTTATAACCTATATGTTTTCATAAAATTAATTATTTTCACTCTTAATAAAATTATTTTACACTTGTAAATAATCAAATAGGTCTTAAAATTCTCTTTGGAGGGTAAGTTCACTCACACTCACTAGTAATGAATAGGTATGATATCTTTTTTGTATTTAATGATATATATTTTGAGAATAAGAATTTAATTCCATTTCATCCACCATTAATTATCAACATCTCCAAGATTTTTTACTCATTTAATTTAAACTTTTACATTTAATTTTTTGGGTACACCACATATACTTTCTATATGTTTAGAGAAGTTCATATTGTAGCCTTGGATACATGTCACCTTGTCTTTAATTTTGTGCAAGAATAAGAGTGACATGTGTCATGCCTTTAGAGGCTAGGTATCATAAATTTTGTTAAGAATACATTAATTAATTCTCAATATTCCTATAATACATGAAATTCAAGGATAAAGTCTAAAACAAACATAACTTGTGAATAAAAATCCTAAACAAATTTCATGAACAAACTTTCCAAAGACAAAATTCTATGAATAAAAGTTTCAAACTAAAATTACAAAAAAAAGAAGTTGCATCCTAAAAAAATTATGAAATTTCAAAATAAGTGAAGTGTAAAATTCAAATTTTTTATAAATTATGATGAACATTTCTTGTGAAGACCAAAATATGTGAAGAGCAAAACTATCAAAGTGTGTGAGTTGTAAAAACCAAGATTTACGAACACATCCTATACAATGTAAAATATGCAAAGATGAAGAAAGATTCATAGGTGTGATTAATTGGAAGTTAAGACATGATAAAATATGTGACAAATGTTATGAATAATAATGGTTTTGATGAGCAAAGCTTTTGAACAAACATAAATTTTGAGCAAAGGTTATGACAAACAAAGCTTCTCAATAAAAGTTCTAAAGAAAATTTTTCCAAAAACCAAATATGAAAAATTCATAAATTACAAAGTGAAAAATCATGAAGTATAAATAAAAAACTTGTATATATGAAAAACTCTCTACGACCATTAATAAGTTAGTCCAAATAAATGATACATTGAAAACCTAGATAATGAGGGAATGTTAATTGCATTTATACATGATTAACACACAACAAAAATCATCCAAATGAAAAACAATGATTTTTAATAGTTTTAAGCATAGCTAGGTGTGCATATAAATGTCAATGAAAATATTTTAAAAATAGACTTAGGATTTCTAGACTATATTGGTTCCCTATTCAAAAAAATGAATGGGGTGTGTTAAGTAAAACAAATAAAAATTTACATGGGGAATACTCCTGAATATTCAAGGATCCCAAATTTTTGGTTGGTAATTAAAAATCAACATGAATAATACCATAAAATAATAATTGAACCAAGAACATGAAAGAGACTTCTAACACTTCATTCAAAATACTAATTTTACTCATACATTGGATATGTGTGTGATGATGTGATTTTATTTTACCCTTGTTTTAAGGATTTTAGCAAAGACTTAAAATAAATTATAGGTTTCATTATGATTTATTTAAAGCATATTATAATTAGGGAAAATCAAACATTGATCTACTACCAGTCAGACATAAATATTCCTAACAAATATACCTTTGATCTCTCCTCCATTTCTTTCCTCTCATGCTTGCATAATGCATGATAGATTGATATTATTTCATTATGTGAGTAATTGATCACCTTTAAATTTTATTTTGGTTTTAATAATCACTCTTTGGGATACATTGGTCCTCTTTTTTTTTTTTGGAAAATTATTATAATAAGGAAGGAAACATGGTGAGATAGTATTTGTAAAACAATTAATTTCATCAGAACATCCATGCCAACTATATCCACATCAATGGTTATTAAATTTTGACAAGTATTAACATGATAAGTATATTTTATCCAAGGAAATGATTAAATTTTATAAATTTTTATGGATTAATGAGAGAAAATTATACATACCTAATATAAGTATTTGATTGTGATATAATCATGGGTAAATTTTTTATTACATACCTAAATTTTGAAAATCTTAGATACAAAGGTGTGAAACTTGAAAACAAACTAGTTTGCATGTTTTATTCTATGTTTTTCCCATGATTTTTCTTTCTTTTGGGACCTTCCTCATGGATTTGACATATAAACTCAATCATGCATGGGAGACTAGTGAATTGGATATTAACTTGGTCACACCAAGATAAGTCAATCTAATTGTCACAAAAATAAAAACGTCTATTCTAAAAAGTAGGGAACTAAACTAAATTAAAGAAAAATGATGAAAATATGAAATGATAATCTAGAAAGAATAAAATTACTCTAAGTAAATCAAATGATAGAAAATAAAAAATCTAACTATGAAAGAGGTAAATCTAACTTAATCCTACCTCTATTTAAACATTTTATGTCATTCAAGGACATCTCTAAATGATGAAGCCATAAAGTAGTGATTCAAAAACTACTTATTAAATGGATATGTTAGTCCATTACCTTAGAGGTCACTCAAATTAAAGTCATGGTTACTTAAGATCTCTAATATTTGATAAGGTCCAATCCATAAGAGGGTAAACTTGTCATGTCATCCTTTCTTTTAATGGTCTTTTTACCATAACAACACTAGATCAAATATTATAAATTCTTTAAACTTTGTTCTTCTCTTAAACCACCTTTTGAACAAGTCTTGATGCTTACTAAAATTAAGCAAGGCTTCATTCCTTGAATCTTCCATCTTTATTATATACAACAGTCAATATTCTATTTTTTCAATTGCTTCCATGTACTCCTAGATGAATTGATATGTTTCAAATTTAAGCATGATTGGGAATATCGATTATCATCCATATATTAGAAGGTAAGGTAAATATTTGAGGGCCTACTTGTATCTTGTTCGATCTACCCATAGTGCATATTTTAATAGATGATGTCATTCTATAATTTTATCTACATTTTAATTTTTAATGACATCAATCATGTTTTTATTTATCTATTCATCCAATCCTTTTCCTTATGGGTAATGATTGTAATATGACCTAATGGTGATCTAGTTGTCATGTAACCATTTAGTGAACTTAGTTGATTGAAATGTTGGCCTATTGTCACAAACTAAGGAAATTTGGGTACCAAACCTAGTTGTGATGTTTTATTTAGAAACCTAATTACATCATGTGATCTAAAATGTTTTGTAGGAATCACCTCAGTCTATCTAGTGTAGTAATTTATGGCTATGAGCTTAAATTTGTTTCTAATTGAATAATTTAGGTTGATGACACCAATGAAATCTAAGCCCCACTAAGAAAATGGCCTTCCTTTAATAATAGGTTAAAATGGAATTACTACATGTACTTATATTTTTTCTAAGAGTTGGCATATATGGCATGTTCTTACATGTGTGTGTCCTTAAATATTGTTGGACAATAGTAGCCAATCTATAGAATATTATGTGATGTGGTGTTTTTGGACAAATGAATACTACCTATATTATAGTGTAGGTTATCCAAAATATCTTTAACTTTTTCTCATGATACACATCTTAGGTAGACACATTCATAATTTATTCTATAGAGAATCCCTTTTTGATCATGTAATCAATATATTTTAGCCACAATACTCTCTTTTATTCTCTATTGAGTTCTAGGGGACAAGTACCAATGAGTAAATATTGAATGATATCAACATACTAATCTCCTCTAGATACCTGGGTCTAACAAACCTCCTCAATGATGATGCATGGGTTAGGCTCAGTCATAAGCTAAATTATGCCTTGTACTTTAAAATTTTTGGTAGGCTTGATTTATATGTCACACTTCTATAATTTTTCCATCCACTTGCCTCTACATTCTCCTAATTCATTCTATGCTAAAGTGAGCTTGATAGTAGGGTCTGGCATAATGGATATAGTCTTATTTCTCAAGATATAATGTTTGAATTTAGTTACCACTTTTAAAAGAGAAAAGATATACTTTTATATCATGGATTACTTGAGATATGATTCCATTAAATTCATTCTCATTAATGTGATAGGATGCTCACTTTCATCCTTCTTATGGGTAAGCACAATAGGAATTGTGTTCCCTAAAGCAAATTAATATAAGGAAAAGTTATTATTGAAGTCTATGCTAATTAACACTAGGGTTTGAGATATCACATATTTAATGTCTTTAAAATACTTTTATGCCTCTGATATCCATTATAATTTGTAATCTTTCTTAAGCATTACATTCAAAGGTTTAACAATTTCTATAAAACCTGAGATAATCTTCCTCACAAAATTTAACTTTTCAAAGAAAAACTTGAACTCTTTATTGTTTTTTGGGAACACAATCTTGGATATCCCTTAAAATTTACTTGGATTAATGGTGATCCTATCCTTGGTGATGATGTACCCCAAAACTTTACCCTTAGTAACACCAAACATGCTCTTTTTGGGGTTTAATGAGACACCAAACCTTCTATATCTTTCAAATATTGACTATAGATGGCCTACATAATCAGTTATATTATTTGACAAAATAGTAAGGTTGTCCATGTAAATGATTATGAATATACCTATTATATGCAAAATTCCCCAATTTCATGGTAAATTTAGTCTTCATCCTATTTTGAAATTCTACCAGCACCTAGTTATATCTTGAAAAACCATCTAAGAAATAAATCATTATAGAACAACTTAATATATATCACCTCATCCAAATAAGTTAGAGGGTAGTTGTCTTTCTTATAAGACTTATTTAGGTTCTTGAAGTCAACATATAGTTTGATCTCCCCATTTTTTTCTAACTAGCACCATGTTGGGAACCCAAGTTGAGTATCTAATAGGGAATACTATATTAACACTCAATAGATTCTCTACTTCCTTTTAGATGAGTGGTTCTAGGATGGGATTAACCAGTCTCTATATTTTATTGAATGGCCTATGGTCTAACTTAAATATAATTATATGGGTGATGACTCTAGGATTGAAAACCTTAAAATATTCATAGGTTTATGCAATCACATGTTTATAGTAGATGAGTAAATATTTCACCCTTTGTCTTTCTTTTGGGATGCAACTAAGACCAATGTTAACATAGTGTAGATCACTCTCATCCCCCAAGTTTTATTTTTTGAACTATGATTCATTGACTTTGGGATGCCTCAACTATTGGGGATCCACATCAAATGCTATCTCCAAATAAACCATCCCTAAAGGAATATAGTTTTATTTGAGTTGAATGACTCCTTATTCTCCCAATTCCTCACATAAATAACTAATTTATTTATCACCAATTATTTGAGATTTAAATTTCCCTAAATTGGTCAAGAATTGGATAATATGTTGATCATCATCAAACACCTAAAAAATTTATATATTTTCAGGAACATATTGGTAAGGTATGAGTTTAATAGATAACCTCTATAATTTGTAATCTTGTAATGGTGCTAAATTGAAAACCAAATTAGTCAGTGAGTTAGAAGCCTAGTTATATTCCCTAGGAATAACTACTATATTGAATGCCTAAAATGACTCAATCAAATCCCAAGCTCAGTGTTTGTATCTCTTAAGATATGAAAAATTTTAGTGGTGTTTGTTTCTATCCTAATTAATCACCAACTCTGAATCTCCATATATTAGAAGTTGTTTGACATTATTTTTTAGAGCAAATTATACTCCCAAAATTAGTGACTTGTACTGTACTCTATTATTAGTGCATGAAAATTGTAATCTATAAGATGTTAGGTAATTATTAACTAGTGATTTAACCATTTCAATACTAATGCCTAATCCTTACTTGGATATTGTACCATCAAAGTGCATAGTTGACAATTGATAAGATCCTTGGATTTCTTACCTTTACACCTCATTCTTTGTGGTAAAGGTATAAATACCAAGATTAGGAGACTTATAACTTAATTATTCATTATTATCATTTTATTCCATGATGGGATAATTAATTCTTAGCTCTTTATTAATTCAAATTTGATTTGGAAGACCTCTCCATAGAAGCCAAATTTGAGAGAAGTCTGTCACTACATATCCATTTAACAACTTTGACCAATCTATGCTTAGTAGTAGTCCATCCTTTGGTATATATACCACAAGGATGTCTATACTCATTTGCATACATGGATTAGATGAAACTTGAATGTGTATGTCATTCAAATCTTAAACCACATGCACTAATATTTTATCTAACTATGAAACCATCCTCTTGGATGGGATTCGAGTTAAACCCAAATTTTGACAAATTGAAGTTGGAATTATAGTGGCTGAAGTTCCAAAATCAACTAAATAATTGTGTATATTCTTACCAAATGATTTTATATTTAAAAATAAAGGAGGAAATTATTTATTACTCTTGTATATAACATTTCTGAGAGTGTATTTTGGCTTGTCCATATTAGACTTACCTATAATGGACCTCTATAAGAGCTCCTTCTATTCAGTAATCTAAGCTAGTTCATGAAGAGTGATTTTTGATTTTATCTTCTTTATGTCCTTAATGATTTTATATCCTCCTTTTCTATATTCTTCCTTCTTTATAAGATGATCATTCCCTTTTGGGGGAGGTGGATTATTATCATCCTTTAGATTTAGGGAAATAGTCATACTATTTAGAGGAATATATGTAATGAAGGGCTATTTATTCCTCAAATTATAATTGAGTATATAGAGCTACTAGAAAGAATATACCTCATCCAATTTGTCCTCTAACACATTTTCATCTTCACTTATGAAAGGAAACTCATGCATTTTAAATACCATAGTTGTACTTGAGGAATTAACATCATGCCAGAAATTTGGTGGATTATTCATTAAATATTGCCTTGCCATCTCTCTCTTAATGATTTAAAATGCTACACAAAACCCAACATAGTCAAGCTCACCATGTCATGATTTATTATGAACTCTTCACCAATTGGGTAAATCTATCTCCACTATGTTGATCTCTGATTACTTATTGGCTTACCACTATTTCTTATTATTTGTAGGCTTGTTGAAAGGCCTTTTATATATTTAAAATCCAAAATTATGATTATTATTCAGATTAGTATTATTACTTATATTCATCTTCATATCGAAAGAGTCATTTCATATATTTTAAACCATCCTATGTATAGAATCCAATTTTAATTTGGTAGAATCCACAACTTGGGCCACTGCAATATTGGATGGGAGTGAATATTGACTTTGTTAATGACCATTAAACTGTGCACAATTGTTTAAGAAGCCATGGTTATAATTTGGTGTATGTTGTGTCATAAGAGGTAGTGTATATAATTGAATCTAGTTGAATCCCATAACATTTTGATTCACATGAGGAATTGGATTCAAAGTTAGAAAACCAACATTGAGGCTAGGAGTGCTTTTTTTTTGAGGATTTGGATTCTTGTCAATGTTGATCACTTATTCATAATCAAGTGATAGAGTGTTATAAATATTATCTCTTCATAGAAATAATACATTAATTAAATCCAGGGCAATCTTATATATTTCAAGTGCCAATGCTACTGGGGGTTTATATGCAACACTTATCTAAGTGTACATCTTTAACCTCAAATTAAAAGTATGGATTGGCTCATTGGGTTTCCTATTCATATTGGTTATGTTAATATACCACACTCAGACTAGTAACCTATTCTTTGAAGTAATCAAGCTCTCTTAAAAATTAAGAAACCAATCATAAGTAGCATCCTTAAATGTGAATTTGAAAAGCCTACATGTAACATATTCATTAGTAACATTCATTACTCTTAAATTAGATTTGAAATACTTGATTTTCTCCTTTACCATTATTCCTCCTGAAGGGGAGAAAAAAGGTAGATACTTCTCTAGACTCATTGGTAAATCATGCACATCTCTTGGGACTCCAATAGTAGATCCAACTAACCAAGGTTGATCCATAAGATGATTAATGGGATGGAGGTTTCTTACTAGGGAAGGTGTCATGACCTAGGGTAGTATGGGAATAATTTGTGTAGGTATAGGCCTTTGATGGATAAACAAAGGTGAAACCAAAAGACTAGTTTGGGATCTAGACCTGATTACTATCTTTAGTGTCTGTAGTGTAACTTAGATGTAAGGGGTAACTTTTCTAGGAAAAAAAACATAGTGGTTCTGGCCCTAGTTTTCATGCCAACTTTTGTATCTATTGATGTATTTTTAATGCACAATAAATATTTAAACAAGGTAACCTCTAGTGTTTTATTATCTCTATGAAGATGAACTCTATTTTAGGGCACAAGTTGGAGGTATGGGCTGAATAATTGGGTGATGGAATAACATGCTGAGCACATAGGTTGTTTAATAGAGTGTGAAGGGATGAGTGAAACCTATAAGAAATTTTAAACCTAGTTGAGTTAGATGGATGGATTGTATTCTAAAGTGGGTAGATCTAAAAAAACTCCAAAAAGGGGGAAATGGTAGAGTAGGAAAGAAATCAAGTAATAAGGTTTTTTGATCTTAATAAGGATTATTTCTAGTCTAGGCTCTTTATGAAAAAGTGTCTAAAGCTTATGGTTGCATCTACTAGCTATTTCACACACACATGCAAACATAGTTAAAAATTCAAAGGAAAGATGATAGAAGGAACTTAGAGATCTCAACTAAAGGTTTCTCCTATTTAGAGTTGATTTTTCACACCCTTATTCATAAAATTATAGCTCAAATAAAAGAGGTATCTAAGGCATATATTGCTCACTCCTAAAAAACTATATCATGAGAGAAACTTCTACATAGTAAAAGAAATGAAATAGTCAACCTAATTGTATAAAATCAATGATATTTACTAGTCATCCAATATCTATTGTATATATTATAATAATACCTACCACTAACAATAAGAAGGAATTCTCTATAGCTTTTATACACTTTGAATTCCTTAATTATCCAACCAAGAAAATAACCACCACTAATTACACATAAGTGAAAGAGAAAGACATCAACACAATTAATTGAAAATCAAAATATTTATTATTGTATTTATAAAATTTCCACTCATCATCCTCTCCGTTTGAAAATAAGAGGATTAAAATATAAATAAATTTGGTGAGGGGTTACCTCATCGATTAAATCCATTTAAAACTTTAAAATTACATGCTAATGATAATTAGAATGAGAGTTATAATCGATGCAAACTGTGTATACATATTTAAACTTAGTAAAAAATTGAGTCTTTTGAAATTAGACTCACTCTTACAAAATCATTCAATGTGTGCATATTTACAAAACTATGCAATCAGATATTACATATCTTAGTTACATTGTCAATTTACATGAAAAATACATATAAAAATAACCAAATCAAACTAAGGTTTACTAGACACTGGGGCCTACATGGTTGTACTGATATTCATTGGAGGTAATATAGTGGAAGGTGTAATTTAAGTGGAAGACCCATCCATAACTTATTTATTTGATTTTAGTTCTTGGTAGTGCTTGATTCCAACACTATGTTATAATTTATTATGTCCATGTTCAAAATAGAGGGCCTATATACCCTAGTGACATGTGATAGTAAACATGCATGATCCATCTTTATGGATCTAAATTAACCCTAAAATATCTCTACCTTAGTGGATTTCCCAACAAATCTTAGTTCTTGTTCAATTTATTTTAGTATGAATCCCTAGAGACTTTGATTAAATTTAACTAATGTTTGCTAGAGTAGTTGGTCAAAACTAGCCCTATTTATTAATTTTACTAAGGATTCAAGGGATTGGGAAAGATTTAACTCATCAAAAAAATTTGAGACTTATTTTTACTACTCTACCAATTATTGGGATCAAGGTGAGAGCACTTGATACCCACTCTCTAACTTCTAATGACCTGATGACCACTAGATTAAGAGCACTAGATTATTCCAATGGTGTCATCAAGTCCAAATGGATAAAATATTTATTAATGGTCTATAATAATGGAAATTAAAATTATTTTTGTATTATTTTAAAGAGTTTAAATAATATGAGGGGATAATTCAAACCTCATTGAACCAGTATTTTCAAAAATATTGTATAATCTAAGAGATGCATTTTGTACATTAGTTTCAATGGCTCCTTGAACTTACACTATTTTTTTCTATCATAATTTCTTTAGTTCTTGTTATAGCTCTTGCATGGCCTATTTTGTGCCCTCATGAAGTTATAATAAGGCCTCTATATTTGTGTGTAGATAGGATTTGAAATCCTCATCATATAGAGACTACCCAAGTTTCCTATTCTTTTTCTTTGACAATGAGAAAACATCTTACCTTTATTCCTAGACCAAACCTCTATTAGAGTCATATTCTATATTCATCTTTCTGATCCTCTAAATATTTGTCATTGATTTGTCAAAAATGGATCACATAGTGGGAAGATTAATTAGTGTCAAATTAGGTTTGTAGGAAGCTTGGGACTCTAGGTCTATAACCCATTGTGGTATTAATAACTATTTGGAATATATTGGTTAAGTGTCCTTAGTAGTGGTCATTTTCAAAACATCGATTGAATACTACAATCATACTTCTATACACACTAGGTTTGACAATGATGGGAAGATCTTAAAGTAGTCCACATTAATAAATCAAGGCATTTTGTGAAAAATATAATTAGGCTTATTCTTCCTATATTTGGTAGAGGGGATAATAAAAGTAGCTTTAGTTATAGTGGATTAAGGCATGAAAAATCCCAACTAAGTAGAAGATATATGAAATTGACCACTAGCAAGGTTTTCCCCTAGTCTTATTAAAATGTACCTTCGTGGACATAGGGGGAGTAAGGGAAACTATAAATGAAGTAATAGTAGGGGAAGTATAAACCATAGGATTAGTAGAAATAATATTAATATTATAAATAATATGACTTATATAAATAATAGGAGTAGTGGGAATAATAGGGACCATAGTGGCCATTGGAATAGAGGAAACAATGGGACCCAAAGGAAATGAAGCAGTAAAAATTAGACCCCTTGAAGACTCAATATCTTAGCCTTGTTAAAAATTTCATCCTTGTCCTAAGGCTCATTAGTTTTCACCTCCATACTTGGACTGGTGAGAGACTTTATTTATGGAAGAGGGTCCCTAGGGGCTCCTACTTTTCTCATGTAGTATCCTATGTTGTGGAAGGTATAATATCCATGCTTATAGAAATAGGAACTATGGAAGACATGATGAGACCTATATCCTTAGATTTAGATGAATCAATGTGAATTGGTTCTTGTTCACCTCCAAAATATGTTAGAACAACATCCACTTCCCCCACCTCTTGTTATTTCTTTGTAACCTTCATTATAAGTGGTGGTAAAGCTTTAAAGGGACCTTACTATGAGGAACTTGACATAATAGGTACCTCCTCCCCTATTCTTTCTTTATATATGTCATCATAATGGGTGGTGATCTAGAGGATGTTCCCTAGCCTAGTGACTATTGGGTTAGCTGAGAGGTCTAGTAATCTAAAATTTCCCATCCATCAAGAGGTGGAAGCCTAGTATGAACTTTCCAAATTTTAATATATGGCTCTATTTATATGGATCTTAGATAATCCTCTATTAACCCAACCACTCTCACCCTTTATAATACCTTAGTCTCATCCTTTGCATTTAAAAATATAAATTTGTGCTCATAAGGTTCATAATGGTATGGGATGAATAAGCTTTGGATACAATTTTAGATATGGCCATGAGGATCCCAGTCCCTATGTGGAAAAAATTCCAATGATAAAAACTCCTTGGTTTTATTGACATCTCTAAAATGCTTCCTATTTGTATAGGTCATGTAGTTTATCAACAAAGAAGACCTATGGAACATATATTTGTGTTTCTTTTCATATCTTCATACATGCTACACTATAGCTCTTAGGCTATTTTCTACTTTCAAAATTTATCTATAACACACTTGGGAAGATATAGAGGGGAAACATTATGTCATACTACCATAATTATAGTGTAATATAGGTATATCTAATAGTCCCCTCTTGGATAGAGTGTCTTCTTGATGTCATCTAAAATGCAATTTAGGGGTTATTCATGAAATTCCCTCCACATTTGAGGGTAAATATTCTTAGCTATGTAGATGATGTTCCTCATGTATGAATAAATATGGAGTAATGAATCAAAATCACATACCCAATTATTAATGTAGTCTATAACAAGGCTCTAGAGTGATCCATTATGAACGTAGATGGTGGCCATGATTACATCTAATATATGGGACATTATGTAGAAGTGGTTGTAAATTTATCTTTTGTATTTGTTAAACATCTAATCCTAGAACTCAGAACTGATTATTTCTCCCTGGGTGAATGTGATCTCATAGGTCATCAATAGTTCAAGTAGTGGAACCCACTCTAGGTGAAGAAAGTGAATAATATTGTAACCATATAATCTATTAATCAGGGATATCCCAATGTATATTCCCATCCTAAAATAAGTTATTATCATATGCCCTTGGGTTTGAGAGTGACCACCTCTCTAGAGGAAATCTATTTCCTTAATGCATTTTATATAGTGTTTGATTTTTACCATTATTTGAATCTATACTTGTTGAATGTGGATCTTCAATGGGAAATCACATGTATCTTTAGAATACATCCCCTAAGATACAGGTGATTTTTTTGTGTGGCTCAAGTGGTGTAATAAATAGCTACCAATCACCTTACCTATGAAGAATAAGTCCTGAAGTAGGTTGATGTAGGGAATCAATTCAAGCTTAGTAGATATAAAATGTAATTATTGGCATTTTAATGGAAACAAGTTAGCTACTAGCTAATTTTGGTCAATTATTAGTTTTTCTTCTTTTGATAAGGCATCCAAATTTTATATCACCTCCCACAGAGCTATGTAGTTCAAAAATTGTTCATTATGCATTGTTGAATCAAAGATATTTTCTAAGTCTTCTGTAGAGTCCTTGATGGATAAAATTTATGGTGGAAATAATAATCTAAACAACTTCAATGATGATGCCATTACTAACCATTATGTTCTCATAAAATTAAACTATTTTTGCTCTTAGTTAAAGTAGTTCACATTTGGACATATTTAGCTAGGGTTTTAAATTATCTTTGAAGGGAAAGTTCATTTGATTTCATTAGTAATCAACATGCACAATATCTCTTTCAAATCCATTGATATAGGTTTTGAGTATAAGACTTTAATTCTAGTTCATGTGCCATTAATGTCCAATGTATCCAATCTTATTTTACTCATTCAATTTAAACTTTACCATTTTACTTTGCTATGTATGCCACATAGACTATATATGTGTTTAGATAAATTCCATGTTATATGATTAAACATGTGTCACCCTATCATTAATTTTTCATAATATTAGGAGTTCCACATGGTGTGCCTTCAAAATTCAGGTGTTAAAACTTTTATTGAGACTAGATTAAATAATTCTTGTGTTACCTCAAATACGTGAAACATGAAGACAAAGTCTATGAAGAACATAAATTGCAAACAAAAATCATGAAAACCTTTTGCAAAAAAAAATTATAAAAAAAAATCTCTAAAGACCAAATTCTATGAACAAAAGTTTTGAATACCAAGAAGTCACATCCTAAAAAAATCCAAAATTAAAAATTACATGAAGTGTAAAACTCATAAAAGCTAAAAATTATGATGAACATAGGTTTTGATGAACAATTCTCCTAAAGACCAAAATATGTGAAGAATAAAACTACTAAAGTGTGTGACTTGAATAAACTAAGAGTTAAGAGAAAACATCCTACAAAGTGTAAAATATGTGAAGGAAAATAAATCTCCACAAGCATAAATACTTGGAAGTTTAGAGATGATGAAGTACATGAAAAGTGTTTCAATGAATAAAGGTTATAATGAATAAAGTTTCCAAATAGATATATATTTGGAACAAAGGTTATGATGAATGAAGCTTCGAAAAAAAGGTCCCAAAGATAGAGTTTTTAAAAACCAAATGTGCCAAATGTACAATTTGCAAATGAGAAAACATGAAGTTTGAATGTGAAACCTAAATATATGAAAAACTCCAAAATACCACAAATACATTAGTCCAAAAAAGTGATAACCTAGATAATGAGGGAATGTGAGTTACATTTATAAATGATTAACACATAATGAAAATCATCCACATGGATGATATTGGGAGGCTATTTAGAGAATAACTCTACTAGGATTTCATGGTTTGAATTTTCCTACTTGCATATTTTCCCCACATTGCTTAGACCACTAGTCCTATGGTATTTTCTATGGTTACATTGTATTTGGTTTATCTATGATCCACTACATCTATTGATGTAGGATTAGGAGATAATGGTGCCAAAGAAAGCTTAAAGAATTGTTTCAAAGGTCTATGATGAGGTAATTATTCATCCCCCTCCACTCTAGAGGTAAGCATTCTTACTGTTGCTATTGAAAAATGTTACAAGTAGTATTAAAATTTCTCTATTATTGCTTATTTTGTTAGTTGTATCCCCTCAGAGGATTATATCCATTACTAGATCCAAAACCACTAGGAGTCATTGGGCATCCATGTCTCTAGAATATGAAACCCTACCAAAGGTATTTTATTATTTACCTTTAAGGACCCCTCTAAGACACAACTAATCCTTAAAAATTCCAATGTCTATTTCCTTTGTAACCATCTTATGATTTTGTCTACATAGTATTATGATTTTAATGTTTTTGATAATGTCACTCTTCATGTCCCTATCTAGGTTGAGCTTTCTAGTATATTATTTTACCTTTATGCTTTCATACCCTAAATTTTCACTCTCATAGGATGTGTTTTTGTGATTTAACTAGATAGGTGATTCTCCCCTCTACCTATCAAGTAAGTCTATGTGGAGGTTAAACTCTCTAAGAAGCTAAAGGAATTCATAGAAATCTAAGCCAGGGAGACCTAGTAGTCACAAATGGTTGTTTATTTCAACCTTCCTAACACTTGATTTTGCTACTAGGCTTTAGACCAATACATCAAGGATTGTCCTCACATGGGTCATCCCAATCCTCCTTAGTCGCCTCCTTATACTGAGAAGCCCAAACTAATAAACTAAGGTGATGGATAGACCATAATTCCCCTTAAAGGATAGTCAAGAACTAAGACAAAAATCCCACCCCAATTTCCACCTTAAAAGGTTTCTTTTACAACTATAAAACCCTCTTAGGGGATTTATCTACTACCCCTTACCATTCCAATTCCTTCCAACCCATAGAATGTTTCTCTAATTTCTCAAAATACTAGGATGACTGTGGCTAAAGTTCTCTTAACTAATGGCTCATTTTCTTGGTGGTCTTGTAGCCCACCTCATAGGGGTATAAAATCTCCTTGAGAGGAAAAAAAAGAAAAAAACCACTTCATTATGGTTGATATAATTTCACACCCTCACCAAAATAAAAGCTTTTCAACATTTGTATATTTTGAGGATGAGTAAGGGGAGATTCAAATGGATGACCCTTCTATATGAATGTGTTATCATGGAATGTTAGGTGTCATAGAGACTCTACCCATAAATAATTTATGTATTATACTTGATAGTAGATTGGTTTTCTAGATATTCTCTCTCTACAGGAAGGTAAAGTGTTTGTCTTTCTCCTTTAGATTTCCTTGTGAAGCATTTGGCTTGACACCACCTAGATCACCACCTTGCATGAGGCAAGATATAGTGGCAATTATATTTTAGTTACCCATGGATTTATTTTTATCAGGGAAGACCCATCACATTGGGTAGTTTGGGTTATTATTGATGTTTATGATAATCTATTTGACATTCTCAACATATATGCTCCCAATGATTACCCTAACCACTCCCTACTTCAGTGATATTTTGTAGATGGGATGATTAATACCATGTGACTTGTGTGTGGAAATTTAAATATGATTAAACACCCAAAATACAAGGCTAGGGCCCTCCCCATGCATTGGTGTGTTGGTGAACATGAGGTTTGGTATTATTTCATAAATAAATGGAGTCTGACAGACCCTCTCCTCTAATGGAGAACATATAACCCCATGTCTTAGTTTATGTGGTCTAAATAAAAATTTAAGGATCATTACATAATCAAATGGATTCATTGATTTATGATGTCAGAGTATTTTCTCCCCTTTCTAGCATTGATGGCCAGCTTGTTAATGTCCACTTAGGTATTATTTTGTTAGACCACTCACCTATTCCTCCAAGGTGGAATAGACCTCGACGCAGTATAGTGTGCCACATAAATTTTTTATTATTAATACTTATATGTTAAGTCATACTAAAATAATATGACTCATCGATCATATCTGTAAACTCATCCCAAGGCCCCCATCCATATGCTACCACTAGATTGAGTGGTAGTGTGAGGCCATTCTGTACACTTCCTTCCTCTACCACCATGGAAAACATGTCACCTAGATTAGAAAGAATTTAGATGGGGACACACTTAATGAGTTAAAATAGGTATTTATATAACTCAATATTAGTCATTTAAATGTGTAGATGTAGTAGTTTACAACCTCTCTCAAACACCACCTCAAGGTGATACATAATCATGCAGTTAAGGGCTCTCAACTCCATGCTTGACTTCACTAGCTAAAAATTGGTGACAGATCCTCCAAGGATTTATTTAAAGTGATTAAATCTAAACAAGATCATGGGGAAATTAAATCCATTTAATTATCTCAATCCCATCTTACCTCTTGATCTAATATCTCCTTATCCTTCTTTGAGCATTACAAGCTAGTTTTCTAAGCTCAACCTTTCATAATTGAACCATCCTATAAACTTAAAAAATGTCTTGATGTGGTGCCTCATAAGCTCAAGCCATCTAGCTAGTGGATTTATGATGCCCAAATCACCTTAAAAGAGATCATATAGGATTTTAACTACATGAACAATTTTAAATCCCTTGGCCTTGATGGTTTCCCTTATGAATTTTACAAAGCCACCCAAAAATTTACCAGCCTTGACTTGTAACAAGTCTATAAAAAAGCCTTGTGGAATTAGTTTCTTATACCTATGATAAATCAAGGTAATATAAAATTCATTCCTAAATTTGGATATCCTAAGCTATTTACTAGTTGAAGGTTGATAACCTTGCTTAATGTTTCTTACAAGATTCTTACCAAAGCCCTTACTAACTATGTTTGACTCATCCTACTTGCCATTATTAGACTAGAATAAATAGGATTCATTAGAGGGAGTTATATTTTGGAAAATATTATTATGGGATGGGAGATCATGGATTGGGCTCACTCATCTCTTAAAAAAATATTTTTCTTAAATTGGAATTTGAAAAAACCTATGACAAGATCTAGTGGTAATTTATTCTTGCCAAGCTCAAGGCTCTTCACTTTGGCCCCTACTTCATTTATGTAGTGCAAAATTTACTTCATGATGCCTCAACCTACATCACTATCAATAGGCAAAACACCAATGGGATTGAGCTCCAATAGTATATCCATAAAGGTTTCCCCTTTGATTTGCTATTTTATGTGTTATCCATTAAAGCCGTAGGTTACTTCTTAGCTTCTAGAGATTCTAAAGGGATTGTTTGTAGCATTATTTTGCCCAACTGCACCTATCAACTCCTTAATGGACACTTTTTAGATGACACCTTACTCACTCTTAAAGAATAAGAGGGCACTTTTAATAAATCTATCTAATGCCTTAGAATTTTTTGTCTGGCTTTAAACTCCATCATTCAATGGATGAAACCCTAGTGTTTTCATCAAAACATGATACCTATGCCTGAGTGGGTTCAAAATTATAATTAGTGATGGATTTATCAAGGGGAATAATTTAATTTATTTAGAATATCATTTTATTTTGATAATTCATTGACTAATATTTAACAATATGTCCTCAAAAATATTGAAATGAAGTTTTCATATTAGAGCACTAAGCCCCTGTCTCTAATGGACAATTTCTATATTTACACCAATATCCTAGCCACTACACATACTTACTATTCCTATAATTAGGTTACCTCTAAAGCCTCTTATTATATTATATCTAAACTATTTAGAGATTTCCTCTAGGCCAATTTTAATTAGGCTCAAGGTTTTCATCAGGTAGCATGGGACATGTGTTGCCTCCCTTATGATAAAGGTGGAATGGGAATCAATGATGCCTATCGACAAAGTATGACCTCATGTGAAAAAAGGGTTTTTAAAGTTATTGAGACCATTAAATTTGAAAAACACATTCTAAGACATTGTATCTCTTAAGGATCTCCCTATGGTAAAACTAATTAGTAAAATATTAGCTTCTAATCCCTCCTCATCACTACAGTTCATGTCAAGATTACTGGCTCCTTTGTGGTCAAAAGTATATAAAGGATTTTGAAGCATTCAAACCCCAATTAAAGTGAGTTGGGGATTTTTTTCACATAGGGATGTATATTAATGACCATAGCTTATGGTGGTCCCCTATATTTATTACTTCCATTCCCCTTACTAAATTACCTGGTATTAAATCTCTTTGATTATTATGAGAAGTGATTCACACCATCCATGATTTGGTTACCTCTAGAGACTATATTCCCTAGCCTAAATAATAAGTAAAGTTTCAATTAAATAATTGGGGCTTACCTTTTATGCTTTGCATTTAGGAATTGATACCTAATGTTATGTTGCATAAGCTTGTCTTGTATCCTCTTAGGGCTTGGTAGAAATATTAGAGGTAGAAATATGATACACACTTTAAAATATACTATTTCAAGATTATTTATTATATGATAATTCCATTATCTCTAGCTTTAGACAACTTTAATATGCATTGGGGCCTCTATTCATCTCTCAAGATTTGGCTCACCCATCTGGATTCTATGTGGCACCTTGGCCTAAAGCCCAAGATAGCTCATTTTTTATGGTGTTTAATTTACCAATGATTCCCCATAGATGAGAAGTTGTTCCAATTACACATTCCCCAACCCTTTTATCTATCTTACAAACATCCATAATATTTCAAACATCTATTTTGGTTATGTCCAAAAGCTTAGTTTGCTTGGCATTGGATTCATTCCTTATTTCTACCTTATCACCTTGAGCCTTTATCTTGGCATCTAACACATCTTGGGTATTTTTATAACTAGACAACCTCTATTTCCTTTCTCTATAAATTATTTTGTGCTATCATCCTCTTTCAGCTTTGGAAATCCATAAACAATGCTATTTTTAATCATGAGACCCATGAAATTTCATTTTCTATTAATGAAAAGGTGGTTATTATTTCATCAATTTATTTATAGATTTGAGACCAAGTGGATAAGATGGATCTATACCTCTTACACTTATCATTGACCACTAGGGGAATGACCCTTGCATAATGATCAAATTTATACCTAATGGCCTACTCTTTTATCCACCACTACCTTTTCCTAAGAGGTGTAGAAGTAGAATTTAGTCTAGAAGTAGGGGATAATTTTCTCCTCACCCTCCCCTAGGGGGTAGCTAGATTTATCATGGCAACTTTAATGTTGGTCCTTCACAACAATCTCTAGTGAGCACTTTTATTCCTATGTAGCCCATTGATAGTTAGCTTATCACTATTCATGATGATCCCATGGATGGATGAAATGATTTAGAGATTCTTGACATGAAATCACCCAATTGGTAAATACTCACTAAAGATTATCCTCAACCTTCACCTCATGGGGTGATGTCTTGTGTGTAATGTTATACTTTATGGTTATGTGTAGTTGCTTGCACATGCCTTGACTAGCTAATTTTTTTGTTTTGAGATATAACTTTCCTCTGGTGAGGAGTTTGAGCTATGATTTGTTTAATTTGTTTAGTTTTTAACCTTATGTAATTATTATTTGTTTGTTAACATAATGTTAATATTTCTAATAAAAAATCATCCACATGCATAATAATAACTTTTTAAAGTTTTAATATTAGCTAGGTGCACATATGAATGTTAATGAAAATATTTTCAAAATAGACCTAGGCTTTATAGACTATATTGGGTCCCTATTTGAAAAAAAATAATGGGGTGTGTTTATTAAAACACATGTGAAATAATATAACCCAATTACTCCATCTCTCTGATGCTAAAAGCACATTTGGAAGGTTTATCATAAAGATGATGTTGTTATAGAACCAAAAGTACATGTTTTAAATACTTTAAATGCTCTTCCTAATTTTTTTGTAATTGAAAATGTCATAAAAAAATCCAACAAAAACTTTTTCAAAATTTTCCTAAAAATAATATTCATCAAACTCTGAAATGCATATGGTGCATTTATGATACCAAAAGGCATTACCATAAATTCATAATGGCATTCATGAGTTAGGAAGTTATTTTAGTTATGTCCTCTTCATAGATTCAAATTTGATGATACTCAGAGTGAAGATCTAATTTGGTAAAATAAATAATGCCATGTAATTCATATAGAAAATCATAAATTACTAGAACATGAAACTTATCTTTGATGGTGTACTTATTGAGTTATCTATATTTTGGGCACATCCTCCAAGTGTAATCCTTATTACACACCATGACCAGAAGGGAAAAATATTCACTTTGGTTGTGTCTAATAATTCTTTTCTCTAGCATCTCTTGTACCATATTTTAAATTTCACTCTTTTGGGCATGGGGATACTTGTAAGGTCTTATGTTGGGTCATTCACCAACTATAATTAGTCTAATGGCACAATCATATGCTATAATTGGTGTAAGTCCTTTTGGCATGGCATGAAAAAAAGCATAATGGTCATCCAAACTAATTATAAATTAGGATTGGTAGACTCCTTGGTTGGTTCAACTTATATGAAAAATAATCATTAAATAAATACTTTAACATATTTTATAAGATTATTTGTAATTTTACTGATAACTAACCAGTTGTGGATATTTACTTCATAAAATAAATAATTCAAATGTCCTACCTCCTGAGTGAAATCACATGAATAATTTCTATAAATTCATCTTAATTATGCCTAAAGTGTTGAGCCATTTCACTTCTAAAACAACATCAGTCCCAACCTTGGTAATATAAAATATAAGAGAATCTAATAGGTAGTATCCCATCTTAGGCTTAATATTATGACTTTATATAATAGTTGACTATACTACCATCTACAATCATGACCTCTTATTTTGGAGTTGGGTAAATGAAATAGTTCAAATGAGTAGCAAAATTATTTTTGATGAAGTTGTGTGTACTCCTAGAGTTAATAAACACATTCACATTCTATTTATTGAGTAAACCTTCCACCTTAATAGTTTGAGGAGTAATGATACTTGAAAGTGCATGATAGGAAACAATAACTTGAGAATATTTAGATTCATCCTCCTATTCTTCTATACCTACACCTCATCATTTTATTCATTCTCATTGGTCCTTCAATGTAAATTTTGTTTTATCACATTTATGTCCTTTAATCCATTTGATATCATATCCAAAACATAACCCTTTTTCACTTTTCTATTCAATTTGTTGATTAGTCAATTTTTTGGGTTGAGGAAATGATGAGGCTAGGAAATTGCATTTGTATACATTCACAAAAGGTCTTCATTTGACTAGATATTTTTACTCTACCATGTATACCATTGGTATGGATTTAGATATTTAACTAGGATTAAACATGTGAAATCCCATTTATATGCTATCTTTGAGGCCACCTAATAAAATGTCAAGAAAATTTGAATCAATGATGTCATCCACACATTAGGAGAGATTATAGAATTGATGAATATAATCCTTTATAGTCCCTTATTGACATAGTTTGTCTAGTTGATTGAAGTAGTTTTTTGAGACAGTTATGATAGTGGATCTATAACTCCTTGTAAAATATAGATGAGGAAACTTGAAGGCTATTATTTTTATTTTGAGCACACAAACATATATATTAAATGAATTTCTCAAGTTATAGATATAAATATTCCATGACCATATTTAACACACATGGAGTCTAATGTAGATAAAATAAATTTTTGATTTGATTGATCCAAGTTAGTGGATACTTACCGTTAAACTTATATAAGTACACTTTTGGAAATAAATACTTTGAACTAAGATTGGATGTATGATTTTTTGAATAAGGAGAACTAAAATAGAGTGGTGGAGGACTATTTTTCAAATATTGAGTTGTAATATTGGATAATTTCCTAGTTATAAATGTCAATTGTTCTTTCAAAACATTTAGGTCACTTCTTACCCCAATGGTGCCCCCTTTGACTACATTGAGATCATATTTTAGCACCATGCTTTAGAAATTTGATTGAAGTTTATGAATCACCTCAAAAAAATACAAATTAGAAGTGCTAGAATCCATGCCATCCTTGTGAGGAGTTTTTGTAATTTCTTTCCCTTTCCCACATCTACAAATGTTAGGACTAGCCATGCATAATCCCTAGGATGGAGGATTTTATCCACCAAAAAAAGTGTATCGATATATTATACTATTAAAATCATCTCACTGATATGAATCCAATGACTAATAATGTACAAAAGGGTGAAAATTTTTAGCCCAAATAGTGTACTAATAGATTATAATGTTGTAATTATCTCATAGAGATGAATCCAAAAATTGCTAATTTTCACAAGGGTAAAAGTTTTTCCAAACTTTTTTTACTATTTTTTTTTCAAAAAATCACTTTAGCCATTAATATAGTGATGAAAAAATTAAATTCTTCCTAGATTGCAAGTTATGTTTTTTGATCCTTCCTCTCATAAGAGACCCATAACACCAGATCTAAAAAAATGATGCCATAAAAACTTGATTAAATCTAAGTTATGACACCATTTTTAATTATATGTTTACACAATATAATATTAGATCATAAAAATAAGAGAATAACATGTAGATCCACAATAATAATTGATACAAGATCATAATACTTGATAATTATACCTAAGATACTTTGAGGGGAAAACCTAAACAATAATACAATAAGAGTAGAATTCATAATATGATGATGAAATACTAACCACTACCTTCTATATACACTCTACTTAGCCATGGTTATTCCATAGGCCAACCTTATAAAGGAATATAGAGAGATGTGACAATATAATATAAGAGGTATGTAATCCATAAGTAGGCCACACATATCCTTAGAAATGCCATAGATTAAGGGCATAACAATGAACTATTGAGTTTTTATGGTGAAAAAATTGGTGACTAGAGAGGGTAAGACCCTTGGATATTTCTTATTTATTGATGAACTTGGATTGGACTATACATGCCAAAATCCTCATTTAAAAGAGCGTGTACTTAAATATTCAAGTTGGCCTTGACTTCATCATTTCACAACTCATGATAGGTAAAATATGTTGGAATCCCTCTCTAAATTATAATAGATTTTTTTATTGAAAAACCTAGTGTAAAAAGGTGAACCAACTGCTACAATGGAATAAGGTTCATTTTTGGTGCAAAACTGGTGAAAAAGATAGGATGAATTGATTCTGGTGTATATAATGAGGAGAATGACATGGATTTACATTCCATCAATAGAAATAGTTTAAAACTAAGAAAGGGAGGTGGTTATGTGCCACACACATAACCAAATCTAATAAATGGGTGTATATAAAATATGGAATTGAGTAATATCAAGTAATTTTTAGAGAAAAAAACAATGTAATAACCTAGAAGACATGGCACACATGATTCCCCTGAATTGAGAAAAATATGAGACAAATCTATGCATAAACATGATATTTTTTTAGCAATATTGTAATTTAGTGACATTCTACGGAATCTAGAAAAATGTTATTTTCTAATTTTTGGGATAATAATTCATTGCTTTAGACATGGCCAACTTGTGCCCTTATCCAAATGCAACACTACTATTTGAAAATACATTCTAAGTAAATTTTGGGTACAACTTGTGAATATTTAACAAAAATATAAAATTTTATGTTTGTGAATAGGTTTTTTATAAATTAGTATACAAGATAAGTCATTGTATATGTCTCCTCTTTTGAGGTAAGTTGAATATCTTACATAAATTAACTCAAAATAAAAAGTTAAGAAAAATATGTTATAGAAAATATTGAAATCTAGGTAGTAATAATAACATTGTAAGATCATGGCATCATCATAGATAAACTAATAAATAAGTTATAATGTAAGATGCATGTAGAACCAAAAATATACATTTTCATGTATAGATATATGTTATTAATTGATCATGTAGTGATAAATTAACCAAAAATGAGTATCGAAATATGAATAGAACTACTCAAGGAGAGATGCATGATATTGATCATGACATTACAAAATGGGGAGGATGCATGATGTCCATATGGAATTTAAAACTGAGAAAAAAGAACAAACAAGTATCATGGCCATGACACACATACACAAAGATTACAATAAAAAACACGTGAAACACATAATAAAAGGCCAAGGAGCCACATATAAGGGACATATTCAAATTTCACTCACACACAAAACAATATAAGAATAACTATTAGAGAGATAAACAAGGACATATTCAAATTTCCATGATCTATGTAAGTTGATCACACATAAGACATAAATAAATAAAGAAAACATGAAAAACATGCATGGATAAATGGAATTGATCTACATTAGTAATTTTTAGAATTAGTATATTCAATAACTTAGGTATATATTAATATATCAATGTATAAATAAGTGAGAAATAATGATATATATTAAACAATGTAATAAACTGAAGTATGATAAATACGAACAACCAAATAATGATATAACTTGTGTAAGAAGATGCCCCTAATGAACTTGATGAGATACAAATAAGTTATAGGATGGTCTATGATTGGTTTGGATCTAATAATTTATATCTTATATTTATCGGGATGAGTTCATCAGAAGTGAAAAATAGTGAAGTTTGTTACTATATGTGAAGAAAGGTTTTGTATGTACATTTTTTGTGTTTGAGATAATATCATTGCCTAAAATTGTATCTAAATATGGAAATTGGTATGTTCTACATTACTCATGTACACTTGTGAAGCATATTTTGATATAAAAGATATGTATATAAATATTATGTATGCTAAGAATAAATGAACTAATGAAAATGAACTACACATGTCATGCATAGGCCTTGATTTTTGAATTTTCTTGAATATCTATTTTTTTTGATATTTTATGATATAATATGATAAGAAAAAAATCTATGTATAGGGAAGGATGCTATTATAATCCAGGTATATTATCAATGGGATGGATTTTTATATGCCTTGTATACATGGAACCATACCAATCATTATTATTATAATCATCATTATCTCTATTTTGAAATTATGGAATGCCACTTGTATTCTTTTGTATCTAGATATGTAAAATCAACTACTCCATACTGTGGTATTGACTTTTATGATTTCTCCTTTACAATATGTATTATTTCCTATGCCTCTAATGTTATTCCATTAGTTATATTTATTTGAATATTATTTGAATATATGCTTTATTTTTGTTGCTTTTGCTCTAAAGAGGTTCCATATTTTTAAATGAAAATGATCTTGCCTTCATGATCAAATGAAATGAAACCTTTATTTCTATCAATCATTGTCCTATTAATTTTAATCAAAATAAGAGTGCTTTAGGAATATTTGTGGCTTGAGTGTATTTTATATGCAAAAGGTTCCTTATATTAGATAGTTTATTTGATCAAATGTTTTGTAATCAAGTGGTTTGTCTAGAGTGTTGAAATGGTGTACTTAAAAAGAGAACATAAGTTTACAATGTTTGATTCACTTAAAGTTTCCTCAATGTTCTATTGATTAATTGTATGTATTATATGTACATCAATATAGTCTTAAAAGTTTTGATGTGTGTAAAGTGATACTTACACACTCTCTCTATTACACACACATACTCAATTTATTATTATGATCAAAATTTGGTTTTTAAAGTAATGTAAAAATACATGGATAATTCCCCCTTTATTTTAGTATGTTTTTATTACTTATAAAAAAAATTACTTCATAATGTATTAGTTTTTCTTATTTAAGTTACAAATAAAAATAATGATTTATGTTTTAGTGTTAGTCATATGTATGACCCACTTTTTTCATGAGATAGGGACGTATTTACATTATGACATCATTATCTAGTTTAACATCTGAGATAAACATGTGTGAAAAAAATCATAAGGAAAATAAATAATTTACCTTAATATTTGTTTACACTTTTTTTTGTTGAGCGTATTTTGTTTAAATCACATTAAAGTGAGAGAGAAAAATATAGACAGGATTTAAATATTTTTAATTTTGGATTATGTTTTGGTTCTACACACACATACATACATATACATATACATATATACATACATACACACACAGACATGTATACACACACACATCAAAACATAATTGTAGACAATATTTTAAAATTATATAGGACCTCAGTCTTGTACACTTAGAAAATACATATCATGAATGCACCTTCAGTTTGCTAACCCTTATCACTATTAAAATGATCGCATACACTATCTATATATACTCATTGATTATCTCTTAGTCCAACCAATGTTATTAATATGACTTAGACCTTATATCTTACCAAAATTTTTGTAAACCTACTTATCATCTATCTCTATAAGTTTTGGACACATGCCTATTTTCTAGTTACTTGGACACTTGCATCCTAGTCAGATGAAATTACACATGCGCTTGCGCACGCGCACACACACACACACACAAATATGTATATAAAAAAATCAAAACATAATTATAGACACTATTTTAAAATTATATAAAACTTCAGTCTTGTACACTTGGAAATACATATCATGGATGTACCTTCACTTTCTTGACCCTTATCACTATCGAAAGGATCACATACACTATATATATAATTATTTCTTATCTCTTAGTCTAACCAATGTTATTAATATGACTCAGACCTTCTATCTTACCCAAAATGTTATAAACCTACTTATCATCTATCTCTATAAGTTCTAGATGCATGCCTATTTTCTAGTTATTTAGACACTTGCATCCTAATCAGATGCCTATGCTGATGCAAGTGTCCATACCCCAATGTAAATGTCTAGTTCCCTAAACTCGTTAATTTTTCAAATGTAATATATACCTATGGTCAGCCTAAGTTCTTTAATGTAAGATATTATCCAAAATGATTGGTATAAATATAGGATCAATCCTCATTCATTCCTCACCTAGAAACTTCTTACCTACTCAGAAGGAAACTTACCAAAATTAATCAATAAAACACTCAAGTGAGAAAATCTTCCCTATTTTCTCCTATTTACATGTCACCCATAGGGAAAACACATTTATAGGTTTAAATTACCAAAATATCATTCTATGAGCCATATTTTCAAAGTTAAAATCTAGGTCACTCTATGTACCTGCTTATCACACATTGCATGATACACACAAAATCCAACACGTAGGTGAGAACTACATAAGTCTGAGGCCCTATTTAGAGTTTTATATATGTAAAAATCACTCATTTATAGAGGGGTGTTTAGGGTAGTCCAACAATATGTGCCCACTAAGCCATTTTCCCATAACCACTATGAAGATGAATACTTATGGTTTTATCATTTGACAAGGAGTGATAATCCATCACCTAGATCAAAATGCACTATAGTGAATGCAACATAAAACCTAGAAGCATCTAGGTGGTCACATCTAGTTTCATCAAGTATTCCATTCTATATACCTATGTTTGAGTCAAATAGAAGCATCAATACAACTATCCTAGGTTGATGCAAGTTTTTGTGATTACAAAGGTATAATTTTTAGAATTAGGTGACTGATCTAAAATCCAAAGCTAATATAATTTTTACCTATTATGGATATATATTTGTATTAGCATCATAACCAACTAAGTATCTTGTTTTCATTATCATTACAATATCTAACATAGTTTTAATTTCAATTTTTAACATATCTCAACAAAATAAATTTAATATATGTTTATTTGAGTTTTGAAATTAATTGGCATACTTTAGAGATAGTCTACCTTGATTGTGACCTAGGTTATCTCTACCCATTTAACCTTAGATTCTCCTACTTTATATTTTAGGGTTACTTATTTAGTGAACCTGATCTATGTAAATGCATTTTTTTAATTTCTAGGGTTTTAGTCATCTAGGGTCTTAGTTTTTATCCCTCATTTCAATATTTAAATTATTCATTTGTAAGCAATGGAACATATTTAACAAAAAATATATTTTCAAATGGAAGATAAAGAGGCATTAATTAATCATATTAATAACAAGGGATTAATAAGTGAATTTTTATATTTTACAAGAGATGAAATAAGTAAACATGACAATGATAAGCTCTCCTCTCCCAGTGATGGTGAATCTTTAGAAGGTATCACAACTAGTTTCATTTTAACAAATCTACCTACAACTAGTGGAGGCATTGATTATGATTTCCAAATTTGTTTTTTGAAACTACTATTACCACATATTGCATGGAAAACCTTAATATTTCAACCCAATTTCTAGTTTCAATGCGTATATGTACCCAACCTATGGGTACACCTACTTTGGTGAATTTTCAAATATCCAAACTACAAGACCAAGAGGTGAAATCTCTTGTCCAAAAAACAAAACTTTTACAAACTAAGGTTACACAAATTGAACAAAACTTTATGAAATCACATTATGATATTGACTCACAAGAGTTTTTGCATAATCATCTTACACTAGAGATATATTTTCACCCCTTTCTAACTAGTTTTGTTGCACCTAAGTTCACATTTTATGATGGCAAGGGTTAATCTAAATAGAATAATTAATATTGTTATGTGGAATGCCTTTATTATCCCTCCAATGATAAAATTTTAACCAAATTGTTTCCAAATTAATTTCATATGAGCAAATTTCAAAAATTAAACAAGTAATCAATGAACTAATTAATGAATATGTCTTAAGATTTAATACAATGTTAGCTAAAATGATCAATCATATGGCAGAAAAAACAAAGTTTGCTTACTCCTTTACATGAGTCTATTATTTTCAAAAAGTTAAAATATTTCAATGGATTATGCCACATTTTCCATGATTGTGAAATAAAAATTATATCATTGAAAAAACTTAAGTATGTAGAAAACGCACCTACTACATCTACATCTAATACCAAGTTTACTATTAAATAAAGTTATAAGGTCAAAGCTTCCAAGCCTAGAAATGAAAGAACCACCATGGCTAATGAAATATCATATCAACCTATTAGGCTTGTGTTATCCAATTCACCATGAAGATATTTTACACTCTTACCTAAGCCTCCTGATTCATTACTCATATGGCTTGTTGAGTGTTACCTCATATCTCTCCCTCATCTTATAGAGGTTGATATGAGTAGACCTTTACCCAAAGGGTATGATTCAAATTATTATTGTGAATATCATCAAATCCCTTTGAATTATATGAATATATGTTTTACCTTGAAGTAAAATATCCAAGACCTCATCAATGACCACAATATTACATTTAGTGATCCTCCAAAGGAATCAAGTTCACAAGCTAGTGACCACCACAAATAAAAATTATTTAAAAATCCTTTACAATACCTTTATAAGAAAGATTAAAAAGTGAAAATGAAATATAATTCACATCCTCCTCCATCACATTATGAGAACCCATTGGATGGTATTTTTGGTAGTTATACATGGAATACACCTCCTAAAATTTAGATACCCTCCATTACTTTTGATGATAGTGAGATTTTGGATAATGGTTCTCATCTTCATTATTTATTCATTTGAGCATACTTTGATCACCAACCTATACACAATGTTATGATTGATAATAGTGAAAGAAAGAATTTTTGTACCATGACATTACTTACACATTTGGGTTACAAAAATCATGATTTACATCCTTCAACCAAATTAGTTAGATCATTTAAAGAGACCTCATAATAGGTTTTTGGTGATATTGACTTACCCTTAAAAGTGGGTACCACATATGTGGTTACTACCTTATAAGTTATACATTAGATGGGCGTCTTTGATATCTTATTGGGAAATATTTGGATACATTCACTTTGATTAGTACCTTCTATAGTTCATGGGTTTATTATATATATTCAAGCCAATCAACTAATTACAATTTATGGAATTATATATGAACATCTTCTTGATCAACAAATATTATACCTAGACAATTAATTATCAAACCTATTAAAGTTAATCCCCCATAAAATGGTAAGAAATAGGCAATCCCATTTCCTATGCATCCAATACTTGAGAAACTATTGAAAAAAATATCCACAATTAGTTCCATGTTATCCCCATACACTACACACCATATTCTGATATCCAAAGCACCTAAACATGTTCTTATTACTACTATTCCAAAGAAACCACAAATCACTCAATAATGGGTTCCATTAACCCATACTCTTATTGTTTATTCACTACCATAGAGTCTTATTATACATAAGTAGAGGATTATCAATTATATAGTGATAGATATTTCACCTATACATGCTTCTTGGTAGTAACACCAATTTATTGCACTGGGTTATTAGTAGGGAGATACCTATGACCATCCATTAGATGAGACCATAGGATAGTTATTTCCTTATCAATTATCATTGATACCCAAAAAAAGTCAAAAATACAAAACTATTTTTAGTATTTGCATATTTTATTAGCTCTTTGGCATGCTATTAGTTTCATGTTAGTGGATATCGTATCATTTCTTTCTATAGACATGTGTTTCATGCATATTTTTAGTATGATTCAAGAATTCACATATACATGATTTATGCAATTTTGAATGTCGGGCCTTCCCTCTACTCATATCATTTATACATTGGGGGAATCCACTTATTTAATCATAAGACATAAATGTTATAAAGCTCTATGATCACTTTTCATTGTCATGTTTGAGCTTATGTACTACACATGCCTTTATTCATGATTATATATTTCACATTGTAATTAATATTATATATACTTATTTTTTTTAACACATATATCCAAGGGATAGTATGTTATGTTTCTATTAGTAGCTTACACTTTTCTTTTATGAACTTCCTTGAATGTTTTATATTGCTTGTTGAGAATTTGAATATGTCATTGATTAGTTATGGACATTTGAATATGTAATTACTTGTTGTATGGATATTTGAATATGAAATTCTTGGATTTATGTAAATTTGACTAATTAATGTCCCTTCGATTGTGAAACATTTGAACATGCCCCTTGTTTGAGGTCTCCTTAGACCATTGTATTTTTATTTTGTTTTGAATGATCTTATGTTTGTTCTTTATTGCTTGTTGAGCTTGTAATGTTACTATTTATATGTTTCCACGATTCACATAATGCATATTAGGAATTTATGTGATCACATTTTACATGATTAAATGATATATATACTTGGACATGTTTCTCCTATATGTTACATGGTTCATACATAGATTATACGTATATATTATCTTTTTGAGGTAAGGTGACTACTAGTTTATATGTCATAGAGGCATGGATTCCACATTATTCAAATATTTAGATATATAGTGGGGGCATGTTTTAGAAACAAGTTCTCCACATTTACACTAGTTCTTAGTTTCAAATTATATTAAGGGTATGTTTTGGAAATATGTTCTCCATATTTACACCAGTTTTTGGTTTTAGATCATAGTGGGGACATGTTTTGGAAACATGTTCTCTAAACTTATACAATTTACAAATTGACCAAATTGTGTAGTTATATGATTTAGATACACATTGTGAAAAAATTATAGATATTGATACCATTATTATATATAGTTTTAGCATGAGACATATTTAAGGTGCATATGTTGTGAAAATATCACATAAAATTTGCAAAATCAAATCAACATTCATATTTCAAATACTTCTATGGAATTTCATCACCCAACAAGTTGGGATTTTATGAACTGTATTGATCCAATCTACTACAGTAGTTGGTTCACTTTTGGTATGATTGAGATGATTAAATAAATAAATATTGAAAAGTCCATAGGTTGGAATTGATTACATCATCCAAACTCACTAGTTTTATAGTGTGAGTTGATTTAGTTCATTCATGCTCAACAATTTATAAGTATGATTAGGTTGCATAGTTGAGATAATCTTAATTATTGGGTGGTAACACACCTTTTTATCAAAATTTAGGGGCATGTGCCCTCTAATATATATTTATCTCTTTATATGTATATGATTTATAGATTTTATATTTTTCCTAATCAAATATATAATGATTCATAATGATACAAATTTTCAAATCAAAATTTCCAAAAGTCAAGGTGGTTTCATCGATACAAAGGTGTTCTCCTAAACCTTGATCTCTTTCAATCTCAATCATTTCAATGCTTTAAATTTCAGATTATATGCACTGATTATATATTATAGCATGCTCTTGGTTATAGGTTAGTCACATAGAAATCACTCATGTTGGACTCAAGCAAAGGTAAGGTGTGTTACATACACCTAGGTATGCATTTATTTTCCTTTAAAATATAAATTTTATTACAAGATTATCAGGGGGGGATGTAGACACTATTTATAAATTATATAGTACCTCAATATTATACACTTGGATAATATATATCATGGATGTAACTTCAAATTTTATACCTTTCCCACTATTGAAAATCTCACATACATTATCTCTTTGTGCTTATTACTTATATCTTAGTCTAACCAATGTTATTCTATTGACTCAAACCTTCTATCTTTCCCAAAATTCTATAAGCCTACTTATTATCTATCTTTACAAGTTATAGACCTATGTTTGTTTTATAATTATTTGAATAATTGCATCCTAGTTAGATACCTATGTCAATGTAAGTGTCTAGTGCCCTAAAATCATTTGTTTTACAAATGTAATGTATACCTATGATCTATCTAAGTGACTTAATGTGAGATATTCTCTAAAGGGTTTGGTATAAATACATGATCAATCCTCATTCATTTCTCACCTAGCAAATTTTTACCTATTCACAAGGAAACTTACCAAAATTACTCAATCAAGCACTCAAGTGATCAAAGCTTCACTATTTTCTACTATTTACATATTAGTCACATGTAAAACATATTTATAGGATAGAAGTATTGAATGCACATTCCATGAGCCACATTTTCTAGGTTACAAGCTAGGTAACTCTATGTACTTGATTATCACACATTACATGATACACACAAAAGCCAACATATAAAGGAAAACTACATAAGTCTGAGGCCCTTTTCATAGTATTGGTTATGTAGGAAATGATCACTAATAGAGGGATGTTTGGGGTAGATTGAAACCATGTTCTAACTAACATATTTTTCCCATAACCACAATGAAGATGAAGAACTAGGGTTTTCTAATTTGACAAGGAGAAATAGTCCATAACCTTGATCTTAATGTAATAGAGTGAAAGTGATACAAAACCTAGAAACATCCAAGTGCTAACATCTATTTTGAATTGGTATTCTATATTAGACACCTACTTAAGATTCATATATGTGTCAAAACAACCATCCTAGGTTAACACAAGTATCTATAGTTACAGAGGTATAATATCTAGAATCAAAAGACTAATCTATAATCTAGATCTACTCTATTTTTTACATATTATAGATCTAAATCTATATTAGCATCATAACCTATTTAAGTATCTTATTTTTATTATCATTTTAATATCTATCATATTTGTATTTTATATTTTTAGCATATATTAGCATAATAAATTCAATATATATCTCTAAGTTTTTTAATTAATTGGACTACATTAGAGATAGTCTACCATTCTTTTGGACTAAAATATCTCTACCCCTTTAACCCTAGATTCCCTCAATCTAGATTTTAGGGTTTAACATTAATCTAAAAACAAAAATATTTAAAGCATGACTATATTTATTCTCCCACTTTAACATTATTTCCAAAAAATACACTCAAAAAAAAAAGTGTAAACACACACACACACACACACACACACACACACACACACACACACACACAATTTAAAAAATAAAAATGAATTTATTTTGTCCATTGAAATTTGATTTCAAGCTAATAAGGAAGTTGCATGTTCAAATTAAATAAAATTATGTTAAATATTAATTTTTATTGAAAAAATAATAGAAAAATAAATTTTATAACTTTTCAAAAAAAATGTTAAAATATTTTTTAATTATAAAAATAATATAAAATGCAAAAAAATATTTAATATTATTTTATTATAAAAATTTATTTGGTGGGTTGTTTGATATAAAGAAATACATAAAGTGAGGGTTGTGAAATGGATTTGAGTGGAGGATGTATGCAAAAAAATTAAGATAGTTATACAACTTATCCTATTAAGTAAATCAAAGTGAAAAGAAGGTAATAAACTAACCTTTGTTAAAATACTTTGTATATTGGGATCATGACCAAATTGGATCCCCTAAACCTAACTAAGGGATCACTTACCTCATAACACTAAAGGAGAGGGTTCCAAAGCCTGTAGTTAAATATAAATATGCAATAACCTTAGATAGTCTAAATACAAGAAACAAAACTAATCTAGTGTTATCAAGTAATATAACACTAAGGGGGATGATTTAAAACAAAGAAAATAAACAATGGATCATAGTAGGAAATGAGGCCTAGATCACCTAAAGTGGAAGATGGAAAACAAAGAAAAACCTATAGATATACTAAATTTAAGTATAGATGTAATCTAAGAAAAGAGTTATAAATTAAAAAACATATTACTTTGTGGAATATCTATCTATCAAATGAAATAACAAAAATTAGAGATACTTACCTTTGAGAAAACTTGTCGAGTCTCAATATCCCCCTTAGAAAATAGTGTTTTTCAAGATACAGTTATGGATTTTTAAGGATCACACTAAATAAATAATTTATAAGATAAGATACTCATACTTGCATCCAAGAATTTCCAAAATTTAAGCTATTACCCTCCAAGGCAAAACCCTAAGAAATGGCTCCTTCAAGTGTAGATGTAGAAGAATTGCAAGTTATAATAATGTGAAAATTAATGTTCCTCTCTAATGGATTGAAGTGAAGTTTATATTTATAGAAATGGATAGATATTAAGCCTTTCATATTTTTAATTGAAAAATTCATCCTACTCATTCCTATTTATAAAAACTTATTGTTAGGACTCAAACTATGTTGATCAATTGACTTAGTTACGTAATGTGTGCCATAACTTTTAGACTAGGGTTGACTAGACTAACTTAGTAGTAAAAATGGGTATTTAATTAGATATAGGATTTTTAAAAGGAAAATATCTTAAGAAGTTGGATAAACAGGGTTTATTTACTTAAGTATTTAATTACGAGGGATTTGTAATGGATTTACATATGATAGAATAAACTAACAATATTGTGAAGCACAAATGGTTTTCCCACCCCTTTCTTAGTGCACCCTTTAATGCATGCACTTATAAAGACTAAAACATGATAGGTTACTAAAATAGAGAAGTGTCAATGAATGATAAAGTTTAAAAATATTGTGCTTATACATATGCCCCACTCAAAGCTCATCACATGTCATGTGAGTGTAACATGGGATGGTGCTTCAAGAAAGAACATAGTAACAAAACAACTAATCTAATTCAAATTAAGTACATAAATAAATTCTAAAATTAAATGAAAGTAATTAAAAGTACCATTTACACACCTTGACTTACATTTTTGTTGAATGAGTGCATGCAAATATCATAGTATCAATTGTGGAGAGTGCAATACCTACATTAGAGAAACCCTAGGTACACAAAAATAAAAATATAAGAAATGTGTGGGTATGTAGGATGGTTAAAGTAGAAATGGAAAAATCTTAAAAATTATAAAAAAACTTGGAAAATTAGTAAGCTAATATTTTAATGGTTAGGATATAACCAAAAGACCAGGCATGCAAATAATAAAATTATGATAAATGAATGTGTAACACACTAAATAATGTGAAAAATCATGTAAAACATTGTAAGACAGTGAAATACCAATATTTTAATTATATGTAAGTCAATAAACTTAAATTTAGGTAAGATACGCATATCAAATGAAGCATGATAAAAAATGAAATGTAAGTCAAAATTTAAAACAAACATGTCAAGTAAAACACAAAGAAAACATAGATGAATGAAAAATGAAAATGGAAACATTATTTAAAATTTCCTATGTAAGATAAGTGTAGATGATATTTTATAATTATATAGCACCTTAGTCTTACATGCTTGGTAAACATAGATCTTAGATATTCCTCTTAGTTCTTTACCTTTCCTACTTTTGTAAGTCTTGCATGTACTCTATCTTTGTAACCCTTTGACTGTCATGCCCATTTTTTAAAAAAACAATAGACATGACACATAATTTTAACTAGTAAACCACTAATGTCTATACACCAGAATCCATTATAATCCTCAAATGTAATCCTACAACTATCATATTGCATTAACTAGATGTAAACCAAAATTTATAAGCCCATAGTCTTGGTTCATTTCCCCAACACTCATAATTTCTTCTTAAGCTCGTTCCAAATGATAACTATACAAATGATGTTGAGATGATCTTCAAATTTGATCTTGACCAAACAAACTATAGCTTATACTACATGGATATTTACACATTATCCAAGGCCATGTCATATTCTATTCAGGCTACTAGGATCATTCCTTTATAGCTATCATAACCTCTTACTTGCTAACTGATAACTCACTGCTCGACTTGTGTAAGTAGACCTAGGATTGTGGGGTGGATTGTTTGACACTTGGTAGCATTCTATAGGCCTACTTACCCAAAGGTCTCACTATATATATAAACATATATGGTTCATGGGTCACTAATATGTTTCCATGTGGAGACATCCCATTAACCTAATAGCCTAGAGGCATCACTCCCTGTTTAGCCCTCTCTATAATCATTAGTCTCTAAGATGATACCATGTGGCAACATCCTACTATCTTATTAGAATAAAAGTGTCATTCATTGTATAGTCTTATCTAGAATCATGGGTCATTAGAATTATTCCACATATCAACAACCTACTATCTTGATATCCTAACACCAACCATATAATAGACCAAACTAACATCAGTCCCAGGTTAGCAAGATGAGAACATGTGGCTTCCTCTAAACCATTTCACAAAAGTGACAAAATTTACTAAGGCAAATTTTTTAAAAAAAGGGATAAAAAAATCAATTATATAATGTAAAAAGGATCATGAGAAATATAAATATACTCAAGAGGCACCTAAGGCAAGGTCCCAAAGGATAGATTAGTCGACAATGTAAATCTAACTAAGGGAAAAAGTTGTCACCAAAGGTCTCAACAATTGGCTAAGTCAATATTCAATTTGAATAATATAGATTAAGGCTTAAGGAAAAATAAAATATAGAATTATTCAACCAATTAATTCATATAAGGAATGAGATGAATGGAATTATAGGATGTCTATGGTGAAGTGAACATGATAAAGTAAGGCAAAATTCAGCTATCAAAGGGCAGCCACCATTTTTGTGATGAAAGCTAAACCTGAATTCCTCAAAAGGTATTAACTATGCTAAAGGATTCTAAATTTGAATGAATGATAATATTGACACTAAATTAATATTCTCATTAATTTAGTTAACTCAGTATAAGTCACCAAGCAAGGTCAACCTAGATAAACACTACTTAAGGAATTGTACAACCTGTGAACTAACTAGTCTATTCATTATAAAGATGACACTTATAAGATTAATGCAAAGACCTATTCAGATCATTAAATGGAATGAACCTAAACTATATATTTTGTGAATATGAAGAAACATCGAATAGATGTTAGGACTTCACGACCTTCTTATTTCATTAAATCTCTATAAGGGTGACCTCAATCAAACCTAAAGGTTTCATGCCTTGTTATAATTATTACTATAAACCTAATATTTATTATTTATTATTTTATAATGACATGGTATTGTTATAGAGAATTTTTATTTCACATAACTTACTCAATTACAAAAATTAAAGTGACTCTTCTAAAAGATAACTTCTCAAACCAAAATAATATCAATATTCAATTTATTTCAACAAGCTATATTGTTATTCCCAATAATAATATCAAAATTATTTATTTGATTTCCAATCCTAAGATAGGTTTGATTTAATACATAACATCTCATTTAGATCATGAATATATACACAAGGCTTATTGATAATATTCTTATAACAAATATTTAATTTGAGTGAATCAATCTATCTATATTTATTATAGAGCCAAACCAGCTAGGAATATTTCCTTTCATAATGAATCCTTCCTAAGGATCAATATATAAAATAAATACCTTTCAATTAAATCTCATTTTGTTAAAGAGGTTAAACATAATATAATAAAAGTCTTTACCTATATTTGGGTCATTAAATAGAAGAACACTTTTCACAAGAATATTAAAAGTAGGCTAGCTATTAAGAAAATCAACAATAAATAATATTTTTTTCATTTATTTACATAAAAAGGTCCACATCTCTAGTCTTGATTAGTTAATGGAATCACCAAGTATTATTCAATGACATTACACATCCACTCCCAAGAATTTATTGAACATAATAAGGAAGGCTCACCTCTCAACCTTTTGTCATCATTAATATACTACTCTAGACACCCCTAAGCTTGAGACTCTTAAATGAGAATTATTATACCACTTGGTAAAGGTAAGGGTGGATATCTAAGCAAGGGTGTCATAACACAAGGGAATGAACATGCACCACATATAATCTTATTCTTAGTTCTTAACCAAAGAGATTCCTATCCTGAATACATGATAAAATACCATTCAAATGATCATGCAAGTGAAGTAAAGCATTTAATAATATAATTCAAGCATGTAAGTACTTATAACATAATAATCCATGCTAAAATATTGGAGTAACAAGATGGTGTCTCACTCTATTTCTTCCTACCAATGGTCATGGAAGAATTGAATAGCCTACCTCTATGTCCAACATTAGACGAATTCAATAAATACCATCATGACATCAAAGTAAGGGTAACATGACCCTTCCTAAGTCCTCAAAGGATAAACACTACATGTAAGCCAATATACGACCATGGACAAAAAATAAAATAGGTAGAATAAACCAAGTGGTCTTATTCTAATAAAATTAAGAAGCTCAAATAGAGAATAAAATCATTTCATTCTCAATGATTATTAGAAACATAAATTATTAAGAATCCTACCTATTGAATTTTAGACCACCTAAGTGTTATCCTCTAATTTTATAGACTCCATTCTCCTAACCTGTGGTTCCTATCTATTACTTCTCCTTCTCTTCTGATATGTATAACTTATTTTTAAATTGGAAAAAATTTATCAATAAAGGGAGTTAAACTCCTAAATATAGTTATTCCATAATTAAAGAACCAATTGTTTCTTTGCAACCCATACCTCATTAAGGGACATTATTTTTATTATTCAATTAAGGTGGATGAAAACTTCATAAGCTTCTATGGTTGCTTCTTATATTCATTTAACTCTTTTACCACTTAATTCAAGTCTAAGTTCTATTAGTCAACCACTAAACATTCTCTTACTAGATATGTTACATTTATTTAGCCTGGATCATCAATATTTTTGATACCAATTCTCTTACTAGATTTTAAAATGGTGTGACATAATCACTTCATTATTTACAACATAATTCATGAGTTTCTTTTATACAAGGCTCCTTTTTCACTCATGGGAGATTTAAATAACCTACCATTATGAAGATGCTACTTACAAACGACCATCACTTAGTGTCACAATAGAATATATTAACATGCATACAATAATTGAAGCACAATATGAAAATAAGGAGGAATAACTTATCCATTTCCCATAATTTTCCTACAAGATTGTTATTCACATTTTAGCATAATGATAATTTTTTGTGACTAACTCATAAGGATGATTCAATTCTTGATCGTAATAATTTGAACTTCTTTATAGCAAAAATCTCTCTAATTTAGAGGTGATAGTGGTCCAATTTTAGACCCAAGCCTCAATTTATTCAAGGCTATATTTCCAAACTATATTTTATTGGTTGTATTAAATTTTGTTTGAATTATAATTAATTTATAAATGATGTGATGCATTATCATGTAAATCTTACTATAAACCAATTCAAATTAATTTATAAATGATGTGATTCATTATCATGTAAATCTTACTATAAACCACATCTATTTCAATCAATTAATACTCACAATTTATTATCTATAAGCACGAGAGTTTCAACACTCCTTGAATATACAAATTATTATTAGATAAGGATTATAGTTTCCAATCACAACAACACCATCCTACTAAAATAATCATCAATCCTTAGTCATACCATTACAAGATCATATAAAATTATTAGAAACATATGGGGCACTATTGAGTTAACATATCTAGTGTCATATGAAACATATATGATCTTCTAAATAATTAGAGTATGGGGAAATGCCTCCCATCACACCAATTATAATATAGAATAATATAAGCATGTGATTTCCTCACTTTTCCATATACCATGCCATTCATGGAAAATTTTAAGCAACCTGCTACCATGCCATTTAATATATGTGGGATCTTAGGATCTTAGTCTACCATCCAAGATATCATGTGAAACTCAATATGAAAGAGGATCTTAAAACATCAGTCCACTATCCAATATAATTATGTGTAGATTAGTATATATGTGGCCCTCAAGACATCAATCCACCAACCAAATATTTAATGTGCCAATCAATATGTATATGGCCCTCAGGTCATTAGTCCACCAATAAATATAGTTGATACATCAGAGGCCGTCATGAAATCAGTCCACTAGACAATATACATGTTCAAATTATGGAGACAAAAATAATTGATATGATGGGGGCCCTCAAGACATTCACCCACCCATATATATCTAGGATAAGAGTGAAGAGATAGCTTATTTATCTTGAGACACATCTGTGTTTAAGACCACCATGTTTGGTGGGTGAAGAAGGATGGGATCTTAGGGTTGTGTGATAGGTCCTCACCACAACCTACTTAGATATAATTTTCAAGATACTTATATATCCTTATACTCATTTGAATCAATATTTATGCACATACTAACACATGAAACCAATACAAGAAAGCATCACAATCACTTGAAGAAACATCAGCTGATCATGTAAGTGAAGACCCAATAAAAGGAGACCAAGTAGTCTCAATAATGAAATCAAATCCAAGTAAAATTCATCAATAAATTCCATGATTAACCTTTATCTTGAAACATTCAAAGTCAAGAAGAAAATAATGTTGATTTCTAAGTAATATAAATAAAATTTTAGATAACTTAAAATAAGTTCAACAAGCACATTTAACAAAAATAAGATCACAATACAATCATTGTGTGGCTCTACAAACCACTTAGTGGGAGAAGGAATAAAGCAAGAGGGCATTGGTGATCCACTATCCATCTAGAGAATCAAACTATGTCATGACATAGGGGATATGTTCCAGTAGCCATTACTAACAAAATTTATTATGGAGCCAATTACCACTTTATGATGTTTAATTCATTATTATTTGATTATGAGTAATAACATGTAAGAGGGAATTACACCACTAACACTACACAAAATGATACAATCAATTTTATGAGTTGAAGGTATGTTATACTTGTGCTTATTTATTGGTCATACTTATAGATAATCTATAATAACCACCTATCAAGGTGTGATTTGGCATTAAAATTAGGCCTTATCGACCTTAACATGATAAGTCTTGTATGCACAAACATAATTTTTATCAAAATAGATATACATGGCTATCATTTCAAAGAAGGGAAATTTCATGGTTGCCAATATCTGATCCCTATTAACACAGTGTGTAATCCATTCCATATGCTTCATAGCCAAGAAGATACCCTCATATCCATTTGACATGCACCCATAAATAGAATTATATGTCAGGGTATGTTCATATATACATAATAAGTAAATTAGTAGCCTAAATCTTTCAAATTTAGCATGTTCTTTCCATGAAATATTAATTAAGAGGAGACATACTTGATTTAGTTTATTCTAAGGAGATTCATCTTACTTCACAATAAAAATGTAAGATTACCACTCATATGGTTATCATAGTGCAATATTGATTTTTTTTATAACACAAAGCATAACCTCAATACTAGATTTTGACCATATCATGGTTCACTGAATGGTTATAATGCTTTAAACTGCAATAATTTTTTTCCATAAATTCTCATAATTATAGCATGTGTAATCAATGTATCCATGGATTTTATAATTTTGAAGTAGAGATAATTAAATAATTTTCATAGAAATTAATTCAATCTATTAGCATCTGAGCATTAGTTTGGGCATATCAAGCCAACTTTATTCAGATTCATGTCCTCCCATTAGCATGGTAACACCATAATCAAAGTGCATCTAATTGACTTAGAAATTAAAATAGACAAGCAACATGCACATACATATACATATATTAACTACTAGGGGACTCTTAATAAGAAGGCTAATCATGCTTTTAGATGTACAACATACCTTAGTCATTTCATGTTTTGAAAAAACAATCAAAATAAGTATAATAAGGATTATAACAAAATTTATTACTCTCATCTAGCTATTATCAAGGATTTAGTACCCCATGATCAAGTGTTCATAGGAAAATTCCATGCATAATGACCAATAAATCCATAACTAAAACATACACACTAGGAAATTCTATCGCTATCTCATTTTTTTTAGGCCTACCCTGATCTTGCATTCGAAGATTTCATAGGTTGAAATCATATATGTGTAAGTTTCTTTCTATGATCCTTTGAAATGTATTTCCTGCTCCTCTTTCTATGATGAGAATCTAAAGGTTTTCCAACCTTCCCATCCCTTATCTAGGGTGGTGAGGCTCCTTTTTATAGCATAGAAACTTGAGGAAACATTTCCTCTAACACAACCATCACTTGATACAGGGTCTCAATAATTTGAACATGGATTTCAGCTGGATGCATAATTCAGGGATCTTGGTGACCACCATCTTCTATAAAGTAAGAAAGAAAATAACATGCACCATATTTAATTTACACAAACCATGATTAACTATAGTTATAAAGGTGATGAACTCATACAGAACATACAAAAAGATCCCAAAGTTTAAAATTGGCTCTGATACCAAAATGTCATGCCCATTTTTTTCAAAAATAATAGACATGGCACATAAATTTAACCAGTAAACCACTAAAAAACAGACACTAAAATCCATTTTAATCCCAAAATATAATAATACAAATGACATAATGCATTAACTAGATGTATACAAAAATTAAGAAGGGCAAAGTCCTAGTTCATTTGGCTAAAACTTAGAATTTCTTCCCAAGCTCGTGCCAAATGTTAACTTCATAAATGACATTGAGATGTTCATCAAATTTTATCTCAACCAAAGCAACCACATCTAGTTCTATGTGGATTATTCTATGTGATCCAAGGTCATGTCATCTTCTCTTCAAGATCTCAAGAACATTCCTTACCAACTATCATGAACTCCCACTTACCGACTAATTTGACTCATCACTAATCTTGCACAAGCATCCCCTAGACTATGGGGAAACTTATTTACCACTTGGTAGCATTATATAGGAATGCTTTCCAAAAGGCCTTTCTAACTATATAAACACATCCCTATTCATGAGTCATTGAGATGATGCCACATGGTAACATCCCACTAACCCACTAGTCTAGAGGCATAATTTCTTATATGGTCCTCTCCAGAATCATGGGTCACTAGGATGATGCCACATGGGAACATCTCACTAAATTTCTAGCTTAGAAGCTTCACTCCATATAAAATCCTTTATAGAATTTTGGGTCATTGGGATGATCTTATGTGGCAACATCCTTCAATATTACTAGCATAATTTTGACTATACAACAAACATATTCGACATCACTCTCAGGTTAGTGGGATGATGAGATGTGGATTCCTCTAAAACACATCAAACAAGCCATTAAATTGATTAAGAAAACTTTGAAACAAAATGGGGAAAAATAAATCAACTGGATAAAGCAAAAAGGACTGTAATAAATAAATAATTGCTCAAAAGGCATCTAAGGCAAAGTACGAAGAATGGATTAGTCGACAAGGAAAATCTAACTAAGGAAAAAATCTATCACCAAAGGACTTAATGATCAGATAATGCATTATTTGATTTAAATAATATAGAGAAAGGATCAAGACAAAATAAAATCTAAAATAAATCAACCAAATAATTTTAATAAGGCATGAGTCAGAGGGAGATATATGGGACATCTAAGGTAAAGAGAACATGCTAAAGCAAAATAAAATGCATCTATCAAAGTACTACTATCAATTATGTGATCAAATATAAACCTAAATTACTCAAAAATTATTCACTATGCTAAAGGATTATGTGTTCACATGAATGATAAGCTTGACACTAATCCAATATTCTCATTGGTTTAATTGACTTAGTAGAAGTTGCTAGATAAGCTCAACCTAGCCAAACATTACTTAAGAAATTAAGCAACTTGTGAACCAACTAGTCTATTAAATAAAACATGACACTTTTAGGATTAATGAAAATACCTATTCATCTCATTAAATGGAAGGAAACTAAAGAATATATTTTCTTAAGATGAATCAACATAGAATAGATTATAAATCTTTATGACCTTCTTCTTTCATTAATTCTCTACAAGGCTAACCTCAGTCAAACTTAAAGGTTTCATGCCTTGTTATAGTTATTAATGTAAGGCTAATATTTCTAAGTTCTTATTTTTTAATGATATAGTATTGTTATAGGGAAGGTTTATTGCATATAGCTTACTCAACTACAAAAATTAAAGGAACTCTTCCACAAGACAACTTATTAAACCAAAATAATATCAATATTCAATTTATTTTGAAAATATATTATTATTATTCCTGATAAAAATCTCATATATATTTATTTGAGTTTAATTCCTAAGATAAGTTGATTCAATAAATCACATCTCATTTATATCATGAATAAAGACACAAGGCTTATTGATAAATTTCTCATAATAAAGATTTAATCAAGTGAATCAATTTGTCTATATTTATTAACAATCCAAACTGGCTAAGGAATATTTCCCTTAATAATGGGTCCTTACTAAGGATTATATATATATATATATATATATAGAGAGAGAGAGAGAGAGAGAATAATTACCATTCAGCTACATCTCAATTTGTCAAATAGGTTCAACATAAAATAACATAAGTCTTTAATTGAAATTGGGTCATTAAATAGAATACTACCTTTCTCAAGAATATTACAAGTAGGTTGGTTTCTAATAATATTAATATTAAATAAAATTTGATCCGTTTATTTACATAGCAATAGGCACATCTCTAGTATTGATTAATTTATGGAAACACCAAGCAGTCTTTAACAATGTTCCATGGCCACTCATAAGCATCTACTAGTCATAAGAAGGAAGGCTCATTGCCCAACCTTTTGTCATCATTAAGATGATGTTTTATATACCCCCAAGATTGATACTCCTAACTCTGATCATGATTATATCACCTAGCAAAGGTAAGGGTTGATATCTAATCAAGGGTGTCATAACACAAGAGAATGACCATGCACCACCTATAATCCTATTCCTTGTTCTTACCCAAAGAGATTCCATTCCCAAATACATGATAAACAAGCATTCAAATGATCATGCAAGAGAAGCAAAGAATTTAACAATATAAGTTAAGTAGGTAAATAATTATAAAATAATAAGTCCTACTAAAATATTGAAGTAGAAAGAAGATGTCTTACTCTATTGCTTCCTACCAATGGCCATAGAAGAGTTAAATAACCTACCACCATTACCAACACAAGAGGAATTAAATAACTACCATCATTATTTCCAAGTAAGGGTTAAATGAACCTTATTAGGTTCTCACAAGACAATCACTACATGGAATTCAATGCATAACCATTAGAAAAGAATAAAATAGGTAGAATAAACCAAGTGGTCCTTTTATCTTGAAATCAATAATATAAACTATAGAATAAAATCATCTCAATCCCAATGAGTAGTAGAAACATAAGTTATTAATAATCCCACATATCAACCTCCATATCTCCTAGGTACTATCCTCCAGTTGTCTAGGCTTAGCTCTTCTAACCTATGGTTCTTATCTTCTACTTTTCCTTCTCTTATGCTACATCTTTCTTTTCAAATTGGAATAAGGTCATAAACTAGGGAGTTTGACTCCTACATATAGTCATTATTGAATTAGCCAACCACTAGTCACTTGTTAATCCATGCCTCATTAAGGGATGTTATTTTACATGTTTAATTAAGGTACATGGTAGATTCATAGGCTCTTATGGTTTATTATTATATTTACTTACCTCTTTTCTAACTTGATTCTAGTCTAAGGCCATTAATGGAAAATCTTCCAGTCAGCCACTAGACATTCTAAACATTGGATACAAGATCTAAAGGCCATGTGATAATAAGTTTAACCAATTAGGCTTAAGGGTTAGCCTCCTAAAACATATGTTATGTAGGAAAAAGTGGTAGACTAGGAATCCATTTTATTATCATGGGTTTAGGAAAGGTTGAGATAAAATTATTTAGTGATAAAACCATGCTTGGCATAGTCTCTTACACACTTATTACATTCGTGAAATCTATTATCATAATAAAGAAATATTGTAATCATAATAATGATATATCATTTACTTAAATCAATTTAATTATATTTATTATTAATTCATAATGTCATGAAGTGGGGTAGATATAAAACCTAGTAAAATCAAAGATTAATTGCAACATAATACAATAATTCAAGCATTGCTTATCCAACTCTTACCATTTACATGATCCACGCACCTTATAATCATAACCACTAAGGAAGTATCACCATTAATTTAACATAGTCACCTTGTCCATAACTGAATCATGTCTCAATATGTTTGAATAACATTACTGTTCATAGTTAAATACGAGTATCAATGGTCCTATATACATAATGTACCCATTGGTGAGTTCCTTTTCATCCCACTTATAGAAGTCTTAGTCTTATTTGATTATTTTATGTTAGTTAACAATTAAAGTCACTTATTTTCCATGAGGAACATTACATAGCCTATATATCTTAGTCTAACTAGTCTTATGTTGATGACTTGGGTCTTCTATCTTGCCTAGGATGCTTAAAATGTACTTATCTTCTATCTTTATAAGTTCTAAACATGCACCTACACTCCTACTCCTTGAACACTAATGTCTAGGACATATAGTAACATTGAAATTATTTTCCTATCCATATAAAAATGTCCAGTTCCCTAAAGTCATCCAATTTATAAATGAAACATATCCTAGTGGTTGGCCTAAGTGCTTTATTGTGAGTTATTACTCCAAAGGGATTGATATAAATACAGGATCAACTCTCATTCATTTCTCACCTAGTAAATACCTATGAAACACCTAAAAAAATACCAAAGAGTATTAAATTGAACAAATCTTCCATATTTATTCATATTTCTATACCAATCATAGGGATTGCACATCTAAAAGCTTAAAGTACTAAAGGAGTAGCCCAAGAGATCAATTTTCCAATTTACAAGATAGGTCATTATTGTGATTGATTTGCATGTATTATATGATTTACACACAAGATAACATGTAGTGGAGAAATATATGAGTTTAGGGTTCTCTTATAGAGTATTAGATATGTAGTTAATGTCTTTTGATGATAGGGTCATTGGGGTCGGCTTGACACTATGTGCCCACTAACCCATTTTTCCCTAAGGTCACATTAAAGATGGAAAGATAGGGTTTTTCCATTTCATAAGGAGAGACTATCCATGAACCAAATTTTATTACATTAGAGTGAAGTTAAAGTAAAACCTAGAAGCATCTAAGTGGTTTCATCTTATTTCAATAGATATTCTATATAGGACACTAGTATAAAACCTAGATAGTAGTGTCGATGTAACTATCCCATGCTGACATTACTACATTAGCATAAAAAAGATAAGTAATTCACTTCTTTATCATTTTAATATTTATCATAACTAAACTTTCCATATTTAGACTATCTTAACATAATAAATTTAGTGTATGATTATATGAGTTTAACATCAAATTGGACTAGTATAAATATGATTATCTCCCTTATGCTATTTCATTTCTATATACCCCTTTAACTATCTAGATAACCCAATCTAGATCCATGTTAGGGTTAAACATTTGGTGAACCCAATATTTAAACATCAAAACTTAGGACAAAGTAGGGTTTTCATTTGTGAAGTAGTGGAAAATGTTAGTGCAAAAACTTGATTTCAAATAAAAGATAAAGAAGTATTGATTACTCATCTCAATAATAATGACTTAATGGATGAATTTTTGTACATTACATGAGATGAAATAAGTAAACAAGATAAAATTAAGGATATTTCACCTAGTAATGGTGAATCATTAAAAGGTACTATAAATTAGACCACACGTTTCTATCCATCTACATCTAGTGGGAACATGGATTATGTGTTTAAACCTTTGTTTCCTAAAACTATGCATCTATTATGAAATTACCTATTGTTTCAACATAGATACTAGTTTTAATGCATATTATTACTTAAAACATGTTTTCATCCCTTTTGGTGAATATTCAATTTGCTAATATAAATTCCACTAGGCCTACAGTTCAATCATTCCTTTAATTTATAAAGACCTTATAAGATAGCATTAAAAACATTGAACAAAAATATTTAAAATCCCCTCATGTTATAGGTTCGCAAGATGTGTTGCATAACCCTATTATACTTGAAATATATTTTCACCCTTTGTCAATTGGATTTTTTGCACCTAATTTCACATTTTATGGTGGAAAGGGTGACCCTAAACAACATATTTGAACATTTTATGAAACATGTCTTGACTATGCTTCCAATGATAAAATTTTGATCAATTTATTTCCAAGAAGCCTCAATGAATATAATTTGATGTGGTTATATGCTTTACCTCTCCAATGTATAAAATCATTCAAACCTCTTTCCGAACATTTTTTAGCACACTTTTCCATTAACATTTCTATAAAAGTTTCTTATGCTCAAATTACCAAAATCAAATAAGGAACCAATGAACCTATCGATTAATATGTCTTGAGATATAAGACAATACTAGCTAAAATAACCAATCTTATGGCAGACAAAGAGTTTCAAGACATTCAAGAAAATTTTTCTTGCTCATTTACATGAGTTCATTGTTTTCAAAAAGTTAAAATATTTTTATGACTTATGCCATGTTGTATGAGACCATGAAATGAAAATTATGTCATTAAATAAGCTCAAGTATGTAGTAAACACACTAGATAAATATACATCTAGTATTAAATTAAAAATAAAAACAAGTTATAAGGTAAAGCCTCCTAAGCCTAAAAAGTAAACAACCACCATATTTAACATAGTTTCACAATAGCCTAATCATCTTGTCCTATTTAATTTACTAAGGAAATAATTTACACCTTTATCTGAGTCCCTAGATTCATTAATCCCATGATTACTAGGGTGCCAAATTATATCTCTCCCTCATCCTATCGATCTTGATATGATTCTAATTCTATCTAAAGGATATGATGTGAATGCTTATTGTGATTATCATCAAGGACAAGTATATTTTACAGGCAGATGCTTTATCTTGAAGCATAAGATCCAAGATATTATTTATGACCAAAATCTTATATTTGAGGATCCTCTAAAGGAATTAGGTTCAAACCTAGTGATCAAAATAAATGGAAAGTATGTAACAATCCTTTGAAATACCATTCTAATAATGAACCAAAAGTCTAAATGGAATATAATACACATCCTCCTCCAGCACATTATGGGCACCCACTAAATGGGGTTATTGGTACTTACTCATGACATATACCTCTTATTATTTAGAGACCCTATATTATTTTTTATGATAGTGAAATTAAGGATGATGACTCTGATCTTTATTCTTTATTCATTCCAGCATACCTTGATAAACACCCCATACATAGTGTTGTGATTGATAATGGTGCAAGAAAAAATATTTTCACCATGATATTAATTATTCACTTGGGTTATAATCATAATGATTTACATCCTTCTACTATATTAGTTAGAGAATTTTATGGGACATCCTATAAGTTATTGTCAAGATTGATTTATCATTATAGGTTAGCCATACACATGTGGTTATTAATTTCTTAGTTATACCTTCCAAATGTATATTTGATATGTTATTGGTAAGACCTTGGATAAATATTATTTGAGAAATACCTTTTAAAATTCATGGGTGTATAAAATACATTCATACCAATTGGGTAATTATAGTTTTTAGAAATCCATATGAGCATCCTCTTAAACAAAAGAAACTTATACCCATAAAATTAGTTATCAAGCCTACTAAGGATAATTCACTATAAAAGGGTAAGAAACATGTAATCCCATTTAATAAGTTTGTAGTACTTGATATACCATTACATCGAAGACATCCAATGGATTCCATAAAATCCCAATATTTTATTATGCACCATGTTCAAATATCTAGAGCACCTCAAATTGTACATATTAATACTATGCCAAAGAAGCCACAAAGAACTCAATGATGGGTTCCAATAACCTATACTCCTATTACTCCTACTACTATTACATTACCATAGAGTCTTATTAGACATACGTAGAGCACCATTGATACCATAGTGTTAGATATTACACCCATACATGCTCATCAATAACATAACTAGGGTATCACAGTATATACACAATGGGGAGATATATATGATCATCTTTTATATGGAATCATAGGATGACATTTCCTCCTCAAAAATTACAAAAAATATAAAAGAAAACATATAAAATTCTAAAAACACTTTTTGGCACCTACATGTTTTAAGTCTTCTTGGCATCAATGTGTTAATTCCATATTGATGGATGGCATAAGTTAATTATACATATACATATGTGTCACACTTTTACTTTAATATGATATAGGTATCCACACATACATGATACATTCTTATTTTTAATGTTGTTATTTCTTTTCACTCATGTCATATGGGCATTGGGGGCACCCACTTATTTGATATTGATACAAATAGGCTATATGATTCGATGATCACTTTATATTATCATGTTTGAGATCATATATGTAATAACACATGCCTTTATCCATGATTATATCTTACACAAGGTAATTCATATGTTATAAACTTGACATATTTCTTCTTAAAACATTCGATCCATGGGCTACTATGACATGTTTATGTTGGTTACTTATGCTTTATTTTAGTACTTTCTTGAGTGTCTTGTATTCCTTTTTTGAAAATTTGAATATGCTCCTTTGATTATGACCCCCATGCCTATGTATTATTTCATTTAAATTTGCATATGTCATTTTTTTGTATGGACATTTGAATATGTCATTCTTACCTTTATGTATATTTGACTAAGTCATATCCCTTCGATTGTGTGAAATTTGAACATGCCCCTTATTTGTGGTCTCCTTGGACCATTGCCTTTTGAATTTATTTTGAGTTTTCTTTTTTATGTGATTATTTTATTTTTGATCTTGTACTATTACTATATATATGTTTCCATGATATTTATCATCCATTTAGGCCTACATGGGATCATATTGGTTCTATGTGATTCAATATTATATCTACTAAGACATGTTTCTTCTATATGTTACATGGTTACATTCATAGATTATATAGTTGTATTATCCTTTTGAGGTGAGGTAACTACTATTTCCTATCTTTACATCACCTCAAAATGGGGGCATATAGGTGGGGGCATGTCATGGAGACATGTTTTCCACACTTGGCATAATTTCTAGATTTAGTGGGGGCATGTTTTGGAAGCATGCTATCCACACTCATTAAATATATGGTGCTTATATAATTTTTCATATTCAATAGGTTAATTTCATATTGGCATGGCTTTCACATATTCACAGTGCTCAGATTCATTGGGGGCATGCTTTGGAAGCATGTTATCCACACCTATTTAGTATTTAACATCTCTAGTTTATAGTGGGAGAATGTTTTAGAAACATGTCCTCAACATTATTATTTATATTAGTTTTTATATTTATCCACATATAGTGGTGGAATGATTTGGAATCATTTTATACACACTTACATAATTATCCAAATTGACCAAAGCACACAATTATATGATTTAGATTCATAGTTATGGTAAAAGTTTATACATTGGTATTATTGTTATACACATTTTTAGCATGAGACATATCTGAGGTGCATATTTTATGTAACATGTGCATAATATTTCAAAATAAAAATAAATTTTAGATTCTAAAAATCTTTTATAGACTGTTACCATATCACAGACTTTTTCATACTAATACCCCATGAATGTTTAAGGAGTTTTTTTAGCCAATCTATTTTAGTAGTTGGTTCAATTTTAGTATGGTAAAGGTGATAAAATCACTCAAAATTTCTAATTTTTTTTTTTAATTTATCATATATCCTCACAAAGTTGTAAGTATCATTGGGTTGCATGGTTGAGCTAATCTCAACTACCAGGTGGTAACTTACTTTTGCTCTAAAGTTTAGGGCATGTGACTTACAATATCTTTATCTATTTTTCTCTCTCTATCTCCATATGAAATTTAAATATTTATCTATATTTATCTTAATCTTATTTTTAGAGCCTTACAATTATAAGTATTTTTCAAAAAAAAACTTTCCACTAGGTAAGGTAGTTACATCGACAAACATGTGTAATCCTAAACCTTGATATTTAAATTTTAATATATTTTAGGTACTTTCAACCCAAAATATATGCAATATTTTAATATTTTAACATGTTATTGGTTGTAGCTTAGTCACCAACAAAGCACTCGATTTTGGCACACACAAAGACAAGATGTGCATACACACCTATGTATGCATTATTTTCCTTTAAACTAGTAATTTCATTACTAGACTAAAAGGGGGGAAATGTAGATGATATTTTATGATTATATAATACCTCAGTCTTGTACACTTGGAAAAATTAGACCTTGAATATTAATCTTAGTTATTTACCTTTCTTTATTCCACAAGTCTCACATCTACTCCATTTTTGTGCCCCTTGGCCTATATTTCTTAGTTTGACCAGTCTTATGTTGATGAACTAGGTATTCTATTTTACTTATAATTCTTAAATTATATTTATATTATATCTTTACAAGTTATAAACTTGTACCTACTCTCTTTCATCTTAGACACTAACATTCAAGATAGACAATAGAGTCAACATATTTTCTTGTCCCAATGCAAGTGTCTAATGCCTTAAAGTCATCTAATTATCAAATGAAACACATATTAATTTTTGGCATAAGTGATTTAATGTTATTTATTAATCCAAAAGGATTGATATAAATAGAATATAAACCCTCATTAATTCCTCATATGGGAAATACCTACAAAATAACTATCAAAATACCAAAGAGCATTCAATTAAACAAATATTCCATATTTCTTCCTATTTTGATGCCAGTCTTAAGGAATGCACATCTACATGTCTAACTTACTAAAGGAGAAAAGCAAGAAATCAATTTTAAGTTACAAGATAAGTCACTATTATACTTTCTTTGAACATATTGTATGATTCAACACAAGCCAATACATAATGGAAAATTACATGAGTCTAAGGACCTCTTATAGAGTATTAGATATGTAAGCAACATCTTTTTATAATGGGTTCATTAGGGTTAGCTCGACACCATGTGCCCAATAACCCTTTTTCCCTCAAGGTCACATTAAAGATGGAAATCTAGGGTTTTTGCATTTCACAAGGAGTGATTGTCCATGACCTAATACACTAGAGTGAAAGCAAAGCAAAACCTAGAAACATATATGTGGTTGCATCCTTTTTTAGTAGATATTTACTATAACACACCTATATTGAACCTAGATAGTAATGTCAATGTAGTTGTACCAATCAAACACTAATATCCAGTGAGTTAGATGTGTTAAATCTATAATCTGATGTTATTTATAGAATCTCCTTCCCACATGCTTTTAGTTTATTCCAGATCTATAACTACATTAACATTAGAACAAGATAAGTACTTAGCTTATTTTTCATTTCTATATTTAACATAGTTGTACTTTCCATATTTAGAATATTTTAGCATATGCTTATATGTGAGTTTTACATATATTTGGCTTGATATAGATCTAATTATCACTCTTGTATAATTTCATTTCTATACACCCTTATAATATCTAGATAACCCTAATCTAGATCTATTTTAGGGTTAATCAATACGTTATGTCTAAAAAACTCAAACAAGAACATGATGGATAAATGAAAATCAATAGGTCTAAGGGATGATGACTCTAATTTAGTGCTTGACCTAAAATTTGATGTAATAAAACATAACCACATAACGACATGACCAAGATGACAATGATATGGTATGGAAAGTATATGGTGAAATGGTGTTTTTAGGATGGATTTCCTACAATGCAACTCATAAACTAAACCAAAGATGGATAATAAAGAAAATGTGAACATAGATGTGATCAACTAAAATCAATATCCATCAAGGGGATAGTAGGACTAATATGATTTAGTTAATGACTATGATGCACTATATGGGTGATGTGAACATCCTTAGTAGAAATGAGACACACTAGAAAAGTGAGCAAGGATATAAACTATCAACATCAAGGACCTAGGACACTCCAACTAGTGAATGTAAAGCTTGGGCTAACAAGTGAAGTACATAGATCATCCCATGAAGGTTATATGCATGAAAAGTTAAAATGGATCCTACCTTCCCACAATGTGTTCCTTTTCCCTTAGGACCCCTTATATAATCATTGATCTACTACAAATATTGGGTACTTATGTGAGAAAGTAGGTGAAACTATGATAGAAAGAGACCTTCTACCCCAATCTACTATCCTAACATACCCCAATGGATCTTGGATCTATAATAAGGCCAAATGTGGATTTTGAGCTTTGATTAATATAGGAGACCTTACAAATATCACATATTTTGGTGTCATCTAAATTTTAAGACTGTATTTGCCTTTTAATAATTTCATCTTGTTTATTTTATGATTTGAATTGTAATGCTTTTGTCTTTTTATATTCATCCTCCTTAAAAATTTAGATAACTAACCATGAGTGAAATAGGTAATGAAAAAAAAGAGATTATACTTGGTCATTATAGAAAATGATCCAAAGACCATGGTGTCTAAATACTCCTATACTTACCCATAAGTAAGTGTGGAATCTCAAAACTGACCTATGTGTGCCTCCAATAGAAGGAAATAAAGGAAATATGGAGATGTTAAGAGATCCATCCATGTAATAAATGATAAAATTATGAATATGATCATAAATGATCACAAGGAAATAAAATAATACTTTAAAAGGATAGGGCTATGTTATGATAGTCATGTCACTAGGGAAGTTGTAGTAACCTACAAGGGATCTAACATAAATGATAATGAAAGTTGTAGTCATCCGAAAAGGGGTGGAAAGTAAATTGTCATCCAAAAAGAGGGGAAAGTAAATAAGGGTCTAATAAACATAAATATACTAATTCAAAAATGATTAAAATGTAATAAATGATAATAGTTAAAGCGACACCTAAAAATCATAAGGGAAACAAAGGATAAAAGAAAAATGAAATAAAACCAATGAAACAAAAAGGAAATAATGGTGTAAGATGAAACAAAAACAAGGAACCTAAAGTAATAAATGGTGTAATTAAAGTGAAACTAAATGAAATAAAACTCACAATAAAAAAACATGAGATCAAAATAATGAGCAAAATCTATGCTAACATCTATATCAAATATGAGCATGTGAAATACAATCCTATATGTATCACAAGGTTTCTTAAAGTTAAATTTGTTTATTATTGTGAAATGTAGAAGAAGATTGGGCATCATAGGATGATACAAGGGTTAATTTGATGTATGGATGGGTATTTAAAGATGCACTAAATTTTGAAGTGACATGTGGATGGGATTCACAAGATGCCCTAACATGTGATATGGAGTGAGATGAATCTTAGTTATTAGAATGAACTACATTGGGCTAGATGATGTAGTTTGAGATACACAAATGTGTTGGTATGTTATATTTTTAGGATTTTTAAATTGATATATGAATTTTAGGAGAGGCATTAATAGGTCTATAATCCAAAGTAGGACCATTTATGATGCACTTTGGAGTAGGAATTTGAACTAAGTGCTCCTTAGGTTTATGTGACCTAAGAGGTTAAGGTTTGATGAATTCAACCACCCATTTGAGGTTATTCATGCTAGCTATCATTTCATTATTGGTGTAAGAAGAATTATCAACTATGGTGTGAACAAAATTAGTGGATGAGGTGGAGGTATGGGGTAATTATTATTGATCATTAGGTAGGTCATGATGATGTGATTATGATTATTCAGATTAGGCTTGCAAGGCTTGAATATAGCCTTGTTAACATTATGTAAGAGTATAAATATTGAAATATGGACCAAATAAGAAGGTAAAGAGGAAGTAGTGAAGATCATGACAAGTCTCATGAGAATGACCTATCTTATAATTTCACCAATAAAACTTATCAAGATTGCACCATTTTGGCAAAAATTTGCAAGGATAAAACCTCATGAGTTTTGAGGGTGGAAATTTCTTCTTAAGTACTTTTAGACTCAAGGGAGGGTGGATTGGGTTAAACAAAAATTAATTAGATGATCCATTTAGAGGTTGGGGAGGCTTATATGAATCAATTTTATGATAAAATGATTGAAAATATTCCTTAATAGTCGATTGAGGTGATTTGAATTGACTCATAATAATTTCTTGCCTTTTTTCTTGGTCTAAGGATTCTAATTTTTTAGGGAAAAAAAACAATTTTTTTTATTGAAGATGAGCTTTAAGAGAAATACAAAATAGTTTTATAATATTGTCATCACTCATGTTATGGTCTACTTTATGAGCTAGAGACTTCAATATTTTGATGAAAGGGTGAGCATATTCATTAAGTAGATATTTATCATTGATGAAGTGGCTAAGGATATTTTTAGGAAGATCATTGTGTTGAAATTATTTAACTAAATCATTGAATAAATACTCTAGTTTTAAGATTGAATGTTGAGGGAGTTTATTATATCATTATAAAACATATCCTATGAATGTTTTGATAAGAATTTTAGTAGTATAAATTTTTTTAATTTGGACCTATTCCTTATAGAGATTACCAAAAGATTTATGAAAGATAGCAAGGTCCTTATTTCCACCATATGTAATAGTTGGTGGAATGTTTCCAATATATATTGATATAATGAATGGAGCTAATGTATCATTTTTAATATCCTCAATCATTTTTTTATGCATGAGAGATTAAGGGATGATATGACCATTGACATATATAAGAGGAGGAGGGAAAAAATTCTAATTTGGCTGAGTCATGATGAATTGAGGTGGTTGACTATCCATTTATAATATATGAGATTGTATTTCCATAATTCAATTACTATGAGTGATTTGTATGTTGGTATTTTGTTAAAGTATTTGATAAAGGATTCGATTTGAATCAATGAGAGTAGTATTATTTGATGGAGGAGGACTAGAGTGAGTAACTTTAATGATATTACATTTTGTTTTTATTGAGGATGCAATATTTACTTTACATGATGCAATAATTGGTTTGGGATTAGGAATAAAAAAGGAATAAATTCAATATTTGCATTTGAGTGATAATATAAGTGAGGTTCCAATCTAAATCCTTGATTATACAATGTTTTTGACTAATTAAAGTTGAAAAGACATAATTTTGAAATTATTAAGTTATTTTCACTAGGTTGGCCACCTACTAAAATATGTTGGCCACATAATGAACTAGGTTTACTACTTAATAAACTAGGTTGACCACCTATTAAACTAGGTTGACCACCTATTGAACTAAGTTTTCACTTACTGAACTAGGTTGGCCACCTACCAAACTAGGTAAAAAACCTATTGAATTATGTCAGCCACCTATTGAAATGTGTCAACCACCTAATGAACTATATTAGACACCTACTGGACCAGGTTAGAAACCTAATAAACTAGGCCATACACCTATTGAAATATGTTAATTACCTACTAAAATTTGTCATCCACATATTTAAATGTGTCAACCACCTTTTTAACTAGGTCAATAACCTATTAAACTAGGACAATAACCTATTAAACTAGGACAATAACCTATTAAACTAGGTCAAATACCTACTAAATAAATATGTAAAAATAGTAATCTAAAAATCTATTGGTCAACTTGGTCAACTTATTGGATAGACATGTAAAAATAATAGTCTGTAAATCTACTAGGTCGACTTGATTGACTTAGTTGGCGACACATGAAAAATAAAATATAACTAGTTCAAGTTTAGTAGACTTAGTTGGATCTAAAGAAAATTGATTATAAATTGGATGATGTAGTCTGAAAATAAAGGTAAATAAGTAAAATAAAAGACTAAATCGAGCCTACTTGACTTAGTTTTTTCAAACATAGTCAACTATGTTGATGTTAGTAGATTTAGTTAAATCATACATCATAGAGCTATGTTGATGCCAATCAACATATTCTATAATACCAAAGAGGAAAGTAAACAATAATTAGAAATGAAAGTATACAACTAACTAACTATTTAAATAGATACATGAAAAGTAATATCATAAAGAAGCTCTATAATGATTTGATTGATTTATAAGCTCTAAAATATACTTGCTTATCTATTGCATAATAATGATCCAATATTTTAGAGTGTTGACTATGGGGGATTAGACATTTTCCATATCCCACCTAACTTAGTTTCAAGGGTAAGTTAGAAGTAACTTATCTAATCTAAATGATAATGATGAACTACAAGATAAAATAGATGGATGGATTCTTAAGGTTTAATACAAAGGGAATTCTAAGTGTTTCCTAAATATTATGAGGTATCTGGAAAATAAATACCATGTTTAGCTCTATAATATGGCTGAGTATTGGAGAAATCCCTTCATGCCATGATATATATAAATGATAGACTACGACCATAAATGAAGTATCATGTAGCCCTTCACTATAGTAGCTAAGTAGTTTTAAAACTACCAGTACATAATTTATAGGGATATCAAAATAAAGTGAGAATAAAAGTGAAAATCAAATGGTGAAAACCAATTTATGGTTTATGAAAGTAAATAAACAAGTAAGCAAATCTTTTCAAATCAAAAGTGAGATTAATTACTATGAAATAATGTAAATTACCATGATTTTACTAAAATTAAAACACACATAACAAGGTCAACCATGTCAAACTTGTTGAGCACATAGAATATAATAGGGTCGATGTTGGTCAACACAATCTATTATAAAAATAGGCAAAAATAAACTAAGTTGACTAGGTCAACATAGTTTGTTAGAAATAAAATCAAACATAACTAAGTTGGCTAAGTCAACTTTGTTGATTGTGTGATAAAATTTTAATAGAAATGAAATTTTTTCAAAGATAGAAAGGTAATATAAAGCACTAATTAATTTTACTAAAAATAGTAGAAAATTTGAGATAATTGACAAATTTGAAGTACAAATATAGTCAGAAAGAATTTTATAATATAATAAAGTCAGCTAGATTGACTTATTATTTGAATCTAAAATCTAAAAATTGTAGAAAATGAATAGGGTCAACCAACATGACCTAGTTTATTGAAGCTAAAAATCTTAAAATTGTAGAAAATTAACATGGTTGACCAACATGACCTAGTTTATTGAATCTAACAGCTAAAAATTATAGAAAATGAACTAGTTTGACCAATACAACATAATTTTTCAAGATTGAGATTCTACAAACAAAGAATAATACTAGGTAAACTAGCATGACATAGTTGATTGTATGTATAAATCCTATAAATAGAGAATAAAAATAGGTTAACCAAAGTGACCTAGTTAACTATAATTCTAGAATATACAAGTAGAGAATAGTAATAGGTTGACCAATGTGACCTAATTGATTGTAAATGAAAAAATTGAAAAGTAAGGGTTAGATTCATGTCAGTTTCCACAAAATGTATGCAAAAAATTAAGATAAATATACTAATTATCCTACTTAGTAAATCCAATCTCAGATAAGGTAATCAACTAACATCTATTTTAATATTTTATATATCAGGAGCATGACCAAATTGGTTTTTCTAAACCTAACTAAGGGGTACTTATCACACAACACTAAAGGAGAGGGTTAAAAATCCTATATTCAAATGGAATTATGAAATAACACTAGATAAGTTTGAATATATGAAATAAAATTAATCTAGTGTTATCAAATCATATAAACAAAGAGGGATGATTTAAAATAGACAAAATAGAAAAAGGATTATGGTAGGAAAATAAGGGCCTAAATAACCTAAAATGGAAGATGGAAAGAAAGAAAAAACTTATGAATATGAAAAATTTAATTATATAGGTAACTTAAGTTATTTAAACACTCAAAACATATTAATTTTTATAATAAATATTTATCAAATGAAAAAACAAAATTTAGAGATACTTACCTTTGAATGAGCCTATAAAATCTTAGTCTCCCCCTTGGATAATGGGGGTTTTCAAGATATTGTTATAGATTTGTAAGGATCACACTATAAAAATAAACTCTAGGATAAAATACTCTTACTTGCATCCAAGGCTATCCATAAGATAAACTATCTTCCCTCAAGGTAAACCCTAAGTAATGGCTCCTTCAAATGTAGGTGTAACAAAATTATGAGCTGTAATAATGCAAAAAATAATGTTCCTATCTATTAGATTGAAGTGAAATCTATATTTATAGAAATGGATAGGTCCTAACCCTTCTATATTTTTAATAAAAAAGGCCATCTTGATTGATCCATTTTATAAAATTTTATTATTAAGCCTCAAACTACGTTGACCAGGATGACTTAGTTTCAAAACATGTGCCATAAATTTTGAAATAGGGTTAACCATGATGACTTAGTAATAAAAATGGGCATTTTCTTAGTTATTATCTATTTGAAATAATATTTTATTAGGAAATTGGATAAATATGGTTTATTAGCTTAGGGAGTTGGATAAGCAAGATTTGAAGTCAATTTAGGTATGATATAATTAACTAGAAATATTGTGATCCACCAATGGTTTTCCCACTATTTTCCCAATGCACCCTTTAATGCATGCACTTATAGAGATTAAAACCTGACAATGTCCTAGAAGAGAGAAAGAATTAGTAAATTATAAAGTTTAAAAATATTGTGTATATAGAAGACATAATCCATTATTTGGCTAAGATAGTGAGTGAAGGATGCCAACTATGGACACATAGAGAAAAAATAATAAGTGCATTTGAATCCAATGTTTTTTTAAGGTCATACCTGAAAACCTTATGACTAGAAATTATAAGAAGGCCATATAATTCCCTATGGTAGTCACAAAACTATTGTAGGTTGTTAGGGGACTATCACATGGTCCCATTTTACTCTTTTTATAATTACATTCCTTAATTTATGTCATCAAACCAAACTCAAAATAAAATAAATCTTTAATTTAATAAAGAGCACATACAGATTTATTTTTAGGAAAATATGTATAGAAAACTAAAAATCCATTGGGATGGTAGGATTCCATGTAAGCTTTATTTGAACCCTCATACCTTTTTGACTCCCTCCCTCACCTTTTTGACATTAGATGCTTCTCCAACACTATTAAAAAGGTGTAATATAATACAAATCAGAATGTTTAACCAATTTATTAGAATGAATATCAAATCTAGTTTTTAATCTAAAATTATTATGCAATAATGGAAGATAAAAAACCATTAATTATAAACAAAGATACATGAATCTTTAACTATTAAACAAAAGGTTAGTGGAAAGAGTATTGCTAGAAACCGAAAATGAAAAACTAAATCTAAATCCATGAAATAAACTAGGATTCCATTAATAAGGAATGATCTTGAAAGAGATAAGTGAGGGGAGGAGGCAAGAAAAAGCCTCTCCCTCTCATATCTCTTCATATCCACATATGCAAGAGGAAAATGTAATATCTAATGGAAAAGATAGGCATTAAAAGGTTAGCTTTAGGTTTTGGATGAACCTTTAGAGTTTCTATGAAATGGAGGGTTACTATTTATTAGATCATAATGTGAGGATCTAACCCTATTATTATTTAGTTTTACACTTTTATTTAATTTAATTTATTAATATATACTTAATATATGTTGAATAGTTGCCTTGTGAGATCTTGCATTAATTTATTTTAAAATTTGGATGGATTTTCATGAATTAATTTAAGTCGTATTCTTGGAATGAATTAAGAGGTGATAATTTAAAGTTAAACATTAAAATAGAATTTAAGAATTTAATACATCCCATTAACCCTCGCTCCCCTTTTGGTTTAGGCCAATTTTTAATAAAATATATTTAAATCAATGGGACCTTATTAGTATCGACTAATATTTCCTATATTTTAATAACACTTTGTAACGATTTTATAACATGTTTAATGTCCTTGTATAGTATCCTGACATATTACAACCCTTTTTCCTTACTTTCACTAATTAGGGTGTTCACATCAAGAAATCATTTGATGACATCGGTAAGGGTCATTTTAGCCAAAGGCATGTCTAGTATATACATTTTATTAAAACTAAGGTGTTAACTAGTTGTTGAATCATTAAAAATATAACTATTTGTGATACTCCTAAAATTTTAACCCTTGACACAACTTATTCCCTTGTGTGCAACCTTTAAAAAAAAATCCTTGATTTTTCCCTATTTTAGGTGTATTTTTTCATGTGAATTAAAATTAATTAGTTTTTAAGATTATTAAATTATAATTAAGATAAGGTCATATCTAATAATACCACTTAATTAAAATTTTAACTCAAATAATGATATTCAAAGTTTCTCAAGAAGCCTAAACACAAATACTATTATGTTATGCTTAAATTTTATAAATCTAGGATAGTTAAAATCAATTTGTGAGGAGATCTTATATCATTTATGACTATAGGTCATAAAGGATATTTAAATTAATAAGGATTACCATAGCTTAAAAAAAACTACTAAATTGAGGTTAAAATTATAAGATCCATATTTCAAATTTTAATCAATTAATAATAAGCATAATACATATAAAAAAACCTTCTTTTTCTAAAATAAAATATTTATAAACAAATTAGTTAACCTGTAAGTTTACAAATGATCAAAACCTTATAAAATGAATCATATCAATATATTAGTAGAATGAATAACATCCTATTTAATCAACCATATCAAACAGAATAAAGAAAGTTATAATAATAGACAAATGTAAAATATAACTTGGAAAAAATGTCAATGATATGATGCCATCAACACAAAGAGACCTTTGCAGTATGTGAATCTCTCACTTTTATTCCTAATTTTTTAATATTTCTCCAAGTATACCTTTTTAATTGGTCCATTCCAATTAAAGTCAAGGGTCTCATAGCCATTTAGGAAAAACTGAAGTATATCTATTATTGATAGGATATGTATACACATAATATTTTCAACTTTTAACAAATATCGACGTTTTACATCTTAAAAGAACTCCTCAAGACTTAATCTCTCTAAGTGCATGCCTTAAGGGGTGCACCAAGAAAGGGGTGGGTATACCTTTAGTTCTTCATAGGATTTTTGTCCCTTATTGCCACGTTATTACCAATCCAACTAGCTCTTAAAACCATTCCCTAATTTATTACTCCTCCCTTACACACTCCTATAGTATTTTTCCTCTTTCCATCCTCCTTTTTTTCCTTAATTTCATTTTGGACTGTCAACTATACTAGGTTGACCCTATACAATTTAGGGGTATTTTTCACTTTTTGGGGTTTTTAGCCTTTCAGTCAACCTAACTCAGATTTAGTGAATTATCCCTGAAAACATACAAAGTTGACCACAACCAAACCTATATAGCCAATTTTTATGGAAGGATTTATAGAAAGATCCACCTATAAATACAAGATCATTTCATCATTATTTCAATATGTAATCTAGAGTTATTATTTGCTCACACTTCTTCATAATATGCTCTTCCACCATTATACTTGAGGAGTCTTAGCTTAGGGTTTCTACTTGGAGAATTTAGTTTTGTCAATAAGTATTAGATGCTTTGGCATTTCTTAGTGATCCTTAAAAGCCATAAAACCTCTTACAAATCCCTTTTAGCTAAGAGATAGATTGAGTCTTGATGGGTTCACATTCATGTAAGTATATTCTAACTTTGTTTTCATCTCTTTAGTATATAGAAGTAGCATAAATGTTGGCTCAAATAATATTACTCTTCATATTACATGTATTAGGGTCTTACTCATATCTTAATTTAATTTCTCTTATACATGTTTTTATTGCTTTACTAACCACTTTTATTGTGCCACAAGCTTTGGTGTGAACTAGATTAGATTTAAATTCTTGTTTATTATCATAGGTGAAATATCAAACCTTAAGACTCTTTTATAGTTGTTTCATGATTGTGTTAGAAAGTATGATTTAGAACCCTACCTAAAATGGTGTATTTTTACAAGTGATCCCCTAATAGAGTCTAGCAAATCCCCATATTGGTCATGTTCTCGCTTAATAAATGTATTCCCAATCAGAAGTATAAGTATGCTATATCTTCTCCAAGCCAAGATTGATTTATAGACATGATGCATTTCTTATTGCATACATTTTAGTGAACCCTTGCAATATTCATTTCACTTTTTTCATTTTTTATCAATCTTTATCATATATCTATCATATTGGTTTGATTTTATTGACCCAGTTCTAATCTCTATGTGTAAGTTTTTAGGAATAAGTAACTGGATCAACTCAGATGAACTATTATAAGTTTCCAAAATTTTATTTCAAACTACTAGGTTGACCCAGTCAACCTTGTACACTTTTATCATCCATAGTCAGCTAATAGGTCAACCTTGGTTGACCTTGTACATTTTAGGCACTTAGTAGTATGATTTTGTAAAGCTTGATCAACCCAGTCGACCTAGTTAACAGGTTTTGCAAGCATATTCCAAGGTTTTTGACTATAAATGTTCATTATCATCATATCTATCCCACCAAGGTTCCTTTCTATCTCTCTATCTCTTTCTTTTTTATCTTTCCTTTCATAGTTTGTAGTTTTCAAAACTGCCCCTACACAGTCAACTAGGTCAACCCTATAGACCTAATTCTATGTTTTATGTGTTATCTAAATAATTGGGTCAGCTTTGGCTAACCTTATTTATATTAAAACCTTAATTCCATAGTACAAGTTTGACCCTATTTTATATTTTGTGCATATAGTGTCAATACTATACCTTGTTTCAAATTAGAATTAATCTCTATATGCTAGTAATTATCTCACACCTTTCTTTTTATGTTGATTTCATGCTTATAATAGTTCAAATAGTCTAATTAGGGTTTTTTAATTAACTATTTATATTTTATGCACACATAACCAAATCACATAATCTAAACAAGTACTTTATCATTTATCTACCCAAGGCCAACCTATTTGGATTTCATCACCAAGGGGGAAAATGACTTGATACTCTGGTCAAGTATAAAGTGTGGTTAATGGTATATTATGGATAATCAATTGATACCATTATCATTATGGTGTGTGAAGTGAAGGGGTAGGCCCTAATACCAAACATGTATCATTACCACTATAGTCCCTTTCAGCCCAAACTACCTAAAACCATCCTTAGATTGTTATCTAGTTCCTTGCTTATAGCCAACTTCTCATCACATTTAAAATCATATTATTAATAATATAATAAACATCTTAGGTTGACCAATTAGTTATCACTTTGCTTTTCAAGTTTATTTCTTACTCTTTTCTCAATCATGTGTTTAAAAACTTACATTAGCCAACATTAGTGTAAGGTTTTATATTGTGTACCTCAATTAGATTATCCAACATTGATCTAACTGACTATTTGTTTCAATTTAATTCTTAATTTGTTAGATTAGATTTAAAAATTATCTTGTTTCAGTGTATAACTTGCTACCAACCTTCTCATTTACCCTGTCTATTGTACTAGGTCAACCCTGTTGACCCTATTTTTTTAGCCTTTATGCACTATACAAGATTGACCCAATCGACCTTATACTATCTAAAACCCCTTTCTCTCTTTTTCTTACCTCTTTTTACTATATTAGATTGACCTAATCAAACTTTTACTATTTTTAGACCCTATTTTCTATGCTAGGCTGACCCAAGTGACCTTGTACTATTTTCTACATTCCATATTAATTAATCTAGTTCCCTATTTCTCTAATTTTGCATTATATTCATTTTTCTTTAGTCAAAATGAAATATCCTATCAGAATCTTCTTGGATAGCTTGAATCCATTTAGATACTACATGGGACATTCATTTCTCCCTTTATTTTCCTCCCAAGAGCACCATCACTCTTGGTGCACCTCTTATCCTCCTTCATTCATGACTTGTAACATAGTGAAAATAACACCTCAAAATGAAGTTGATGGATCTAATATTTTCCTTACTTATTAAGAAACTTATCATCTTCAAAATATTTAAGCTAATGTGGGAGTGATTGATACAAGTTTACTTAACAATCCCACTAGTGATCCTTCTTCTAATAATCCTCCCCTAACACCAATTTGGGGAGTGCTCCTACCAACACCAACCCACCTCCTGATACAACCCAGATTTTAGCTCAAGTTATACAACAAATGAACATTATATAAAATTCTAACACCCATCAAATGATACAACTTCAGCAAAATCTAATCAATGTGGATAATCAACCTCCAACTATGCATCCTCAAGTTAATCCTAATTTCATTCCTCTACCTCTTTGAGATACGTCAAGTAGTTTTCTTCCTCAACCCATAATGAATAATAAGATGCTTCAAACTATTCAAAATGAGCCTTTATCTCCGTTTATTATATCCATTGATATTGGTAACATATCCCCAACTATCAAATATGATGGGACTAAAGACCCTACCTCATTTCTCAAAGCCTTTGATAACCTTTACAAAGAGTGGATCTAAACTAATACCTTTGTCGTAACTAAACTCTTAGTGGAAAATTTCACCGGTGATGTATTATAATGGTATAATCAATTACCCCAATGCTATATTTTGCAACTTGAAGATTTGGTTAATCCTTTAGTTATAGAGTTTCAACACAATGATCTTCTCAAAATTATCTTAGCCACTTCATCCATGCTAAATAATCTCCCACTGAATTGACTCATGAATTTATCAAAAGATGGAAATATTTAGCTCATAAATCTAAACATAACATGACTGCTGATAACTTATTCAAACTCTTTATCACCACTTTGACTCCCACTCTCTAATATAAGGTTTAAACCTTTTCTCCCCAAACACTTAACGAATCTCTTGATCATACTAAGCATCAATACTTTCTTATGAAGCAATTCAAACCTAATCCTAAAATTCTTAAAGGATCTTTCCAAATATCTAATGCTATCACTATTAATACTCCATAAACCAAACAAGGAGTTTCTAAAACTATTATTCCCTCACATTCTCATACTCCTCTTTCAATTCAGTAAATGAAATAATTTTTACTGCCCTCAAAACCTTTCATCTATCACATTACTCCTCCTAAGTGGTATGCTCCCAATCTATTTTCTTGGTTCCATGCTAAAACATGGCATTCTCATGAATCTTGTATAGGGCTCACTAAATTTTTTGTCTCTTATGTTTTTGGTGACTTATTCAATAATGAAGCTATGTTAAATCTTTGTCATCAATAATACATTGTTTCTTTTCAAAAATGACAAACTTCTAAATATTTTACTTCAAATACCCAAAAATATTCTTCAAATAATCAATCAAATTTTAAATATGTTTGTGCCATTGATGCTAATTATGACCAATACTTTAACAATTATCAATATGTTAATGTTGCTAAGGTCATCTATTGTCACAAATTGACTCACAAAGATCTTGTTACCAAGCCTAGAAATCCATCTTTAGAATAATAATTACTTAAAGATACCACCACTACAAATCCCAACTCAAAATCACTTGAGGAATAACTTGATCCTTCTAATCCTCCAACCACATTTATTCATCCAAAGTATAATTTACCTTCTAAACCTCATGCTGGTTCTTCTAAATCTCATTGAAATTTTCTTGAATAACTCAAATCTATACCTTGTAAGATTACACTTATGGAGTTGGTTCACACTTTATCATCATAAATTCCTTATGCAAAAACTTCAAGAGATTGAAGATCCATCTTCCATATATGAAGAAACACCTTCTATTGAATCTCAAGCTACCAACATAAATACCATTGAAACTATGAGTCCTTCTAAACCCTCTATTGAATCCCTTAAAGAGGACATTATCAATGGTGAAATTAATTTTCATGCTGATGATCCACCACTCTTTATCAAATTAACCATTAATACCACTCTTATTTGAAAAGTTCTAGTTGATGAAGGTTTTGGTATTAATGTCACATATTTATAGATTATACAACAACCTGGTTATAATAAGGATTATATCAAGAAAAACTATTTTACCTATCATGATTTTTATAAGATAAATCAAAAGCCACTAGGTGGTATTTGGATTCCATTAACCATTAGATATAAGACTATTCAAACCAAGCTTATGTTCCTTCATCTTCCTTTATCTTATAACATACTCCTTGGTTGTCCATGGACTCATTGAATGAGGGATGTCACTTCTTTTGGTAGTCAATGCATTAAATTATTACATAATGAAAAATGGTATAAGCATGAAGCTAATCCTAACCCATGGAGTATCCAACTACCTAATCCTAGATCATAATATTGTATTCCTATAATTCCTAAGGTCAATAGTGCTCCTTTACCTAAGTTCGTCAACATGAATCCTAATTTACAAGTTACTCTTATGGATTTTGATGATGATGAACCTAATGATTTACAACATAATTGTAATACTACCAAGTTACCTCCATACATTTCACAATGTCTTCCTCCATCTCTCTTACCAAGAGACTGTATTATTCCTCTCATAGATGATATTACCAATTTTACCCCTCCATGCAATACTCAGGAGACTTCTCTACTAGAAGATGCCTTCACTTGTAATTATTTTAGAGAGGATAAATTATTTAAAGATCCTCTCATCATGTCTCCTCATAAATTAATTAATATTGGGATTTCATCTTCTAAAACTCCCCTAAATTCTCAAGCATGTATGATTTCTCCAACATATGATGATAACTATATCATGGCCCAATCTCAATCTAGAGACTTGGATGTCTATCATTATCAAAAAACCTTAGCCCAAATTCATGATTTTAATCAAGATGTTCATACCTTTTCTATGGATCATAAATTATATCTTAAGGGTCATGTACCTCCTATAAATTCTCCTCTTATCAATACTCCTTGGGTGGTAGAACAAATTATGCCTTCCATATCTCTAGAAGTTCTTACACCTCTTTTAACCCTTTAGATACAATCATTATATTTGATCCTTTTCAAATAACCAAATCCAAAAACACACTAATTTATTATACTCCATCTACTTCTTCTACTCCCAAAATTACACTTGATGCCAAGGCAACTGATGTTTGTCAAATACATTCTGAGTCTGATCACCATGGCAATAAAATTTTAGATCTTGAAGTAGATGTTGAGTATTATGGTCCTCTTCCTAATTTTACTAGTTAAAAATATATCATTGAGTTAATTTATGCCTAAGAACCTCAATTTCCTTAGCAATATCATAAACTTGTAAATTTCAAGACTAAAACTCCTTGCTTCAAGAACTTTGTTACTAGCAGTCATCCTAAAACAAATCTAATATCTACCTTAAAAAATTAACCATACCATTTTTAATATGGAAATTCCATGATTATCAAATAAAACACTTACATTGAATATTTTACTCCATATTTTCCTTAACCTATCATACTTTCTCAATAACTTTCACCTTTTGGGTATGATAATTTCAGCTTATTTTTTGACAAACATTGTGAGGCTTTTGCTTGGTCCTACGAGGACATGCGTATAATTAACCCTAGAATTTTGGTACATAATATAATTACATATCCTAATTCCAAAATTGTGCATCAAAATAAATGAAAATTTTAAATTGAATTTTCAACTCTATGTCATAAGGAAATCATCAAATTAATTGACGCTAAATTTATTAAACTACTGGATTATTCTGAATGGGTTTCCAACATTGTTCCCTTTCAAAAGAAACTAACTATAGTCATTAAAATTTGTATTGATTTTCAAAATATTAATATTATTTATCCCAAGGATAACTTCCATTTACCTTTAATATATTCCATTATTGATTTCATGACTGGTTCCAAAATGTTATCTCTTATGAATGGTTTCTCAGGATATAATCAGATTTATATTTCCCCTAAGGACCAACATAAGACTAATTTCACCATGGAATGGTGCACCTATTTCTATGTAAAAATGGCCTTCAACCTTAAAAATTATGGAGCAACTTACCAATGAGTAATGATTCACATTTTTCATGATATCATTCACAAAATTGTTGAAACCTATGTGGATGATCCTATTGCTAAATCCAAACATCGTAAAAATCATCTTTTTGATGTTGCTATCATCTTTGACCATCTCCTTAAATATAAATTTAGACTTAATCCTTAAAAATGTGTCTTTGGAGTCACATACGGAAATTTTTTAGGATTATTAGTCTTTCTCTATGACCCCACCAAAATTATTGATATCATCAACATGCCCATGCCTCATTCTATTCTCAACATTTGTAGTTATTTAGGAAAACTTGGGGTAATTTTACAATTCATCCCCAAAATGGTATATCAAATTCACTCTATCAATTCCCTTCTCAATAAAGGTACTACTTTATAATGGACAAATCCATGTCAAAAATCCTTTGATAATATGAAAAATTCTTTGCTTCACCCACCCACACTTCATCTTACTTCCAATGATAAACCTCTAATTCTATATACTTATTCCACACCTATTTTAGTTGGGGTAATGATCACCCAATAAGATGACATGGGAAGAGAGTATGTTATCTATTACATTAGCTGAGGCCTCATTTAATATGAGACACATTATACCCAAATTGAGCATGATTGCCTCACCATCTATTTCACAACCAAAAAGCTTCATCACTATATGCTTTACCAAACTACTTATGTAATTATTCATTTTGACCCCCTTTGTCATTTATTATCCAAAGAATTTATTCTTGGAGATATAATTGGAAAATGTATGGTCCTACTTATGAAATTTTATCTTCACATCATCACTCAAAAAGTTATTAAAGGGCAAGTCATAGTTGATCAACTTACCACAGCTCCCATTCTAACCACTTCTCTTTAAGATGATCTTCTAGATGATAATATCCTTTACATTGAAGGAATTAATCAATATATCTCTCTCAAAGATTAATTTCATAGATTTACCCCTAATCTTAAAGCCAATCAACTTGATGAATCTTCCACTCCCTCCAGTACTACTAAACCAAAAGTAGTTATCAAGGAGCTTCTTAATATCAATGTTGAATTGCCTAAGGATACTTGGACCCCTCACTTTGATGGTGTTAAATGACTTTAAGGATCTATGGTAGGTTTCATTCTCATAATTTCACTTGACAATGTCATTCTTTTAGATTTTCATTTAACCTATGATGTCACCAAAAATATGGCCGAATACAAAGATCTTATCTTAAGCATGAGATCTGATCTTGATTTAGACATTCAATACCTTCATAATTTAGGTGATTCTCAACTTATTTTCCATCAATTTAATGGTGATTATCAATGTAAAAGTGATAATATTACTATCTATCATCAAATTTCAAGCACTCTTGCTAAGGATTTTACCTCTTTCACTATTAAAGCCTATTCTTAAAGATCAAAACTCCATTGTTGATTCTCTTACCTCTTCAACATCTCTCTTTTATCCACATCAAGTTCTTCCTAATCCCACTTTTCTTATACAAATAAGAAAAATCCCATATTCAACTCAACCATCAGATTCACTTATCTACCACATCAAGGTTGATACCATTCAAAAAAGCCCATGCTATAATGATATTATTCAATTTTTAGAACTTCAAACTTATCCTATTAATTTATATTCTCATGAAAATACATGAATTAATAAACAAGATATCAAATATGTATTTCAACACATCATTTATTATTACAATGTTGAAGGTAACTTGATCTATTTTGTTATGTAATATTAGGTCCCTCTTATTCTTAAACAAGCACATGGGGGCATTTGAGATGGCCATTATAGTAGATATACTATAGCCTACAAATGGCTACATATGGGTTGTTTTTGGCCTACTCTTAAATAGGATGAAATTGAATATGCTAAAAAGTGTAATCCTTATCAACTTCATAATGATCTCATCCATTTACCTCCAGCTAAAATTCAAACTATTGAATCTCCTTGGACATTTTCTACATGGGGATTTTATCTCATTGGTAAAATTCCTCACTTCTATGATGGATATTTCTTTATCAACACCGCTATCGAATATTTTACTAAGTGGGTTGAAGTTATGCCCCTTGTTAATGTAACTGGTCCTACCATTTCCAAATTTATTCTTAATAAAATAATTTACCACTTTGGTGTTCCCAATACCATCATTTTAGACAATGGTGTTAATTTCAAAAACAAACATGTCAAACAACTTTATAACAAATTCAAGATCAATCACAAATTTTCCATTCCCTATCATCCTTAATGAAATGGCCAAGCCAAGGCCACTAATAAAATTATAAATAAAATTATTCAAAAGATAATTCATGAAACCCACATGGATTGGAATATTCATCTTTACCCTACACATTGAGCTTATTGGAGTAGCATAAATACTACCACTGGGGCAACTTCATTCTCACTAGTCTATGGTTCTAAGTCAGTTCTTATTTTAGAAGTTGAACTTCCCTCTCTACATATATCTCTTCATGGTATTATTAATGATGAAAAATTATGTGAATATCACCTTCATGCTCTTGATCTTCTTGATAAACACTATCTTTCTACCTTAAAACATAACCGACAATATAAGGCTTGCATTGCCAAACAACATAACAAACGTGTTAAAGTCTACACTTTAAATGTTGGTGATATTTTCCTTAAATTAGACTACACTCATGATAAAGAAGGTAAAAACACCCAAAAATGGAGGGTCCCATATTTAGTTAAATACATTCTTGGTCCAATCACTTATCACCTTCAAACCAATGAACACCATGTTTTCAAAGATCCCACACTTGCTCAATTCCTTATAAAGTACTCCACCTAAACATTTCCTTATTTTTATGCTTTATATATACATATATCTAAAAAAAATTATAGGTTACTTAAGTATGGGTCTCTCCTTTTGTATCAAGTTCCTTCCTTTCATAAACCTTTAGTCCTCCCTTTTGGTCTTTTGGTTTCTTGATGTATCATAGTCTTCTTTATTTTCTTGCATTTTTGTTCTTATTTTTCACACCCTTGGGTTTTTATTTTGTGAATTTCTTTGGAATGCCCTGGATAGGACATGACATTCATCACAAAACCACCATATTTTACTTATTTCTCACATACTTTTTACTTGTCAATTTTATTTTTGCACCCCTTTGATTTTTATTTTGTGAGTTGCTTTATAAGACCACATATAGGACCCAAAGTCCCTCATAAAACTACCATCTATTTACTTTATATTTTCCTTATTTTATGTATTTACAGTGTAAGACCATGGATAGGACCTGAAACTCCTCATTAAATTACCACCTTTTCATGTTCTTCATCCTTATTCTCAAATTTGGCTTTTTTTTCTTTTGCAAGATGAAATTTGTACAACAATCTATGTTAGCATGTTTTCCTTCATTTCCCTCATTTTTATGATAATGAATCATAATTTACTATCATTGTATCCCTCTTTGTCCTTTGTCATATTTTTTATGATTTGAAACAATTAAAATTATTCCATGTGTAATTCCTCTTGATTCCCCCTTAATTTCATATCCACATTCAATAAAACAAGGTCAAAGTCAAGATAGAACTTTTATTTCACCTATATTTATGAGACTCTTAGACCCCATGCTCTTTGAAGTTATCTCTCTTAGAAACCTTGTCTCAAGTATTCAAATAAAATTCATATTTATCACCCATGTTTGGTATTCTAAATATATATGGAGGAGGAATATTAAAAAGCCATCCAAAAAGTTAAAATCCAAATCATTTGAAAACAAAATACAATGATATCTAAAAGGCAACATACAGATCTCAAAAGTCAAATTCACACCAAAATACATGGTTAAAAGCACATATCCTATCTTTAATTAAAGCTCAAACTCCATAGTTGGCCTTATATAGAGTTGAGGTCATTTGGGGTGTGATAATCCAATAGATTAGAATAGGGAAATTAAAAAAAAAATCTCTATGGTGATACCTACTTTCTCATGAAAGTACCTAATATTCATAGTAGATTAATGGATCTGTAAGGGGTTCTAAGGAATGCTAAACACATTATGGGGAGGTAGGTCCATTTTCAATTTTCATTCATATAGCCTTCATGGGATGATATATATACTTCATTTGTTGACCTAAGACTTGTGTAGCTAAGAGAATTTCTTCAGAGTCCTTAAGGTCAAAAGTCCTCTCATTTTGATAAGTCTAATTTGAGTGTCTTGACTTTGATAAAGAGTTCCTCTACCTTGGTTTTTACTTCATTCTCCCCTCCACCAATTTCATTTCCCCCCTTCATAGATAAATTGTGATTCTAAATATATTTTTTGTTCTTCTTTAATTCCTTCTTCTTCATCTCTTAAAAACATGCTAGCACTTCTTTGTTTTAGTTTTATCTATCCTTAGAGTGAAACATGCTTGAGTAACTATGGATTTTTATTTTTCTCATCATGATTTTACATTTATACAATTAATTTAATATCCTTTTACTTTTCATCATTGTTTTACTATCCTATTGTTATGGACATCTAAGTTCATACCCTTTTTCCATTGTTGAGTGAGGTTGGCTTGTTACTTCTCACTCAACAATGTTGTTTTCCCTTTTAATGCATCTTTTTCCATTGATGATTGAGATGTGGATTGTTAGTGCTCACTCATCAATGTTGTTTTACCATTTCATTTAATCTTTTACCATTTATTTTTGTACAATCTTATTTGACATGTATCCTTGATTTGACTTGGTGAGTCTGCTTTTCTTACTTAAGGATAACTTGTATGAGTTTTTTGATCTTTAGTAGCCTTAAATTTTTGGTTACCCAATTTACTCTTGTTTTTTGACTTGGTCATTTTGTGTAACATAGCATTAATCACCCCAACTTGATAATTTTTCCAAGTATGTCTCATCCTCATAACACCAACTATATTGGCTTTTCTTGTATTTGTTTGTTTTTGCTCTTTAGTTTTGTATTCTTAGGTTTGTTAAAATGAGTCTCTATTCTCTACCCAATCAAAACTAATAACAAAAAAAACAATCATCCCATGATAAAGGTAGGTCAATGTATGAATTTCATTTACTTTAAGTTATTTTATTCTTTAAAATACTAAAATTCTTTATTAGCATCAACATTATGTGTCCTCTTCTTTCTAAAATCACCATCCTTTGTTACAACTTAGTGAAACATGATGAGATTCAAGTGGGGCATATGCATACACATAATATTTTCAACTTTTATCAAATATTGATGCTTTACATATTATAAGAACTAGTCAAGACTCAATCTCTCTAAGTGCATGCCTTAAAGGGTGCATCAATAAGGGGTGGACAAATATTTAGTGCTTCATAGGATTATTGTACCTTATTACCACATTTTTACCAATCTAACTAGCTCTTAAAACCATTCCATAAGTTATTACTCATTCCTTTCACACTCTAATATTTTTCCTCTTTCCATCCTCATTTTCTTTCCTTAATTCCCTTTTGGACTATCAAATATACTAGGTCAACCATGGTTGACATTGTATAGTTTAGGGGTATTTTTTACTTTTTGGGTTTGTTAGACTTTCAGTTGACCTAGCTCAGATCTAGTGAAATGTCCCCAAAAACATATAGGGTCAACCATGGCTGACTCTATATAGAGAAATTTTTTAGAAGGATTTATGTCAATATATACCTATAAATACAAGATCATTTCATCAATATTTTAATATGTAATCAAAATTTATTATTCTCTCATGATTCTTCACAATCTGCTCTTCCACCATTCTACTTGAGGAGTCTTAGCTTAGGTTTTCTACTTGGAGAATATAGTCTTATGGATAAGTCTTGGATGATTTAGCCTTTATTAGTGATCCTTACAAACCAAAAAAAACTCTTGTGAAGCCACTTTATCCAAGGGAGAGATTGAGTCTTGATGGGTTCACATTCAAGTAAGTATATTCTAGCTTTGTTCTCCTCTCTTTAGTCGATAGAAGTAACATAAGTGTTGGATCGAATAATATTATTATTCATATTCCATGTATTAGGGTCTTACTCATACTTAGCTTAATTAAGATTCTCTTATAAATGTTTTGATTTCTTTAATAACCCCTTTTATTATGCCACAAGCTTTGGTGTGCACTAGATTAGATTTACTTTCTTGTTTATTAGCATAGGTTAAATATCAAACTTTAGGACTCTTTTAGGGTTGTTGCATGATTGTGTTATACTGTATGATTTGGAACCCTAATTAATATGGTGTATTACAACAAGTGATCCCCTAATTAGGTCTAGTAGATCCCCATATTGGTCGTGCTCCTACTTAACAAATATATTCCTGATCAAAAGTGTAGGTATGATCTATCTTCTCTAAGATAGGATTGATTTATAGACATGATGCATTTTTTATTGCATACAAGATACATTCAAAAATATGAACACTAAAATAAATGTGTTAAATGATTAAAAAAATATTCCATCTTGACATTCTTGTAAGAATTAATTAACTCATTAATTTATCTATTTTTTTATAATGATTATGTAAAAAATAATAATTAAATTATAAAAATATATGTTTGAAATAGTTAGTGAGAATATTTTATACATAGAGAGAGTTTTAGACATGATAAATTGGAAGCACATAGGTTGTAATATAAATATAAATCCTTGGATTTGTACCTCAAGGATGATATAAGGATTTTATCCTCAATAAGGGTATCTCTGCACCCTCATTGAACACATATAAAAGAAAATGTGTGTGTGTGTGTGTTTTTTTTTTTTTGTTTGTGTGTGTGTGTGTGTGTGTGTGTGTGTGTGTGTGTGTGTGTGTGTGAGAGAGAGAGAGAGAGAGAGAGAGAGAGAGAGAGAGAGAGAGAGAGAGAGAGAGAGAGAGAGAGAGAGAGAGAGAGAGAGAGAGAGAGAGAGAGAGAGAGAGAGAGAGAGAGAGAGAGAGCCCATTTTGGTATTGACACATGTATTTGTTATTATTATGAAATTATTTGTAGCATGGTAGTATGTGGTGTATTTTAAAAATTTATTAATGAATGAAAGCATAAATATATCATGCATTAAACAAATAATGTAAAAAATTAAAATTAGAATGTAATAAAATGTGAATTTTAATTTAAATAGATAGAAAAATTTAATAAAACAAAAAATGTGATAAAAATGTGGAAAATGTAATATTTAGTGTAAGTAGATACAAAATTTAAGAATTAAAATATGCACTAATGTTGAGTAGAGGGATGAGTTATAACCAAAGTAATGTTGTGATATAGTTTGTTAGAGGAAAAATTTACAATATTGTGCTAACACATTTATATATAAAAAATTATGAGGATATGTGTGATAGCATAGGAATTGGGTGTTTGTGAGGAAATATTTATTCAATCCCTAGGGTCTTATAATATTAAACTCATAAACATTTAGTTAATTATATTACATGGATTAAAATATAGAGCATGATATATATAAAATGAATGTTGAGGAGTGATATGTGGCCACCATAATTAATATCCATCAAAGTTATATTAAGAATAATGTGGGGGTAAATAGTGAAGTACCATGAAGGAGATGTTAAATCCTGAATGGAGATAAAACATTAATAAATTCATAATACTAGGATTTTTGACATCAAAAGTTTTAGGAATGGCGTTTTAAAGGTTGTGGCTTGGTATAAATATTGAATAATAATTTTTCCCATAAAAGTTGTAGATAAAAATGTAAAGGTTCCTACCTTCCCACTTATGTTCCTTATCCTTCACAACCCCACAAGAATCATTAGTTAACTGTGAGGATTAGGTACTTGTGTGAAAAGATAGCTGACATGAATTATATAAGATAGGTCTCATATCTGATTATACTAGACTAACACACTCAATATACCTCCAAATCTACTACAAGGTAAATTGTGGAGTTTTAGCTATCAACTAGGATAAGGGTATGCAAATGCTTTTGTGTATTTTTAATTTTTACCTTTCGATTTTTGATTTTTATACTTATGAATGTTGATATTGAATATTTATTTTTATTTTTATTTTATCCTCTCGCATATGAATTAATGCAACCAAAAATAGATTTATAAGACACAAATAATTAGAGAGCTTACACCTAGCTGCTATAGAGGAGAACCTAAAAACCAAGATGTTTAGATACTCCTAGACATACACTGTAGAAAATGGTAAAATATTATCTCCAACAAAAGTGTACCTTAATTATTAAAATAAGAATGGGAAGATTGGAAATATGATTAGTATCTATAAATTTATCATGATATAATGATGGTATACTAGTAATTGACAATGAGAGGGGATTTTTTTTATTCAAATAGACTAGAAGAGTGGAATTTTGAAGCAAATATGAAAGTGTATCAAGTAATGTAAAAAAATATGGGTGTCAAAGTAAGAACAAAGGGAAGAGTAAGATGCATTGAATAGGATTAATATCAATAAATTTTAAAAGTGTACCAATGATAGGTTAGATCCATGAAAATAAAAAAAATATAAGTAAAACCAAGAGGGGAGAGGTATCAAAGTAATATAAAACTTGCAAGGATATGGTCATAAAAATTACAAGTAAATTTAGGTATAATACCTTGGGTAATAAACTAAAGAGATAAAATAACGAAAATAAACATTGAAGGAACCAAATGGGAGCCTCATGGAATAAAGATAATAGGGGATTCAGAAAAATTAAATAATTGTAGGCACATAATTTGGTAGAGGACTTGTAATTTCAATGTTAATATTATGTTTCATTATATATGAATCATTGGTTTAAATTGGGATCTTATTATCATATTTTAATTGTGTTGGAACCTATTTATGATTTCATTATCATTATTTAATATTTAACATTACCAAATATTTCATTTTATTACCTTAAGATACTCATAAATACTCTTACAAACCTAATAACTTTTTGTTTCATGAGATTTGATCATATTTACCATTACTAAGATATTTTGATAGTGGTATGACCACTACTCAAACACTCTAATAGTGTTCATGTCAATTGTGGGTCTTTTTTAATACATCATCATGTTTCGTTATGTCATGAACTAAAAAATTATTTTTTCCATGATGTTGTTTTACATGCTAATAAGGTCCTACTTTTAATTTTAGAAGACTATATATACAAAAACAACCTAATAAATTTTATATCATGAAAGTAAATCACATGATCAAAAAATTATAAGGATTCCCTTTATTTTTCTCATTATTTCAGACACACACACACAATGTATATGTTAATGATAAATATATTATAAATGAAATAATTATTAGAGAAAATATATAATAAATTACTTTCATTCATATCATACACATGGATAAGGATTGGTAATATCATATACAAATACAAATTTATTGACATGTATGAGAGTTTATTTTTTAACCTATAAAAAATTAAGGGCTAAATGAGATAAGACCCTAAAAGAATTATTTTTTTATGTCCTTGTAAGGTCTCATGGTGTGGGTTAGGAATTGATAAAAAATAAGATATTTTTTGCAGATTCATGCACCAATTCACTAATATTAAATGTTTATATTTATTAGGGCTTTACAAAATTTAAAACTAAGTAGACCTACAAAAACACTATTAGAACCAAGTTTTTGTTATCGAGATAAATTTTCACTATTAGAATAATTTGATACTACTATTTAACCTCTATCAAGATAATATAATTATATTCATTGTATCAAATCATAGTTTCCTATATAAATTCTCTTCCACATTATTTTTTAGCCCTTTTCATAGCACTTTTAACCTCCACTAGAGTTAAAATAAATCATAAATTAGGTATGCTCCTCTAAACCCCCTTTGTCGATTATCAATCATTCAATATAATTTCATGTTCATCCCCCATAAGCACCTATGAATGCCTTTATTTATTTTATTTTACCATATTTTGGTTAGATATTCCCTTATGAATGTTTTAATGGTTTAGTTTAGTGTTTGTTTTACCATTAACCCCTCTTCAATTAAAATATTTTAGTGAATTTGATTCCAACTCCGCCAAACCTTGGGATTTCCTATTTTTATATATAAGACTTAATCTTAGGGTTTCATGCTCGTATTACATATAGGGATTGATTTTTATGTGATTATATCTCTAATCTTGTGTTTACTTATTTTCCTATCACTATGACCATTTTCTTACATGTTCTTTATGTTTCTATCTCTAAAGCTAATAAATAAGATTATATCTAAGACACCTACTAGGTAAAGTGATAGACTAACTAGAAAACATTTTTATTTTGTTAAAAAAAAATTTATTGGTACTCATATAAATTTGAAAATAAAATGGAAATTTTTAATATAATTAATTTTCCTTCTATTGATACACGTGGATGATAATATAAATGGTACAAACATTAACCCGATGAATGATAAAAAAAATTAATAGTTAAATGAAAATGCTTTTGCTGAAAATTTTATGAATAAAAATTATTTGAATGGAAATTATATGAATGTTAATGTTAGGATTTCACATGACATATTTTTTTTGCAAACTATCATTCATTATTTATTTAAGAAACAAATGCAATGATATATGTTGTATGATAAATATAAGAAAAAAACTATGTAAGGAATTTGTATCTAAGGATATACATGTTGAAACTAATAATTAATATTTGAATACTTATATTCCACCAAATATAATTTCTCATTCCATATTAGGTAACAAGGATATTACTAATATTACTTATATCAATATTACTATGTTGATTATCTCTCAACTTGGTCTTGATACTTATTTTATGCCTCATAATGTTAATCAATCTACTATTTTGGTTTTTAAATACACATATTTTAGTCATGGTATTTATAAGGATATCAAAAATCAAGTCATATGGTTAGTTCTCATGATATATTTATCAATACATTGTATTAAAAAGTCATTATCTACCCATTTCATAATGGTTTTATAATACCTAAGTTTGTGTTATTCAATGTAAATGGAGATCCTTCCTATCATGTTAAATATTTATATTTTTCATGTCTTAATTTTGTGAAAAATGATACATTGTTGAATAAGCACTTTAATATAATTAATACCTATTTAATCAATTAATTTTATTCCTTATCCTTGAGATCCATTTACATATGATAATTTTCACAATAGTTTATTATCTCATTAGTCAATTATCTTTAAAATAATGTTCACAATTTATCATCTGACTCAACTTAAGAAGAGACCTAATTAGTATGTTAGTAAATATATTCTTAAGCTCAATTTAGTGCTTATGAAGATGATTATTGTTGATGATTAAAATTGTGATGTTTCTAACACCAACAATGGGAAGTTTCAGGAATGTGGGACTTGCAACCTGAAATAACCTCTAGATTTTCAAAAAGATGGCTCTTGTTTATATCAAGGGTGTTGTCCCCCAAAAAATATCACTCATTTTTGGGACAACATTTGAACTATTTTGGTCCTATAGACCAAAATTGTCTCTTCCCTTTCTAAAATTTGTCCCAGGCATTCAAATTCCTCATGTTTCAAGCTTCTTAGGAATCTATGAACTCTATAGGAAGAGAAATTTATGGACTTTGCAGGAAAAGAAAATCTACGAACTCTGCAAGCCAAGTTCAATGGGCTTTACAGGTTGATTTCTAAAAACTTGGTTTCTATGAACTCTACAAGCAGGTTCATTTCTACAGGTTCAAAGGCTTTTGCCAGTGGGTTCAATCAAAAGAATCAATTTCCAACACTTAGTCATTTTTAGGATTGGTTCAGCACCTTGGTTCAATAAAAAATGTCCATCGACAAACATATAAGCAAGGATCCAACCATTGAACCATTGAACCTTGAACCATTTTGGTTTAATGAGTTTAACAAGTTTAAAGGTTCAACATCATCGACAAGAGTTAAGCACTTCATCAAGGTTCAAAGTTTAACCGCTTCAAGGTTTAATGGCTTCAAAACATTTATCAAAGAGAAGAAGGCTTGAACCATTGAACTATTGAACCATTGAACCACTTTGGTTCAAAGGTTTAATGGGTTCAAGGTTCAACAAGTTTAATGCATTTGGTTTAACAAAGGAATTTCCAAAGGACTTAGCCAAATCAAAGGGAATGAACCATTGAACTATTGAACCAAAGCTTGGTTCAATGGTTGGTTCAATGCTTTGGTTTAATCAAAAAGTTCACTAAGTCGGTTCATCAAATGGTTCATCCGCTTGGTTCAAAGCTTGGTTCATCAACTTAGTTCAAAGCTTGGTTCATTGACTTGGTTCAATAAAAGGGATCATTAGCTTGGTTCAAAGCTTGGTTCAAAGCGTGGTTCAAAGCTTGGTTCAATGGTTGGTTTAAAGGAGCAGTTCAAAGCAAAAGTTCAAAAGAGCCTCCCAAAGGACAAGTGCCCTTGTGGAGGGGACTTGTTCGATAAAAGCACCCTTCAGAAGGGTCATTTTCAAGGAAGCCACAAAGGTAATTCTTTCAGATTTTTGTTTAAGGTAGTCAAAAAAGACTAAGTTGTTGCTTTGTCTTTGCCTTTGGAAATTCCTTCGGGCTTTCTACCCATAGCTTCTTTCTTGAATTCCTTCAGACTTTTTGTCTAAAGGAATTCCTTCAGACAAAAAGTCTGAAGGAATTAAAGAAATAATATATGGGCAGAAAGCCCGAAGGAATTTCCAAAGGCAAAGACAAAGCAACAATTCTACAGACTTTTGTCTGCAAAAATTTATCTGTAGACTTTTTGTCTACGGGAAAATGCCCACAAAAAAAGCCCAGGGAAAATGCCTATGGAGAAATCCCAGGGAAAAATCCCAAGGAAAATGCCCATGGAGAAAGCCTAGGGAAAAATTCTACGAGAATGTTCATGAGAGACTCCAAAGAAAAGGCCACTGAAGGACCCCAAAGGGTAGGTGCCCTTATAGGGGACTCTCAACTACCAACTTAAAAGACACTTCCCCAAAGCTGAAGGGTCACCTTCCCTTTGGGAGGATGCAAAATAGGAAAGATAAAGAAAGACCAAGGGGTGACGCACTTGAAGACATCAAATTCAAGAACAATAAACTAGCCGTTGAAAACATAGTGATAGGTGTGCGAACATCAATTTCAAAGCTCATAAAATAGCTGTTGATCCTTGTAATCTATAGAACTAAATTCATTCATAGGATTTAAATCCAAGATTAGCAAGAAGTGATTAAGGAATAGAGTATCAAATTGAATCAAGGACCTGATTCAATTAACCAAAAAAGGAGGAATGATGAAGAAGGATCAGATCGCTAGGTGGACATTGAAAGATAGCGTGACTTATTTCTCTGCATTGAGAAAAGAAAATGGGTAGATGCCCATAAATTCCAACCTATCTTCTTAACAAATTTCAATGCAACATGATGTGTTACTATTCCTGAGTCCTTCTTGAAGAGGTTATATAAGGGACTCTCTTTTATTGTAAATGGAATCTCTTTTTGACAATCAGAAACAAAACTCTGCCCAAATTGAAAGACATTACTGAGACTTTGATCTGAGATTGTTGATCATATTTTGTTATTGGAATAAGAAAGTAAGTGATTTTTTAGACTTTGTGCTGTGATATCTTTGTTGTTGGGGAAACTGTTCTTATGTCTTTTTCCTTAATATATGTTTTATTTCTTTAATTCAACAAGCAAGATTAGTGGAAATAGTTAGAAAGGTGTCCTGAAGTCAACTATGGAGAGACTTTGTGCCCCCACAATTGCTTTTAGTGTGTTTTCTTTTCATTTTTATGTAAAGGACCTTGGGACAACTTTGTGCCCTCATTGTCCTTCGTATCTCACTCTTGGGCAATTCAGGTGGAGACTTTGTGCTACATCTCAATTTGCTGGTAACTATGTCCTTGGTTACATTTTGATTTTACTACCAGGAGTATTCTTGTGGCTTGCTGAATAGTACTTCTAAAAGAAGAGGAGTGCTTTATGTCATTTCCCTTGAGTTTTTCCTTTGATTTGCATGCATCATCTCTAAAAAAAGAGAGAGATGGATGGTTTGTCCTACCCTTGAGTATTATTTTATATATATATATATATATATATATATATATATATATATCATATCTATAGGGAACCTCCCATTGATGAGAGGAGAGATTAGTCCCCTTTTGATGTGGTAAACCTACACATTTGGATGACCAATCTTCCTACTTTAGCTAATTAGACCTATTTTATTTATTAGTATGTTGATCGACAAAATATTCAACCAACAGTTTTTAGTGACTCCACTAGGGATTATAACCCATTATCCATTTATAGCCTTACCATTCACCTCCACACTAACTGGGAAAGGGTGCACAGTTTAAAGCCTCAAGCTTTAAACTAAAGCAAGGTCAATTCTTTTCTATTTTTGTTTCACAATTTCACAGATTCAAGGTATACATGAAGCCAAAGGGCTAAAGGTATTATTGATCATGTATTTGAGTTAGTACAACAAAGTGATTTTGATCTATTTCCTTCACCATCTCATCTCCAACAAACCAAGGGCTTTCCTCTTACTAAAGTCAAATCTCCATTACCAAATGAAGTATCTACTTCTGTTGTTGATAAAGCTTTGCCAATAATTACCCCTCTGAGATTTGTTATTCCTCCTTTTCATAATCCTATAATAGAATTTCAAGGCCCCTAGGGTAATGCTTTTGGTCCTCTCAATCTTACTCCACCTCTACATGAGCTTCCATGCAGTTTAAGGAAGAATTTCCCCAAATTCTATGGTGATGGGAAAGTTCATCTTGATAAACACGTTGCAGCCTTCAACATAGCCTGTGGCATAATTGGAGTAGAATTTGAAGATGTAGCAGTCAGGTTATTTGTAGAAACATTACAAGGTGCTACTATAGATTGGTTTTATCATCTACAAGCTTGGTTAGTAACTGATTGGAATACCCTCAAAGTTAAGTTTGAGCCCAGATTCAAACCTATAGAAGATGCACATGCACTTCTAGATCAACTTACACAAATGAAGAAAGAGCCTCATGAACCAATGAGGGACTTCATAGCCAAATTTGACAAACTGAGGAATAGAATTCCTATAATTGCTTGACCTAAAGCTGAGAATCTCAAATGCTTCTTCATTAATTCTCAGTTACCTAAAGTAAGTTTTCTTTTGAGACATGTTGGTCAAATAGATCTTACTATAGATCAACTTTTGGCCACTGAGGTAGAAGATGATCCCATGTTAGCAGGGAAGATAAGAAGAGATCCAAATATAAATAGATCCTCATCATCTTTTGAATATTCATCTACAGGCACCACTGATCCAATGGTGAAAAAGCTAGAAAATGAAGTGCTAGCCTTGAAAAGACAAATGGCACAAGGAATGTCTTATGCTCCTTCATACAAAGACATGCCAAGAAGGACATTTCCAAATCAATCATATCAAGGCAATGCTACCAGGAATCAAGGGTAGCCAGATCGTCTTCCTCCCCCACATGGGAAACTTGACCTTAAAGCTCCTCCAACCAACTTAGTAGTTGGATATTTGGAAATAGAACATGCTTTCTCTTTCCAACCTGAGTTTGAGCAAGAAAATGATGCTGATCTCTTAACAGAGGATCAAGAAGAATCAGCTAGCAACTCCCACATTGGTTTCCTAAACTACCAGGGTGAACCTAGAAGTAAAGGAGAAGCTATTGATGGATCATATGTAGTGTTTACCAAGTCCAAGAACCAATTAATCTAGAAAGCTGATAAAGGGAAGACAAAGGAGCAACCTCAACTAGCAATTACAATTATTAAGCATGGAACAACTCTGCCTTTTCAGTCAAAGGATCTGGTGATCACCCAAAATATAACTACATCAATTTCACCTTCACCTTCTACTTCAATTTTGCAAACCAGCCCTCTTCCCATCCCTCCTAAAACCCAAAAGGTTGAAATGCCTTCCTCTGTATCTAGCTCAATTCAACCATTTGACATAATTGATCATGTTAAAAAGACAAAAATACAAATGTCTGAATTTGAATATTTGTAGTATAATCCTGATCAATTGGATAAGTTGGTCCAAGATGTCAAGAACCAAACCATCCCTACAAGACAAGAGGTTAAGAAAATAATTCTTGACTCCCAAAAGAAAATTCCCATTCCAAATAAACTTGTCATTACTCCTCTAGCTACCCCTAGGAAAATAAAACCTTTCTATGTTTCCTTATTGATAAATGGTTATCAACTCAACAATTACATCATTGATTCTGGGGCATCTGATAATGTCACGCCTACTAAAGTAGCTGAGTCTCTGGGTCTCACATTGACTAAGACATTTGGGAGATGTTTCTCCATGGAAAACAAACAAGTACCACTGCTGGGGCAAATCAAAGATGCCCAATTTGCATTGGTAGCCTTTCTAGACAAGAGAATCAAGATAACTGTCTTGGTGGTTGACGTCCCATCATCTTATGGCATTTTTCTTGGACAAAATTTCTACAAGGATGTGGGAGGAGAACTAAACATGGACCTATCTAAAGCAAGGATCCTTGTCTAAGGCATAATTAAGAGATTGCTCCCTGAAAAAGAGGCAAAATACGTGGTCACCCAAACATCAGCCCCTGCAGCACAAATTTTGTTTGAGTGTTCAGGCAGGGGTAATTATTTATTGACCACAGAGAATGTTCATGTTTCTATAGACTAAAGTCCTATATTTGACAATCTATGAATTGATCCAAATAAGACTTTAGGAGAATTGGTAGGGTGCAGTACAAATAAGGAAGGATCTTCCATCTCTAATGAAGAGAAATCTAATAGGAGATCAGCTTCTGATGATGCTTGGATCTTGGAATCTGATGGTAGCAATTCTTCCACTAATGATGGAGTTGGGACTGTGTTGATATCTCCTCAAGGAGATATTCTTCCTTCATGTAATTTGTAAGTCAGAAACACCAACAACACAAATGGATGCGAATCTCTATTACTCAGATTGAAAACTACTCAAGATGAAGAGATCAAACTCCTCCACATCAAAGGAGATGTTAAGTTGATAGTTTTCAGGAATTTGATGTGGACCATCTAATCATCTACTGGACTGAACCAGAAGAACAACCAATTATGGTAATGGACCATGCTATTGCAAATCAAAATTAGGCAAAGGAACCCTTCACTAAGAAAAAAAGGAGTTATGGCTTTCAAATTGAAGACCACATCTTGTCATGGGGGAAAAGGAAGAAAAAGCCAAGAGGAAGATGCAAAAAATTGGTTTCCTAGTGGAGAGTTCCATTCGTTTGTCACCATTTTTGGGGGCAAAATGTCTTCTTGTTAGTTTATTAAGATAGAGCACTATTTTCACTATCTCTCAGGAATTAACATCTAAAATACTTCAATTCTTGAAGTATCAGATCATTTTATCTATATATATGTATATTTGTATAGTTTTTAATTCTATTTTGTTTAGTTTATTTCCATTTTTTATGCCTTTCATTTTTGGGTAGCATGACTCCGTAGCCCAATGGTACACATGAAGACACTAGAGATTCTAGATTCTACTCCCTTCAATTCTTTTTGCAATTGATAGAAGTTCCCCAAATGGAGCCATCTATTGTCTCACAAAAAATATCACTCATTTTTGGGAAAACATTTGAACTATTTTGGTCCTACAGACCAAAATTGTCTCTTCCCTTTTTGAAATTTGTCTTGGGCATTCAAATTCCTCATTTTTCAAGCTCTCAAGAATCTAAAAACTCCATAGGAAGAGAAATATACATACTCTATAGGAAAATAAAAGCTATGGAATCTATAGGCCAAGATTAATGGGCTTTATAGGTTGATTTCTATGAACTTGGTTTCTAAGGACTCTGCAGGTAGGTTCATTTCTACAAGTTCAAAGGATTTTGTAGGCGGGTTCAATCAAGAGAATCAGTTTCTAACACTTAGTCAATTTTGGGATTGGTTTAGCACCTTGGTTTAATCAAAAATATCCATCAGCAAACATCTAAGCAAGGATCCAACCATTAAACTATTGAACCTTGAACCATTTTGGTTCAACGGGTTCAACAAGTTCAAAGGTTCAACATCATTGGCAAGAGTTAAGTGCTTCATCAAGGTTCAAAGTTCAATTGCTTCAAGGTTCAACTGCTTCAAAACATTTATCAAAGAGAAGAAGGCTTGAACCATTGAACCATTAAACCATTGAACCATTTTGGTTCAAAGGTTCAACAGGTTCAAGGTTTAACAAGTTCAATGTGTTTGGTTCAATGAAGAAATTTCCAAAGGACTTAGCCAAATCAAAGGGAATGAACCATTGAACTATTGAACCGAAGATTGGTTCAATGGTTGGTTCAATGCTTTGGTTTAATCAAATGGTTCACTTAGTCGGTTCATCAAATGGTTCATCTGCTTAGTTTAAAGCTTGGTTCATCGGCTTAGTTCAAAGCTTGGTTCATCAGCTTGGTTCAATCAAAGGGATCATCGGCTTGGTTCAAAGCTTGGTTCAAAGCATGGTTCAAAGCTTAGTTCAATGGTTGGTTCAAAGGAGTGGTTCAAGTCAAAAGTTCAAAAGAGCCTCCCAAAGGACAAGTGCCCTTGCGGAGGGCACTTGGTCAACAAAATCACCCTTCAAAAGGGTCATTTTCAAGGAAGCCACAAACGTAATTCTTTCAAATTTTTGTTTAACGCAGTAAAAAAAGACTAAGGCAAGAAATAATTCTTTCAAACTTTTTGTCTGAAGGAATTCCTTTAGACAAAAAGTTTGAAGGAATTCAAGAAAGAAGCTACAGGCAGAAAGCCCAAAGGAATTTCCAAAGGCAAAGACAAAGCAACAATTCTATGAACTTTTGACCATGGGAATTTGTCTATGAACTTTTTTTCCATGAGAAAATGCTTGTAGAAAAAGCCTGGGGAAAATTCCTATGGAGAAAGCTTAGGGAAAAAGCTTGGGGAAAATGATTGCAGAGAAAGCCCAGGGAAAAAGTCCATGGGAATGTTCGCGAGAGACTCCAAAGAAAAGGTCGCTGAAGGACCCCAAAGGGCAGGTGCCTTTGCGGGGGACTCTCAGCTACCAACTTAAAGGACACTTCCCCAAAGCTGAAGGGTCACCTTCCCTTTAGGAGGATGCAAAATAGGAAAGCCAAAGAAGGACCAAGGGGTGACGCACTTGAAGACGTCAAATTCAAGAACAACAAACTAGCTGTTAAAAATGTAGTGATAGGTGTGCGAACATCAATTTCAAAGCTCATAAAATAGCCATTGATCCTTGTAATCTATAGACCCAAATGCATTCACAAGCTTTAAGGCCAAGACTAGCAAGAAGTAATTAAGGAATAGAGTATCAAATTGAATCAAGGACCCAATTCAATTAACCAAAAAAGGAGGAATGATGAAGGATCATATCACCAAGTGGACATTGAAAGATGCAAACTTTCAATAGCGTGACTTGTTTCTCTGCATTGAGAAAATCAAATGGGTAGATGCCCCTAAATTCTAGCCTATCTTCTTAACAAATTTCAATACAACATTATGTGTTATTATTCTCGAGTCCTTCTTGAAGAGGTTATATAAGGGACTCTCTTTTATTTTAAATGGGATCTATTTTTGACAATAAAAAATGAAACTCTGCCCAAATTGAAAGACATTACTGAGACTTTGAGCTCAAATTGTTGATCATATTTTGTTATTGGAATAATAAAGCAAGTGATTTTTTAGACTTTGTGCTGTGATATCTTTGTTTTTGGGGAAACTATTCTTATGTCTTTTTCCTTAATATATTTTCTATTTCTTTAATTCAACAAGCAAGATTAGTGGAAATAGTCAAAAAGGTGTCTTGAAGTCAACTATGGAGAGACTTTGTGCCCCCACAATTGTTTTTAGTGTGTTTTCTTTTCATTTTTATGTAAAGGACCTTGGGACAACTTTGTGCCCTCATTGTCCTTTGTATCTCACTCTTGGGCAATTCAGGTGGAGACTTTGTGCTAAATCTCAATTTGCTGGTAACTACGTCCTTGGTTACATTTTGCTTTTACTATCAAGAGTATTCTTGTGGCTTGCTAAATAGTAATTTTGAAAGAAGAGGAGTGCTTTTTGTCATTTCCCTTGAGTTTTTCCTTTGATTTGCAGACATCATCTCTGAAAAAAGAGAGATGGATGGTTTGTCCTAACCTTGAGTATTATTTTCTATATATACATAAATATATATATATATATATATATATATATATATATATATATCATATCTATAGGGAACCTCCCCTTGATGAGAGAAGAGATTAGTCCCCTTTTGATGTGGTAAACCTACACATTTGGATGACCATATATATATATAGGGAACCTCCCCTTGATGAGAGGAGAGATTAGTCCCCTTTTGATGTGGTAAACCTACACATTTGGATGACCAATCTTCCTACTTTCGCTGATCAAACTTAGTTTGTTTATCAGTACGCTGATCGACAAAATATTCAACCAATAAAGGGTATAATGGGAAAAGGGATAGGAATTAAATAGAAACACAAGTGCAACTATAGAAACTCTAACTATGGCAATGCACCTGAATTTAATTCAACCCTTAAGCATAGTGAAGCTATATGTAAGATTTAATTACATTAAAGAGTGAACAAGGTATGATCAATGTAAAAGGTAGAAAATAATAGAAATAGAGGCTCACAAATTAGACTAATTTCACAGTGACATAGAAAATATCAACAAAGGCATAGAACTCAGTTTTCTTATTAATTCTCTAGTCACATAAAAGGCATAGAAACATGCACAGTTACATAAACTTTCTAACTCAAGAAAATAAAGCAAAGGCAAATGATATTCTTGATCACAGCTAAAAAAATATAAAATTCTTGACAATTATCTCACAAAAAAATCCTCTTTCTCTTCCGATGATGCCTTCTGGTGATCTCTGCACCCCTCTTTATAGCATTAGATTCACTCCAAATTGTGTGTGTGTTCCCAATCTAATAGCCCAACTGAACTCTAACTAAACTGGAAGTGTTTAATAGAAGATATTTCTTAGATTCTAAAACATTCCATCTTCTTGTAGTTCATTTGCTGAAATAGATACACAGGATGCTCCCTTCTATCAAACAGAAGAGGACACTTGGCCAATTTCTTGAAAACCTTCTTATTATTTAGGAGGCACTAGAAAATGACACTTGGCATGTTCCACAGCCTTACCAAAGACACACGACACTTTCCACATTACCTATACTCTTATTATATCTTCGCTTAGAAGTGTTTGGTCCTTGATATCTGTCACCATTCACTTCTCCAAAAATTAAACAACTTCTATAGAAAATGGGACCCAAAGCACTTCTCATTTGAGAAATTTATAAAAGGAAACAGAGACAGGTGGCACTTTCTACACATTTGAAACAAGGGACATGTGGTGATCTCTGCTACCTTTAGCTACCTTTTGAGAAACCTATGGAAGGTGACACATGTCTATTTTTGCATTACCCTATCTATACTATAGAAATAATTAGGCCTCATTTCATAATTACATGGACGGTGACACTTGGTAGCTTCTGCTCATCTCAGAACAAAACCTAGGACCCACCACAGTCTTTACTTATCAATGAAACAAAGTGAGGATAATTCATAGGTTGACATGTGGTGACTTCCATTCTCTTCAGCTAGGGATACATGGTATCTTCTGTTGCTTTTTTGAAAAGCAAATTGAAACCTTCCAAAATTACCACCTAGCAACCTTCGCTTGATCCTAAGAAAGCTTGTTGGAAAGAATCCTTCAAAAATTATAAAAAACTCGAGACACAGACATCAACACTTGTTGCACTCCACTGAGATACTATGAGACACATGGCACATTCTACATTACCTATTGAAATTATGAAAAGTGTCTCAGCCGATGACACTTGGCAGATTTCACTCAATTTTGACACTTAGAAAAAATTGAGGCAAAAAAAATTTTGAGCCTGTGCTTTGAGTCAATACTCCATCGTCTCGAACCAAAGTGTACAGGGACAAAATTTTGGATCACGTGACTAAAAATCAAAATAAAATGTAGAGTATTTTTTACTCTACAGTTATTGGTGACCCCAAGGAATTTTGAGCCTACTCAAAAATAAACTACAAGTCCTGCTTGATCAAAATGACAAAAAAATCACAACTTCAACAATGCTATTTGATAGGCAGACCACTCATCGTCAAATAACCCCTTCTTATTTTGTAATTCATTGAAGGATAAATCAAGGTTGATAATATCCTTGTGTGAAAACTTCTACAAAATTTGAATCATAGCCTTTAATTTGAATTCAAGCTGGGAAATAGGAATCAAAATAGCTTCTACTTCAGGTACTGATGAATCATCCCTTAAATCTTGAAAAATTGCCTGATCATTCTACTTGGCCAATAACAAAGGTTTAATTTCATCAATCATTAGCACAGTGTTATCATCAAGAAATGGAGAAGGAAGACCTAATTGCACTAGGTCTTCAATGTGTTATTTCATTTCACTGATTCCTTCTTTCATTACATTGAGAAGCTCTCTGCAATTGATTGCAATAGAATTACAATTGAGAACCTCATTCACTCGCTTAGCAGTGACCATTCTATCATTAATTCTTGATGCTGACAACATTCCATCCATTGCATCATAAAGCTTTTACAGTAAAGTTTTAGAGTCCAAAACTCTCCCAAAAATAGTAGCCAGAGTGTCTTCAACTGAAGTCTCCACCTTTTTGCACAATTTTTTTGTGCATTTAGCATAAAGGTTAGAGATGGCTTGAGCTGAATAATCTCCGAAGAGATTCTTTTCCACATTGATTCATAAAGCTCCTTCACTAGATTTAACACTCCTACATTCTTTGGTCTATTGGCCAGCTTCAGTGTCAATTGTTCTACCCTTTTTTGCTCAGCTTGAAGTTGGGCTTGTATAGCCATGGTATTATTTTGTTCATTCAATAGCTTCTATTGCAATTGAGTAACCTGTAGTAGGCTTTCCTCACATTTTTCTTGTAATGCTACTTTTTCTCACCTTAGGGTCATCACTACATCTTTTACCTGCATTAGCCCTACTTTTAAGGAATCATTTTGGGCCTGGATCACCTGGTGAGTCTGAAGAGAAATAGTATCTTGCAACTATTTATTTAGACTCTCTATTTCATTATCTTTTGTATTGATTTTTGTGGTCAAACTGTTATAGTTTGCCTTCTCTTTGGCTAGATCAAACTCCATCTTTAGTAGCTTCCTTGATATTTTTAAGTAATCTTCAGCAACTATAGAAGTGGATTCAGTTAGCAGTTTGATTTTGTCTTGTGGTCTGAACAGGGACATGTCTATGGCCACTGCATTCATTATGTAGTCTTCTAGTTGCATCTACTCACTTGGCTTGATTATATTTGATGACAAATGAGTCACCATCAGTTGCTACTAAATTGGGTCAAATTGTGACCTCAAATGTGGTGTAGCCAAGGCCTTATTATCCTTGATCCTCTTTGTCTCTCTTCAGGCTTCCCTCACCTTCCTAGCAGCATTTGCTTGAGTTTAGAAGGTAGAAGGAGAGGCAATGTGCCCACCCACAAAAGGATGACCTTGTGGCAAACCATATGGAATAGCCAATTGTTGGCTATGGGCAATCTGAGGAGGTAGTTTCTTAAGAATAGAGGGAGAAAAGTGAGGCAATGATAAAGCTTTAGTAGGGATAGATGGGGCAAAGTGAGAAATGGGCATAGCAGAGGTGGTAGGGTATGTCATTTGGCTAGATGGAATCATCATGCCTATAAGAGAAGAAAGAGATTGACAAGGAGGAGGAGAAAAAATACTTACCTGAGGAGCAACTAAAATAATCTATAATTGGCATTGTGAGGGTTCTACCCTCTCTTCTAAATCTAGTTGGAACCTTAGCCTCTTATGTTTCCTCAGTGTTTCTTCTTCTGGCTGTGCTCCCTTCTCTTTAATATTTACCACTATTGCTAGTGGTGCTTTTGGGGAAGTGGGAACCTCAATGACTAATGCTGATGGGGAATATTTTTGTGGTGAAGATACCACACTCTTTTATTTTTCCATGATGTTAAGAGACTGAGGCCAAATAGTCACAGCGACTGGAGCTACGATTTGCCCTAGGGCCTGTGATTCTTGGCTGGATCTTGCTCTGGCTTCTAGCTCTACACCCTGTGTCAGTAAATTGCTTGTGTGAGGGCAAGATATAGGGGATAGATGGCACTCATCCTAGAGTTCCTCCCATTTCTCATTTGAGTCCACGTTCCCAAAAGAGTGAGTTGTCTGACAAATTTCTTGCCTATATTTCCAATAGGCTTCTATTTTCTCAGCATCACAGTCTTTATTCTTTAGTGCCCATCTTAAGCTAGAAGTCATTCTAATTTTAGGATAAAAACCCCTCGGCTTAACATAAATTTTTTCCCATGGTCTATTTTGTTAAAGGGACAAATCCGTTAATTCAACATAAAACCCAGGAATATCCTCTCTAGGATTTTTTTTGTTTACCCAAAAGAGGTGGCCCTCATGTGCAATTTTGGAAGCAACCCTATTAGCCCTAATCCATGAAGCTATGAAACCATTTGGGTCATATACCCATTTATCTTTGATTAGCAGGAAACCTAGGAAGGCTAGCTTTCTAAGCAACACAATTTTAGCATCTCTGACCTCTAGTGTCATGTTATTTGTCATCCATGGGAGGTCATACATTTTACTCTTCCTCTTCCCAGAGCCATATTCATTATCTACTATAGACACCTGCTTGGTGACCTCTAAGAATGCTAACCTAATTGTCAAAATCTTTGGTAGCAACACTGGTTCCCCACAAAAACCATGGACTCTAATAATTGTATGGTGGGATCCAAAAAAGAAATGACAAGGAATTGGGCAATTGGCCATAAGGTTTGAAACACTTGTAAATATTCTATTTATAACTGGTTCTGGGCTCAAGTGACAAAAATTAGGGGTAACAAATAGTTTTCATAATTCATATGGATCGCTAGTTTTTGACAAAATATGTGTCTATGCAGACATAGGAGTGGTCCTTTGTAGACTGAAACTTGGGTCATACATATTAAGATGCATATGTTGGAAAAAGATGCCAGAGTTATGATACAACATAAGGTGAAACAAATAAGAAGAGTACCTAAAAACCCTTTTGATTTGAATTGGGAAAGTTGTTCCACCATGGAATATGTAATCTTCTTAGAGAAATCAAGTTGATACTCCTGAGTCTTGTCGATAGTTTTCAACCTAAAGAGGATAGCCATTTTTTCTCCATAGATGGTCATATCATCTTTCATTCTAAAAATGAAAGCCATCATAGACAGTGCATCTTGGCTAGCTTGTGCAAATTGGGCTCTTGTTGTAGGCAGTGTTGGCACAATAGTATCATCATCACCTAATTGTAATTCAAATCTTAAGAACCTCAACTAAGTATTGATGTTTGCCCATGTTTTTTGCATTTTAGCATTGGTGGAAAATGTAGCTGTCTTATCATGATACAAGGCCAACATTTATTTGATATCCTTTGATGTAATTTGCAATGTGAATGGACCCTATTTTATGGTGTTTGAGGGTGCATGGAATAAGTCAGCCCATAGTTTAAACAAATCAGGGCATGGATGCACACCTGGGATAATGAATTGTGCCAGTTGAGAAGTCCATATCCTCATTGCAAATGTCTCGTATTGTCCCACCTTGGCCCTCTAAAGACACCTTTGATGTGCCCCTTCTCTGAGAGTTTTGCTAGTAGTTCTTTAAAGAATTGGATCCATGACTCCATCTGCATAATCTTTTATCTTTGCTAGGTCACTTGCTTGACCAACTTCAGGGACTCTTGTCTACAAGTAGGTCTTTAATGGTTGCACGAGGATTGAAGCATACAATTTGATCATAAGAAACTTATCAAGGGATTCATAAATCCTAGATCCTTATTGTGAAGACTGTGCTCCCTCCATATCTATGTCTATTCTATGATAACTGGTATGAACTTTTACAAAAAAGAAAGCACTTTCACTTAAGCAAGTTTACTAGGAATTGAAAATGCAAGTAGCAAGAATTTTCTCATAGATGCAGGAATGTTTGAGATATTGTAAGCTTTAACTCTTGCTACGAGGTATTTATTAACCCATCAAGTCTCAAAATGGCATTAAACTTAGATAACCATTAGCAAATCTTACTAAATCTTCATAGGACAACGAGATAGACATGTTGTGTAAGTGACTGTGCAAGGTGCCTTAGGGAATTTTAAAGATTTGGGAGATATTTAATGTGTCAAGAATTTTGAAAATTTTGAAAATGGTTCTGAGCTATGGCTACATATTTAAAGAACACTTATTTAAAATAAAGAGCGAGAAAGAAAAAAATGGGAAAACAAAGTAACTGAGAAAGGGAAACTATCTAACTATAATACATTAGAGACAAATGTTAACTGAAATGCTTCAAGTAGATCCCATTCACAGGAATCTCTTTAGGTTCACCTTCCATTGTTTCTAGCTCAAACAAATTCTTCTATTTACATGCATGGATTTTATATGGGCCAGTCCATAATGCTTCAAATTTAGTATGTTGACCCAGCTTGGTGGCTCTTGCATCCCATTTCAAAATAATTGAGCCTACTTCAAAATGAGGATTTGAAGTCCTTTTATCAAAGTAGTCTTTAATTATTTTTTGATGCTTAATTAATGAATCATGTGCTGCATCTCTCTTTTCTTGAACCTCTAAAAGTTTAACAAGTCTAACCTACATGGGGCCATTTTCTTCAATTTCGATATGTTTTATCAATTGGAGAGTAGGAATTTCCAAGCATAGAGGTATTATGGTAGGCTTGCCATAGACCAGTTCATATGGGGACATTTTTGTCACCTGCTTAGGTGTAATTTTATTAGCCCATAATGCTATGTTTAGCACTTTATGCCATTCTCTGTGATGATCAGCCCCTATTCTCTTGATGAGTCTAATTAGGTTCTTATTAGTTGATTCTACCAAACCATTACCCTGAGAGTAATAATTAGAGGAAGTTTTTAGATATATTCCATGTTTTAATGCAAAGTTAGATACTTTAGACCCTAAAAATGCTTTAGCATTATCTAAAATTATGGTGTGAGGAGCCCCAAAGTGAGTAGTGATACTCCCTAGAAAGTCTAGGATCACAATTTTTGTTGCTTTTTTAAGTGGCACTACCTCAGTCTATCTAGTAAAATAATCTATGGCAATTAAAATCCATTTGTGACCCATACTAGACACTAGATTTATCATTCCAATGAAGACAAGACCCCATTGAGCAAAAGGTTCATCAATAATTATCAGACTAAGAGGCATTGCTGCATTCCTCCTCATCCCCACATAATATTGATAGGATTGACATTTTTTAACCAGTTGATAATAGTCTGTAAATAAAGTAGGCCAGAAATAACTTGGCTCACTTATCTTTATGGCTGTGGTCTTTGTAGAAAAATGTCCACCTGAGACTCCATAATGCATTTCATGCAGTATTTTCTTAGCCTCATCCTTCTCTACACATCTTAACAATTTGCCATCAAAATTCCTCCTAAAAAGAACTTGTTCAATTAAAACAAAATGGACCCCTTGCATCCTATAGTATCTCTTATTTTTTTGAGGAAGTTCTCGTGGGTAAATCCAATTTTTCATAAAATGAATCCTGTTTGTGACCCAGGAGTCCTGATCAACCTCTTGTATCCTCAATATAGTTTCCTTTTTCATTTTTGAATCTATTTTTATAGGTATCATCTTTTCAAGCTCTTGAGTCATGTATTGGCATAACCCCTTACCTCTGACTAACTTAGTGGGTTTGACTGATACATCATATTCAAGGATCTTTGTTATCTAGTTTGCCCTTTTTTTTAGTAATTTCACCCTCCATAATGTATTCTCTAACACTTGGGTGAGCCACAAGTATCAGAATCTTGCTTCCTAATACTATATGCCTAAATTTCTTAAGGGATTTTACCATAGCATATGCTTGTTTCTCCACAAAGTTGTATCTGGTTTCATATTCTCTAAGAGTCCTTGAGAAAAAGGCTATTAGATTCTCTCCCTCCTATCTATCATCCTTCTATGTTAGGACAACAACAATACTGAGCTCTACTCCATAGAAATACATTACAAAGGGCTTAGAAAAGTCTGGGTTTCTAAGTATGGGGGCTATTGAGATAGCTTTATTGACCTCTTCAAAGGCTTGCCTTCCTTTTATAGTCCACTTGAAAATTAGGTCATTTTTTAGTAAGAGTGTTATTGGTCTTACTAAGCCTGCAAAGTCAGATATGAACATACTGACAAAAATAATCTTCCCCAAGAAAGATTGAATTGCTTTCTTATTTACTAGAAGAGGTAAGTTCATTATGGTTTCCACTCTTTCTAGGTCTATGGAGACTCCTTTAGATACTATGTGTCCCAATAATTTGCCTTGAGAGACAACAAATATACATTTCTTAGGGTTTAAGGATATTCCAAATTCTTGACATTTTTTAAACACAGATCTTAAATGATCAAAATGATCAACAACATTTTTTGAAAAAATAGTAAGATCATCAAGATAAATCAAGATGATTTTATTTATAAGTTCCCCAAATGCTACATCCATAGCTCTTTGAAAAGTGGCTCATGTATTTGATAGGCCAAATGGCATCTTAGCATATGAAAATATTCCCCATTTAGTGGTAAAAGTAGTCTGGTATTGGTCTTCATCAATGAACCAAATCTGATTGTATCTAGAGAAACCATCTAGCAAGGAAAATCTCTCTGATCCAGCCATAGTTTGTAAAATTTGTTCCATGGAAGGCAAGGGATAGTGATCTTTAAGAGATACTCTATTTAGATATCTAAAATCTACACAAAGTCTTATATCACCATTCTTTTTCCTAACTGGTACTAGATTTGATACCCAAGTTGAGTGTTTGATTGGAAAAATTATTTTAGAATCTAAAAGTTTCTACAACTCATCCACCATTAGAGATTCAATCCTTGGATTTACTGGCTTTTACTTCTGTCTGACTGGCTTTGATCCTTCAATCAGCTCTATTGTGTGCTAAATGATATCTCTATTATATCCATGAAGATCTTCATAGCTCCAGGCTATGACTCTGTCATATCTTTTACACAAGTCAATTAGTCTTTCTCTTTCCTCTTGAGTTGCAGAATTTCCAATTTTTAATTTTCAACTTCACTCACCTCTATTTCAGAATAATCTACTTTGTTTACCTAGAACCTTTTCTTCTCTAGGCCTACATCTTCTAGATCAAAAAGGTTTTCTAAAGTGATTAAGCCTTTGGGAAGCTTATTATTCTTTAATTGTATAATTTGATCCCCATATGTCTCTTAAATATTTGGTTGCAATTGATTAGAAAATTCCCTTGATTATTGCAAGAATGAGAGTACCTGAGAATCATTCTCAAATACTTGCCAATTCTCATCATTGTCTGGGATAGTTGGCCTTACTATAACCATTACTGACTCATTGTTAACTAATAGGCCAGTTGTTGGATCAAATTATGAGCCAATCTGTGCCATCTTATCAGCTTTAGAATTTTGGGTTCTTGGAACTACTTCAATATTGAAATATTTGAAATCTTCTATTAAGTCCCAAATTCTGTGTCTATAGGATCTCATCCTTACATTCTTGGCTATCGCCCTTTCCCTAATTTGCTTTACCACTAATTCTGAATCTCCTTTTACTATTAAATTCTTTATTCCCTTTTTCTTGGCTAAAATGAGCCCATGAACTAAGGATTCATATTTAGCATCATTATTGGTACAAGCAAATTGGAAATGAATAGCTCTCAAAAAAAATTCCCCATTTGGAGCCACAAGACAAATTCCTGCTCCAGCACCACTTTTACTTCTGGCCCCATCAAAATTTAAGGTCAAGATTTTTGAATCTTTTTTAGATTATTGAATAGTTGGTGTCTCTTCCCTTAAAACATTTGGAATTACATGATCTTCATCAAAAATAACATAAGTTCCTAGACCAATAGAGTCATAATTTCCATATGGATCACTATGCATCATAGCTAACAAATGGTTATTTTCTTCTTCTTGGTCATGTTCTGTCCATTCACCCAACTCTTCAACAAAAACCCTTTCTTATTTATTCAACATAGCATGATCTACCTCTAGTTTTGATGTTGGTTCATTGGTGATATGATCATTTGATAATGGTTCAGATAGAATTTTCATCTTTGAACCATATTTGGTTCTTAGAATGAGGTGAGACCAATCAAGAGACATATATCCTCCTATTTTGGCTATAAAGACTCTGGATAAACATAAACCAAAAATAGGAGGTATATCTATGACTACTATATCTTGATTGACAATTATATTGAGACAAGTATATAATTGTAATGGGAGTTGTCTAATTCTCCCTATTGTTTGCACTGATTTGCCATCTAGCTGCATAACTCCTTTAGTGAGTGGCTCATACTTTATCTTTAAAGTATCTGCTATTGCCTTCGGCATTACTATAGTACTAGCCCCTAAATCTATCAATGCATTATCCAAGAGTTTCTTTCCAACTATCAGAGTCAAATACAAAGGCTCTAGTTTGGATTTACTTACCTTTGCTGCATTGTTCACAAAGGCTGTTGTCTTTAGAGGAACTGTATCCTTGAGTTTTTCTTTATCAGCAAGTCCTTCTTTGGTGCCATTATGTTTAGGCATTGCTTGTCCTTGTAAAGCTTCTTGTAATAGTGTCTTTTGTTTAGGAATAGCTAGTATGTCCCATATTGATACTTGTGCTAGAGTCCTCTTCGACTGTTCCACCACATTCATTGATCCCAATGCTTGAGTTCTTTGAAAATAAGGATATCTTTATTTTTATCAAACTTGTGCAGGAATAACTTGGTTCTACAGTGGTTGAGATACTTCTTATCTGACAACTATGTTTCTTTGACCTTGAAATGGAGGATTTTCCATAACTTGACTATTTGCAACTTCAGGCTATTCCATCATTCTTCTCTTTGTTCTAGTATAGTAGTCTGATTACACCACTAGTTTCTTGGAAGTAGAAGCTTCATCAAGAATATTGATTATTCATCTTCAACCCATGAAAATAAATCATGTTCAGGGGCTATTTCTTCTTCTTTTTGCAAAGACATCCCTTGCATTTGAGCCATCAGGACTGAATTTTGCATACCAAGAGACTAATAAGTTTGTGCATCTGAAGTACTGGAAAATTATCCATCCATTCTTCTTTGCTTTACTACTTTTTGTTGTATATTACCCATGGGACAATCTCTAGGTGTATAAGCATTATTACAAGGGAAACACCAGGCATTGGTGCTATTTGCATAATTATTTTACCCTTGAACAATTTCTCTATTTGAATTGGGGGGAACAATCTGTGAGGGTGTAGGGACTACAACTAATTGGTTTGCTAGTTGAGAGATATTTTTCCTTTGAGGACCCTGATATTGGTTTGGCTATGATGAAAATCTATTTTCTTGATAACCTTTATATTAGGGTCTAGGGTAAGGATTCTATTGTCTCTTTATGTTAATCAACTCATTAGAAAATGTCCTTAAGATATTCTTGATATCATCCATCTCAGATGAATGAGCAAGGATAAGTTCTTTATTAGGTGGTTGAGGATATTGATACATAAACATAGAGGGGGCTATGGATTTAGGGGCTTCTTGAGGTAATGGCAAGGTGATTTTTGGAAACATGGGCATGGGAGGCCTTGGGGGCAACTTTCCAGCATCTATCAAATTATTTTTAGCTCTGACTACATAGTCATAAGCCTCTAGTAGATTCTAACCTCCAAGTGACTGAATCATAATAGATATATCTGAATTTAAAGCCTTAAGATAAAATAGCCATACCTGGTAATGATCTAGCTATAGTAGGAATCCTTTCCCAAGTCTTTTGAAATTTGGAATTGAAATTAGTCATTGCTTCTTGTGGTGCCCTTTGGATGGTAATCAATTGCTGTAACAAAGAAGACTTATCACCCTTTTCTTCAAATCTCTCAAATAAAAGATCTCTGAGTTGATCCCATGTAGATATGGTATTTAAGGTCAAGGACCGATACCATTTTAGAGCCTTTCCTTTAAAAAAAGTTGTTAATAATCTTATAGTTACATTCTACTATGTGACAACATGTATAACACAGACATCAAATACATCTTGAAGATGCTCTTCAAGTGTTTTGAAATCTTGCCCATTGAATTTGGGTAGAGCATTTAAGGCATTTACTGGAATAGGATCCCAAGTGATTGGTGGTATTGGGAAGATCAAAGGATTGCTAGTGTTCCAACTTAAATAATTCTTTGGGGGTATAAGAGCTCCCATATTTACCATTGGTATTGGTATAAACTGATTGACTCTTCTTCTTGGACTAGTTACCAAAGGTGGTAAAATAATATCTGGATTTACAGTAGATTGAGATCTGGTTACTGGTCCATAGCCCTGACTCCTTATAGCTCTCTGGTTCATACGGTCTTGAAAGAAACTTCAAGATGGGGTCCCACTGGGCATGCTAAAAACTATTCATGATAAAATTGTGTTGTTTTTAACACCAACAATGGGAAGTTTCAAGAATGTGGGACTTGCAACCTAAAACAACCTCCAGATTTTAAATAAGCTAGCTCTTCTTTATATCAAGGGTATAATGGGAAAAGGGATAGGAATTAAATAGAAACACAAGTGCAACTAAAGAAACTCTAACTATGGTGATGCACCAAAATTTAATTCAACCCTTAAGCACAGTGAAGCTATATGTAAGATTTAATTACATTAAAGAGAGAATAAGGCATGATCAATGTAAAAGATAGAAAACAATAGAAATAGAGGCTCACAACTTAGACTAATTTCACAATGACACATAAAATATCAATAAAGGCATAGAACTCAGTTTTATTATTAATTCTCTAGTCACATAAAAGGCACAAAAACATGCACAGTTACATAAAATTTCTAACTCAAGAAAATAGAATAAAGGCAAATGATATTCCTAATCATAGCTAAAAAAATCTAAAACTCTTGACAATTATTTTGCAAAAAACTTCTCTTTCTCTTCTAATGATGCCTTCTAGTGATCTCTACACCCCTCTTTATAGCATTGGATTCACTCCAAATTATCTGCGTGTTCCCAATATAATGGCCCAACTAAACTCTAACTAAACTAGAAGTGTCTAATAGAAGATATTTCTTAGATTCTAAAACATTTTGTCTTCCTGCAGTTCATTGCTTGAAATAGATACACAGGATGCTCCCTTCTATAAAATGAAAGAGGACACTTGGATAATTTCTTGAAAACCTTCTTATTATATAGGAGGCACTAGTAAATGATACTTGGCATGTTTCACAGCCTTATCAAAGACACACGACACTTTCTGCATTACCTATACTCTTACTGTATCTTCACTTAGAAGTGTTCGGTCCTTGACATCTATCACCGTCTACTTCTCCAAAAATTAAACAACTTCTACTCAAAGCACTTCTAATCTAAGCAACTTCAAAAAGGGAATATGGACAGGTGGCACTTTCCATGCATTTGAAACAAGGGACATGTGGTGATCTCCACTGCCTTTAGCTACCTTTTGAGAAACCTATGGAAGGTGACATGTGTCTGTCTCTGTGTTGCCCTATCTATACTATAGAAACAATTGGGCCTCATTTCATACTTACATGGATAGTGAGACTTGGAAACTTCTACTTGCCTTAGAACAAAACCTAAGACCCACCACAGTCTTTACTTATCAATGAAATAAAGTGAGGATAATTCAGAGGTTAACATGTGGTGGCTTCCATTCTCTTCAGCTGGGGATACGTGGTATCTTCCATTGATTTTTAGAAAAGCAAATTGAAACCTTCTGTGATTGCCACTTGGTGCCCTCTGCTTGATCCTAAGAAATATTATTGGAAAGAAACCTTCAAAAATTATAAGAAACTTGAGACGTGAATGCCAACACTTGTTACGCTCCACTGAGTTACTATGGGACACATGATAGTTCCGCATTACTTATTAAAATTATGAAAAGTGTCTCAGCTGATGACACTTGGCAGCTTTCACTCAATTTTGACACTTAGACAAATTTGAGGAAAAAATAAATTTGAGCCCACGCTCTGAGTCAAAAAACCCCATCGTCTTGAACCAAAGTGTACAGGGACAAAATTTTGGATTGCGCAATTGAAAATCAAAATGAAATGTAGAGTATTTTTTACTCTACAAATAACTAATTAATTGATATATAATTATAGAATATATTCTCTCAATTCATATGGTTAATTCTCATGATATATTTATCAATCCATTGGATTACAAGGTCCTTGTTTACCTATTCCATAATGGTTTATAATACCTAAGTTTGTGTAATTTAATATAAAGGGAGATCCTTGTTATCATATCAAATATTTATATTATTCATATCTTGTTTTTGTGAAAAATTTATACATTATTGACTATTCATTCGATAGGTTTTATGCCCTATCATCAAGATCCATGTTCCTATAATTATTTATCTAATAGTTTATTATCTCATTATTCAATTAACTTTAAAAAATAGTCATAATTTATCAACTGGCCCAGCTTAAAAAGAGACCTAATTAGTATGTTAGTGAATATATTCTTAAGTTCAATTTAATTATTATGAAGATGAATAACTAACTAATTGATATATAATTATATAATATATTCTCTCAAATTTTATTTTAACTTATTAAAGAGAGTTATTTTTACCTCATACAAAATTTCAATAACTTTTTCATATTATTTTGAACTTTAAGATCAAGCTTTTAGAGGTTAAAATGTTTAAATATGGGACTATTACCCTTATCCCTAGTGGAGTTAAATTACAAGGTAAATTAACATTCAAATCGAAGGCTAATGTTAATGATTTTCAATATAATAATGATATGACTATTAATTTATCATTATAATTCATCCACTTTGTAGACACCAAAATTGTGTCGACTCCCCTTGGTCCCTTACACACTTTATTAATTTAAAATAAATTACTTATTTTAAATTAATGACATCACCCTAGACACCTCACCTTGGACACCTCACCCTTAGACCATTTCCTACCTTATGACACCCTATGACTAAGTCCTTCACATCATAACTACCTAAGACCTATTCCAACTCTCTAACTAACTCCCGTGCCTAATAAACCCATCTTTTAACCATTATCCAATGGTAGAAGCACTTGACGGATGGAGAAATAGGCCAAACAACCCTTTTACCCATTCTCTAGCCACCGACATCGGTCAACTGTCAGTCGATGCCAGTGGGTTCGCTGACATCGATTACATAGGCTTGACGTCTAACCCCAGACTTTCAGACTCTCTTGCCCAAAATCTAATTTCTCTCTCTCTGGCTCTCTCCCTCAGACTCTTGGATGTGGACTCACACACTCTGAGACCAAGCATCAGACTTCAACTTTCATTCTCCAGGCTATAGAAACTCTACAGAATCACTCCAGACATTGGATTGGAAATATTGCACGAGATCTTCGACATCAGCCACAAGCAGAGCTAAGTATTCTTCTATCTCCATTTCAGTATTTAGAATAACTTGGTAATTAGTTTCTATTTACTATTTCTAAATACCATAAACTAGAGCCGACTTTCTTCTTGGAGAGGCTGAAAAGCCTTCCTCCTATTCTTATCCCCATCTCACACCTACCCTCTACCTGACTCCTTCTCAGACCCTATTCATTGTCCTGCAACCATACACAAACTATTAAGCTTCGAAACCCTTTTGTTGACCGCAGACATATTCCAAAACCCATCCAAGGCCCATTGCCCCTATCGACATAGGTAACATAACCGATGTTGGCATATTGACAAATCGATGGTGGTAGGACTACCGACATCGGTGACTGTGATAGACTGACAATAGAGAATAGGTATGCATATCTTTATTTCTCTTTCTTAGTCTTTCACCATTTCTCTTTATACGACACTCTTTTTGTCAAATAGTGGACTGTCATCCCTTAAGTAAGTTTTTATGATTCCAAGACCGAGCGTGTGCTTGGCAGTCCACCATATATTTATCTAACATTCTCTTTGTTTGAGTCTTATTCTCTCTATAGCTATCTTCCTCCACAACCAAATAGGAGATCCTACAATGTCTGGATATGGTGCGCAACTTAATCTGAGTATCATCTAACCCCTGACCTTTATCTTTAGTTTCCTCTTCTTCTGAATGTAAATATCAAAAATGAGTAGAAACATTCTGGCACGCCTGGTGGGACACTGGAGTTTTCCTTGGGTTCATTTCTTCTAAAAAGCAAACTTTCATATAAGTGCATTAGGAAAAAATTTCTCCTTGCATCCTTCTTCTATTTCTTTATTTTGAAAGGAAACCATTAGCACAAGATAAAAATAACATCTTTCTTTTTCTTCTTTTCATTTCTTGCCTGCATCTTAGAGTAGTGAAAATTCATACTCTTAATCCTTTCTCCACTTGTTTGCATTTGAACAAACATTTCAATTTGGGTTAAAAATCTATTGAATTTCATTCTTGCTTGAATGCATAGTTAGCCCTCTCATCTAGTAATTAAAATGCATTATGAATAAATCGTAGTGCACATATGTTACATAACCAAACCACATTCACATCAAATCAAACACTTAAACATACCTGAGACAAGGCCTGACTAGGATTTCATCACCTAGCGGATACCTTACCCTTCTTGGTGATCCTACTTGGACTTCACAACTAAGAGGAGAATCCACTCTATTCTCTGAAAGAGTATAAAATATAGGCAAAGTATATATTGGCTAAGCGGCCCAGCTCGGCTCTGGGTTCATGAAGTGAAGGGAGCAAGACCCTAGCACTAGGCCACGTATGGAACCTAACACAGATTTTTGAGCACTAAAACATAACCCAAAACCAACCATAGACTTCCTCTTTAAGACCCATTCTAAAAGTCCAATTCCCAAACATATTCTTCTAAGGCATAAGCCACCATGACTCTAAAATTTATTCTTAGGAATTTAATGTTTAGAGGTTGCTTGTTGTCATCTATTTTGCTATTCTTATCTAGTTTTTTGAGCTGGAAAGGTCACATTATTTTGAGGTCTAAAAACAACTCAAAATTTCTCCTCTATTCCAAAAACTTTTAGTTTTATGAGTTTCTAGAAATACACAGACACTGACATCAATTTTTCCACCGACATCGGCAACTCATCTTCACCGACATCAGTTTTTCCATCGATGTCGGCAACATATCCTCACCGACATCAGTTTTTCCACCAACGTCGATCACTGTCAACAAAATTTCTTTCAAAATAACAAGTTTAAAACCTAACTTTTTTGCTATTAAACACACATTTTAGTTTTTTGAAACTAAAACATACATCTTTTGGAACCTAAACCCATTTTGTCTTGAATGGTTTTGACACGTAGTCAAGCTAAAACTCTTGTTGACCATGCAAGGCAACAACCACTTCCACCTTCGCCCTTCATACCAAGTCCCCTAATGGAGTATACTTTAGATACTGAGCGTACTCCTACCCAACCTACCCCAAATCAACCTCTAATTGTTCTTGAAGGAGATCAAGACTTTGAGAGATTCCTTGACCTCAACGTCAAGGCTCTCTGACACTATCTCGCAAGAAACCAAATGTAAGATCCTTCAGGTAACCTTGTTTATGGGATGACAACTTCTCTTACTAAAATGGCAATAATATCAATAGCGTCCATTACCCAACCCATGATAACTTAGGCCATTCCCTCAACTAGTAACCCAACCATGGCCAATGTTCAATATTTGGTCTCTCCTTCTATTTCTGAACCTACTTCCATTGGGGTTTCTGTACCCCCTCAACCACAAATAATGCAAACAAGTTCAACGCCTTTTCAAAACTTGCTTATCTCTATCCCACCCACTCTTGCACCCATAAATACAAGAGTGACTACCTATCCTTTTACTAGTGTTTCCACCATCCAACCACCCTTGGTGGCACCTAGTCAAGTTATGCCCTCTAACTTCATGGCACAATCCCCCTTGACCTCAACATCAGTCCCTACGATGAACTACCAATATTTTATGCCTATACAAATGCAACCAAGTATGTCATATGCCTTCCAAGTACCTTACAACTTAGGGGGTGCTCCTCCTACCAATCCATTAGCCGATCTAATCAAGATGTTGATGGATAAGATGTCTAACCTTGAGACATCCATTTCTGGATCAAGTAATGTTATTTCATATGAAAAAATATGCAACAAACCCATTCACCCTTCGGTGCCTATTCGACCATATCCTAGCCAGTGGGAACTCCCAAAATTTACTCATTTTTAGAGTAAAGAGGACCCACAACAACATCTATGAGTGTTTAGACACGCTTGCTACCTTATAACACACGATGATGCATTATTACTTTGCACATTTCCCATGTCACTTTTAGGTGCCACCCTTGACTGGTATAGCTCTATTACTAGTCATTCTCTCTTTTCTTTCACTCAACTCACTCAATTATTCCTCGACCACTTTTCAATTAACATCACTAAAAAGGTCTCCATCACGGACCTATATTCTATTAAACAATTCGACAATGAGTCAATAGCTGACTTCATTGCCCGTTGGAGAGGTTTAATCAACCAAATCTCCTTTTTTTTACCTCAACCTTAGCTCATTTATCTCTTTTCAAGAGCATGTGCCAAGCACATCTCATCTACTTTTCGGGTCCAAACATTCTGCACATTTGACAAAGCTTTCACCATGGCTAGGAAGCTTGAACTCTGCGATGTCGAAGAAGATAAGGTCAAATTACATAGCACAAATACCAATGCAAAAACCAATGACCCTTCTTCTTCCAAACCTTCTTCTTCCCACTCCAAGTCTAAGGGGTTAGAAAATGTTGTGGTCGTTAGATCATCTTCTACCACAACTAACCAATCTAAACCTTCCACATCACAAAGCATCACAAGACAATTCCAACAACGGTATATACAGCATCAATACACTCTAATAGGAGAATCATACACTTTTGTGTTAGATAAACTGGTCAAGCAGGGAGTACTCAATCTCCCTCAAATTTGACCACCCCAATTTGACCCCTCAAAAGCCATCTCTACATGGTATAGGGAAAATGACTTTTATAATTATCATCGTGCCAACGGTCATGACATAGACAATTGCAAAACCTTCAAAAATGTTATTCAGGACATGTTAGACAAGGGGGATCTTGTTTTGGATAACCCAAATGCACCGACTAACCAAAACATAGACATCTTTAGACAACCATTCCCTAACCATCCCCCTAGTCAAAATAACGTTTAGACCATGGTCGATGACCTTCAAGAGCACAATATACGCACGATCAACACAATCTTTCCTTTCATTCCTAACCAACCTCTCCCACAATCTGAAGAGGTTAGTCAACCTATCTTTCCACCATGGGTAGAATATCCTTCTTCTCCTATTTGTCCTCCACAGATGGAAGATAGTCCCCCATCTACCCCCCTTTCACATGAAGGAGAGTCTACTTCAAACTCTCCCATATTGGAAGACGCCTTGAGGATACCAACACCGGCGGCCTCACCTTCATCCTTCTTATTACCAATGGAGGATCATAATTTCCATGCCCCTCAACCACACGTGGAAGCCATGATCATACCTATGCTCTATCCTCTCGAAGAGCCACATTCTCCAATCCCTTCTCTACCGAGAGAAGAACTTGCCACTTCACCCACTTTGGCTGAGGAAGAATCGGTGATGATTTTCTCTCACCTTTGGCCTGAGATCACTGCATCTAACACATTTACACTCATGATCACCTAAATCCTCTAAAAGATCAACTGTAAGACCTCGCATGACGTCACCTAAACCCTTCTCTCGATTGGTAGAAAACTTAGGATTTCTCCATTCGAGGAACTTAAAACATGATGTGTTATGGGAATGACTTAAGTCTCCTTATCTTACACATCCTACTTCATCTTACACTACTAAGCCTTTTGTGACTACTCACCCTAAAGTCTCTGACAAGAATCAGGCTTCCACTTCTAAATCGTCAAAAACTCAACTGTCCACACCTGAACCCAAACCATCACAGGTGTCCACCATGCCAAAATAAAATAAATCTTTCAGCATTTGCCCTATATCAAATCTCACTCACCCACAAGTGAAGGTATATTTGAACCTCACCCCACACAATAGTAGTCCTCACACCAATCTAAAGAAGGCTGCTAAACCACGGTGGAGAACTCCTCCCCCACCATCACCATTGCCCTCTCTTTTGGGCCCACATCCATTTACTTTAATAGGAGTGCTCCCAACTCCAACACCTAACAAAGGAAAAATGACTCCATTACTACCTCTACCCATCAAACATATATTTCCTCCAAAAAATTTGACACCTCTCACCACAAAAGTGCCATTTACGTGTGTGGTCACACCACCAAACAAAAAAATGGTATGAAAAACTCCTCCTACAACTCCTAAATAGAAGTTGTCAACCCCTACTGCAACAAAGATTGCATACCCATTAGTGGGGTCCTATGCTTCACTATTACATTGATTGTTGTAGTCTTCTAGCATCACTCTCTTGCCCATTAAACCATACCAACCTCTCAAACCAAAACCATCTTGGTTCAACCACACTAAAATCTGTGTGTATCATCGCATACTTGGACATGATACTAAGCATTGTTGTGCTCTTAAGGTTGTCATTCATCAACACCTAAAAAGGGATACCCTTCTCATTAAGGATCCTCTTGACCACCCTTTTGACAAACCACCAACACTATCACATGCCTCTCACACCTCTTCACCTTCACACTCATCAACTCTCAGATTAAAACCATCTTGGTTTGACGACACTAAATTTTATGCATATCATCACACACCTGGACATGACACTGAGTGTTGCTGCACTCTTAAGGTTGTCATTCATTAACACCTAAAAAAAGACACCCTTTTCATTAAGGATCTTCTTGACCACCCTTTTAACAAACTATTGACACTATCCCATGCCTCCCAAACATCCTCACCTAAATCGGGATCTCAACGCAAGACTATGGTCCCTCTACCACCTTCTCCCCCTTTATTCAAAATCAACACCATCAATGTGGCCACCTGGTCATAAACCAAGAAGGATAAAGGGAAAGAGAAGGTTTCTATCCCTTGGACATATCCTTTTGTTAAACCCTCTCCACCACCGAAACCCAAGACTTCAATCTTGGGCACATCTCAACCAACATCTTCGAAACCAATTCGTGACTCCATGGTGAAACAACTTCACCAAGTCCCTATGAAGAAGTATTTGTATGACCTCATTAAAAGCTCTCCACAACATTTCCAAGCCTTAATCAAAGCTTTACAGGTAGTGGAGGTCTAACCTGAAGACCCCCAACCACTGGTTTCTTTAGTCAAATCTTTACCAACCATTACCTCCATCACCTTCAGTGATTCTGAGATTCCTACCTCCAACCTAGAAGATCAGGATCTCGCCCTTTCAAACTAAGCCTACTAGGCAAAAGCTTCTTAGGATGCATCCTCGCATCACACTCCTTATCAAGGAGGAGATTCATCATCTTCTCTCTGTCTCATTTATCCAACCCATTGATTATCCGCAATGGGTGTCAAACATTGTCCCTGTCAGAAGCAACTGGGGGAATTTGACTTTGTACTGATTATCACAACCTCAACCAAGAATCAACCAACTTCTTAATCATCTTTAACATGTGACCAATATGGAAAGAAGCAAACGAGGCAAGTTTGCTCTTAATTGGCTTAGACCTTATATCATAATGCACAAGTATGGATTAGGGACTTATCATCTGTCTTCTCTCAAAGGCTGGCCAAAAATTGAGCCTCTTAATGCCTTACATCTATGAACATTCTACTGTTAATCAAGTAATCATTCACTTGATTTTTAACTTGAGCTCATCCCTTGAGCAACCCCCATCATTGTCATTCCTATTCCTTTCAACCCTTTTTCCTTACAAACATTAGTCAACCCTTTGGTAAAGCATGAATGCTTTGTCCTAATAAAAGGGAAACCCCCAAACCTCTATAGTCTTGTCCATGACTAAAAGTCTAGTCAAAAACAAATAAAACATAAAATTGGGATGCCTATTTAAAGGTCATAAACTATAAATGTAGACTGATCCCTTGAAGGACAGCTACATAATTGTTGTAATTGATAGACTGTTCCCTTGAAGGACAGCTATTCAAAGACTCAAAACATATAAAGCAAAATATAGACCACTCCCTCAAAGGATGGCTATGCCCAAATTTGGCTACATACACAACACCCTCTCAGAAGCTTCTCACGCCGATCAGCACCACATGACCACAAAACAAAACAACATCCCCAAGTAGACTTCCCACATTGATCAGTCTACCAAAAAAAAAGTGACTGACAAACTATTAAGTCATGGACTTGCCTATAGCCATTCTTAGGGTCACCTATAAAAGGGGAAAAGTAATCCCTACTAAAAAGGGTTACGCTATCCTAACATATCACCTAATCAAACCTATTACCCCAACATACTCAAGGGATTTTGAGCTCACTTAACGTCAAGTGATTTGAATACTTCTCTAACATAAACCAATGGTCAAAGACGTAATTCATGAACGGGGCATTTTTTTGCAAAAACCCTATCCATGCTATCATTATGGTCTTTGTCAATGAAAGAGCAACGCGCCTTTAACTTCTTACTTGACTTCGTCACATGCCCATAACATGACAACCAAAACATTTTTCAAACCTCTAACATAACATCATGATTTATTTAATGCAAATACCAATTTGTGTTATATAAATTATCATAGCCCATTCACATTAGTTTCTATGGAAAATAATACATGTGGAAACTAACAACCAAACACAATTTATGTCAAGCATGTACCATCACCAATATGGGAACTTGCTGAAGCATAAATACATTCATTTCATTTTTAGCAAACACCATCACCAATATGGAAAATTGCTAGGAGTGAAAAACCATATAACCAATGTTACAAAATACACCATCACACAATATGGAAAAGGCTGTAACATCATCATACATTCGTCATTTCAAGCATGTACCATCACACATATGGGAAATGCTAAAACCACTAACTTAACCAAAACTAACTATCAACTTCTTTGACTCTTCCTCCCTTTTAGGGATAACTACATTGGCCTGAGGCCCTTAGAATAGGGGATATGTAGGCAGCACTCAGTTGATACAAAGTCTTCTGGGGTTAGCTCGACTATTTGCCCATTCGTCTCCCTAATGACGTCGGCCATTCATTCATTCATCTACTTGATAGACCAACCATTTAACCTTTAACCATAACTTAACATAGTCAAAACCAATCCATAACCAACCCTCTTCTTCCCTTTTGGGGAGAACTACATTGGTTTGAGGCCCTTAAAATAGGGGATATGTAGATAGCACTTAGTTGACATGGCATCTTCTGAGGTTAGCTCGGCCATTCTTTGGTTCATCTACCTGATGGACCAACTATCTAAACCAGCCTAAAATTAATGACCAAACAACTAGCCCTGACATTGTAGAAGTCACCTTAAACTTCTCATGGGGCACATTGGAGATCACATACATCTCCCTAACCACAATAAACAACACTTGAGATCACTTATATCTCAAACCCGACTCGACCAACAACCTTGGAGATCACAACTATCTCCTCAGACTATGACCACTTTCGAGACAACTTTGCCTTGGTTATTTTGATTGCATATATGCTACCTCATGAATAGTTAGCAAATTTTACGCACCTCACATTACGACACTCACACGTATTATCGGATCGTGACCAAGTTGATCCCCAATATGTGTGACATTTTTGTGTTTTTTGAGAGCACTTCCTAGCCTGGGATACTTGGAACATGACGACCATTATAGCAATAGTTTTGATCGTTTAACCCAATCAGCTACCACTAATAAGCTAGGGACTGGTTATTTTGATTTTAGTGCTCCTCGACCTTGCCTACGATAATTTGACCTACCTATCATGTGAAGTGGTATACGTGCAATCTCAACTATTATAGTATTCACACTCCAACTTCACCATACTCATCCACTGCCTATCAAATCAGCAACTGATTTCAGATTGCCCTCTCTCGATTCTCGCTTTGAGGGGGAATACCTTACACCTTATCCCATACCTGGGGCAACTTACTCCTATTTTTGTCTTGCAGTTTGTCAGAACAACCAACAAGACAAAAAGGGGCAAATGTATACACCAAAACTGTGTTGACTCCCCTTGGTCCCTTACACACTTTATTAATTTAAAATAAATTACTTATTTTAAATTAATGACATCACCCTAGACACCTCACCTTGGACACCTCACCCTTAGACAATTTCCTACCTTATGACTCACCCTATGACTAAGTCCTTCACATCATAACTACCTAAGACATATTCCAACTCTCTAACTAACTCTCATGCCTAATCAACCTATCTTTTGATCGTTCTCCAATGGTAGAAGCACTTGGCAGATGGAGAAATGGGCCAAATATCCCTTTTACCCATTCTCTAGCTGTCGACGTTGGTCAACTGTTGGCTGATGCTAGTGGGTTTGCCGACGTCGGTTACATAGGCTCGATGTCTAGCCCCAGACTCTCAGACTCTCTCACCTAAAATCTAATTTCTCTCTCTCTCTCTGGCTCTCTCCCTTAGACTCTTGGATGTGGACATGCACACTCTGAGACCAAGCATCAAACTTTGACTTTTGCTCTCCAAGCTACAGAAACTCTGCAAAATCACTCTAGACATTAGATTGGAAACATTGCACGAGATCTTCGACATCAACCACAAGTAGAGCTAAGTATTCTTATGTCTCCATTTCAGTATTTAGAATAACTTGGTAATTAGTTTCTATTTACTATTTCTAAATACCATCAACTAGAGCCGACTTTCTTCCTGGAGAGGTTGAAAAGCCTTCCTCCTATTCTTATCCCCATCTCACACCTACCCTCTACCTGACTCCTTCTCAGACCCTATTCATTGTCCTGCAACCCTACACAAACCATTAAGCTCCCAGACCCTTCTGTCGACCAGAGACATTCCAAAACCCATTCAAGGCCCATTTCCCCTATCGACATCGGTAACATAACTGACGTCAACATATTGAAAAACTGACAGTGGCAGGACTACAGACGTCGATGACTGTGATAGACTAACAACAGAGAATAGGTATGCATATCTTTATTTCTCTTTCTTAGTCTTTCACCATTTCTCTTTATACGACACTCTTTTTGTTAAATAGTGGATTGTCATCCCTTAAGGAAGTTTTTACGCTTCTGGGACCGAGCGTGTGCTTGGGAGTCCACCATATATTTATCTAACATTCTCTTTGTTTGAGTCTTATTCTCTTTACAAGTGTCTTCCTCACAGCCAAAGAGGAGCTCCTACAACGTCTGGATATGGTGCACAACTTAATCTGGGTATCATCTAACCCTTGACCTTTATCTTTAGTTTCTTCTTCTTCTAAATGTAAATAGCAAAAACAAGTAGAAACGCACTTGATAAGCTTATCCTTCCAATACAAGAGTGCAACCAATTTACATGGTTAATTGAGAGTCCACACCATGTTCTTTAAAATTTTATTAAATAAAATATGATATATTTACATCCACAACATGAGTTATAATCATCTCATCCTTACATAATAATTAATATGTTAATGCATATTTTTATTATCATATAAATTTTGGTCATACTATAAATGGATGTTTTTCACCAAGGAATAAGATTCAATACTTGATATATAAAAACCAAATATAAGTGGAAAGAAACAATAATACTTTGAGTGAATCAATTTCTTATTATGACCCAAGTTATTATGGTGAAGGATTTGTGTGAATCAGTCTTCTATGGCTAATGTGTTAAGCCTTTTTTGTGTTGTATAGATTATTATTCAAAGCCTTGTAAAGGCATTGGGCATGAAATTATAAAAATCATCAAGAAATATTAATTGCCTAGATTTAAATTAAAATATTTAATTTAATATATGTTATGATTTTTCTATAGTCCATGAATGGAGTATGTTTATATTTAAACCAATTATTTATAACATTGGAAATTGATTTTTATAAAGATAAAAATATGGTAAATAATATATATGTATATATTATCATTCTTATTATTATTGACCAAAATGTTAATTTGAGATAAGCCTAAATAAAGTTTTGGCTTGTAAAATAAGATTCATGCTACTATTTGGGGCAAGCAGAAGAGTAAAGGGAATCATGGAAGTTAGAAGGCCAAGATGAATAACAGACATGCTAGGTGTAGGGAGGGAATTAATTTCCTACATTTTGTCTTTAGGACATGGGCTCTTTGTGTGCTTACACATTTTGCATGCATGCATATCAGGGTATTTGATATTTTTTGATTTTTTATTATGGGTAGATGGATGTCCACACCCTATTGTAAAGCCTTCATTTTAATACATCTAGAAAATGCTCAGGTAAAGGTTGTACATTATTTTTTGGAGGTTTTTCTCAAGAATATTTTTATAGCATAATGAAATGAAGGAATATGGGTGAAAGACTCTAGTTGATAGTCCAGGTCAACAATTTTAGGAAAGTTACCCTCCTCCTCCTAATAAATTTTGCATTATAGTTTAAATTGCATTTTGGTAATTTACAAATATTCTTGTTGATATATACGGTTTTATAAGCATGCATATATGAGCCTATAACTCAATAAGTATTAGGGGTATTTGGGTTATAATTGCAAAAAATTAAATGCCCTACTTGGTAAAAATAAATGGGGGTGGAATATGATAATTGACCTTGATTGGGGTTCATTTTACATTATTTTGATGTCATTGGTTTTATTTTAGAAAATGAAAAGTTGTAGTACTGAATGGAAAAATTTGAAGCAAGGTTTTTCAAGCATATTTTATATTCCCTACTAGAATTGGGTTTATGTGAGTAATGTTTTTGTATTAAAACCTAAGTATTATTATTATTCTAGCATGGTTGGTAGCATATAATTTTAAAATACAAAATTTTCGTACCAAACTGAATGGTTGAAATTTGTTGTCAAATTGAATGGTTAAATTTTGTTGCTAAATTATGTGGCTAGAATTTGTTTTATAAATTAAATGGCTATAATTTGTTTTCAGGTTAAATGGCTGAAATTTGTTGCTAAATTGATTGGCTGGAATATATTGCTAAATTGACTAGCTAGAATTTGTTTTATAAATTTCCTCAAATAGGATGCTTATGACCTATTTGAAAAAATACCTAAATTATTATATGTCTATAAATTGTTCATGAAGGATGCTTATGAACTATTTGGCAAAATGCCTAAATTACTATATGGTTGGAAATTGTTCATGAAGGATGATTATGAACTATTTGACATAATATATAACTATCATATGGATGGAAATTATTTAATAAAGGATTCTTATGAAATATGGATGAAATGTTTAAGCTATTAAATAACTGGGTTAAATCATTGCAATGGTTGATTTTATTATATATATTTAAAATCTTGAATTATCAATTATTTATCTTGTATAGGTGAGTATATATGTTGTCACTTATAGTTGAAAGTGAATTGATTTTTGGGGTATTCCTCTTGTTTTATTTTTATGTGGTTGGGTAATATACTCAATCTTGTAAAGAGGCATGATTATTTTTATAATCCTCTTATGGTTGGAAAATCAGCCTAGATCAACTTGAAGAAAAACCTTTAATAATTATTTAAACTTTTATTTGTTGATAAAAAAGAGTTAGAACATATTATTTTAACATATGAGAAATAAAATAAATAATTATATTAATCCTCCCTAGCATGAATGAATTTTTATGGAACCATTTCTAAGAGGTACTTGAAAAAAAAATTGCATTTTTGGGTTTTAACGAGCTACAAGTTAGCCTCAAAAGAGACTTGATTTTTATGGTATATATCTCATTTTATAAAAATAATAATTTGATAATGGAATATACACAAATTTATATTTAAATATAAGTCTTTATATTATTCTTATTGGATCATTTCATATTTTTGGTAAGGCATTCTTTTTAGCTATTTACAGTGTTTTTCTATGCAAATCAGCTCACCATAGCCTAGAAGTTGATGGTTTAAAAACATCTAAATCTTTAATTTTTTTTAATAATACTTTATAACTTAAGAATAACCTTAAAATTATTGAAATAAATAATGGAGGCAACCACTCTCCTTCCACATGATATTTGGATCTCATTTATGGGATGCGTTTATAACATAATTGCTCCTAGTTTAACTTATTGATTGCAAAGGTACTTAGAATTGTTGTGATCTAAATAAACAAATTTATATATATTTTTTATATTTTATTATTGACATGGTTTTGGTTGATAACAAAAAAATATTTAAATAAAATTTTCCTCATTAATATTCCTATAGTATGAGAGTTGGAATGAAAAACTCAAGTAGTGCATGTCACTGCTATGAATAGTATGTCATTCACTTATACATTTGTAAAATGGTGTCCTTTTATGTGGATAATTTTGGTAAAAGTGTTTACTACCACCTGCATCTAAATTTAGTAAATAAGTGGTACATGATTATTGTATTGCATTATATGTTGAGTGTGTAAGGATTTGACTGACATAAATCTATTTATTGATTATTCTTATAAGTGGTTTTGCTATCATAACCCTGATATATGTTTAATGTTTCACAAAATATGAATTATCACATATTAGTTTAAAATTTATATGATAAAATATTTATTATGAGAAAGGTGACTTGCTCAACCTTGTGTTGACCCTTGTTAACATTCTTAGTGTAGGTTTAGTGGAAAAATAAATTAGTAAGTGATCAAAAAGTATGATTCTTGGTTGCTTAACCTTGATTGGCAAACTATGCCCAAATTGATCTTTTCTTAATTAGCATCTATGGGACACTCATTGAAGTGTAAAAGTGTGGAATCATTCCCATATTTATATTTTTACATTCAAAGTATATGCTATTTTTTGTATTATGTTTGCCTTGTTAACTGAACTTTACTAATTTAGAGTGTATTGGTATAAGAGGTTCATTTAAATTGTAAAGATATTGTTTGAGTACTATTAATTATTATAAGTAAGGAATATTTATAGACATGCAAAATTATATGTATCCCAAAATAACATGAAAGTGGGATTATATAATAAGCTCTTTATATTTGTCATAATTTATGATGATTTCCTATCTCTTGTTGTCTTATTGTTGTAAAGGCTATAAATTCCTTTTTGTGATAACTTACATACTATGTATGTGTGATTTAAGGAATAGTTTTCTATTTTTATTAGTGGATTTATCAAGTTGTATCATTCTCTTATTATTATAAGAGACATGTTATCTCAAATATCTTTTTTAGGTTACCTTATCTCAATAAAATAAGTTTATCTATTAATCCTAAGTGCACTAATAAGTAAAGGATGACTAAATCTGACTAAGAAAGTTATTAAAATCTTGTAGAGATTAAAAAGTAATATCAATCTCTTTACTTTGAATATTTATTCACCACTCTAATAAAGGCAAAAAGTTAAGAAACCTTTTATAGTGATCAAATACACTTTTGGGAGACTATGTGTGATTAATATGTTTAATAAGCTTATAGATTGATTCATGATCTATGATAGAAAAGTTTCCATTCAATAAAACTATTGTAGTCTATGTAATGCAAAATCAAAATGGGAAAGAACCCTTGTTTTCAAAAAAACAAATTGTGGGTCATTTTAGGTTTGTTTCACTTGGTGTCATAGCCTGTGCTCTAAATTTTTTTAAAGAGGCTACTTAACCAAAATAAAGATCTTAGTGTACTTTGTATCTAAACTATGTTTATTTCTACTACACTTGTATATCTATGACTAGAATGGGAAACAGGAACTATTTCATCTTGGAACCCTGTGGGCTCTTAAAGATTCCCTAACCATAATATGTTGATCTTTATAGCCTTGGATGAAGTCACCCTTTTCTAATTTTGGGTTGTGTTAATATTGATCTCACTTGAATACTGATTGACTCGTATGGGCATGTTAATATGATTCAATGTAATAAAAGACCACTATTGAAATTTAGAACAACTATATGATAATTGTTGAAAATTTTCTTGGGATATTAAGTCCTTGAAGGGTTAAGGGATAACTTATGCCTGGGAGGCTGGTTGAGGAGAAAGTGTACCTAATTTACTTGAGTAAATCATCTTTTTTAATTTTTTTGTTGGTTAGGGATTGGTTTGATATTTTTGGGTTGATATATTTGAATGGTTATTGATTACCATTACCATTCCATTGGATATGTATTAAGCAAAATTAATAATAAGTGTTAGAAGAGAAGGGCCTTGAAGTGAATTTTTGATTATCAGTACCACTTGGTGATTTATATGAATATTGACTCATTTTTTGGTGGTTTACTAATTTAAAAATTACTCTCTTAAGTCTTATATTAGACTAAGTTATAACTAGAGTTATTTCATTGATCTTATGTGATTTATATGGCTACATTTACTCTCTTATTAAGTAAAATATTGAATGGAATTAGTATGCCTTATTTTATCTTAAGGACCTAATTGGAAACTTGGTGAAGTTCACTTATTATGATTCTTGACATGATAACTATATTTTCCTTGACCTAAAAAACTAATTTTTGAATTGGGTTGTCTTAAATTGATACCCTTGTTACTGAATATAATCCTTGTAGATAACAAAAGAATAAAATTTGAATTAAGGCTCAATAGGTTAAGTGAGGTTGGAATGGTATTCCATCTCATTGTTGGGATATGTGTGGAAATGGTATAAGCTAAAAAAGTGCTTTATTTCATGACTAGTGCTTATGAAACACTATTTTGTCTAAGGTAATGAATTTATACTCAAGACTGGAAAGGTTTACTTGACTGAATATTGATATTGTAATCATATAAAAAATGATGGGTTCCTTTAACCATCTTGGAAATTAGAAAAATGTTGGGGCTTGGTGCTCCCAACATAATTAATGATTGTTATGAGCAAAATATTTATAATATTCTATTATAATGAATTGAATAGTTTATTGTGATATATGCTCAAATGCATGAATTATTGAGCTGATATAACACTCTTGTGATGAGTGGCATTCAGTTGAGTTAAAAAACTCAACATGTATAAGATGTCATGGTTGGGAAAGGATATTCTAAGGCAAATCTACCCTTGAAAGGTGATGTAATTAAAGGCTAAATGTAAAAATTTTGTTAATAAAACCTTATGAGGTAATGCTGGAATTTATAGAAATGATTATAAAATAAGATACTACTATTATTACTAATATATCTTGGGTAATTAAAAGAAAATTATTTTAAAAATAACAATTAATTATTGATTTTATACAGTTATTTTTTTTTTAATAATTATGGCAAGTAGGTGTATGTTTTGCTTTCCTTTGTGTCACTATAAGTGACTAGTTATAAATATGCAAATATTTTTTTAAAAAAGCATTATGACTAGTGCTTGTGGAGCACTATTGGATCTAAAGTGGTGGAATTGTAAGAAAAACAAGGAATAAATTTATATTTGAAATTTTATTATGGTTTATTGATTGAACCCATCATGTAAACTAAAAGTGAATAAGTATTATGTTCTATGATATTGAGGTGTTAAAATCTATAAATTTTAGTTGAAATTAATGATTATGGGAACCTGTAATTTCCACAGTAGTAATATAACCTTCACCTTGAGCCTTGGCTGAGTCTACCCTTCCCAAGGACACACTACGTAGGACAAGAAGCACTAGTCAACCATTTACTTGTTTGGGTAGGCCAATGAGGGGACTAGTGATAAAAACTTGTTAGTGGAATAAAAGGATAAATACATGGTGTCTAATGATGTCTTGTTTAGACAAGAACTCATATGATACTTAAGGTATGGCATCCTTGGGAGGACCATGAGTGTGACTTAAGCCTAGAGGGCCAAGTAGGGGTGAATATGGTTGCCTTACTTGGGCATCTTATAAATTTTTGGGGTTCTCTTATTATTAATGAGTATCGTCAACCATCTAATCCATGAGGTGTGAATATTGTTGGTAATTTTTTGTTTCTCAAGGATATAAATTAATGATATCTATTATAACATACCCTTACTTGAAATAAGGTGATGATAAACTTGAGATCCCTATAACTGAGCATACCATGATAAATGATGGATAATTGATGTCATTTAGGATGGCATATAAACATCAGATGGATCAATAAAATTCATGGACCCTTATGTTTCACTTGTAAGTGTGTTTGTGTTTTGTGATGTGAAAATACCCTTTGCATAAATTATCAAAATAGTTGAATAAACATGTGTATCCTATTCCATGTGGTCCCTTCATTGCATGTAAAACTATTATATGTTATGTAAACCTCTATGTTGTATGTGATTATGTTAGACCATGTAAATTTGTAACTTGCCTATGTTACCAAACAATATTTCATAAATATTTCATGTATATGTCATATAAAAAGTGTGACCTTGTGTTGTTAACTCTTGATATGAATAAATGTGATCATGAACTACTTTGTGATGTAACTTTCTCCTTTTGAAATCAACCTCTATTAATCAAATTTACTAGGGTATAGTATTGTATTGTGTGGTGTAATCTTGCATTGCTACTCTAGTGATGAGCATTGATGAAAGTGTGAGGTTGAGGGTAGAGAGATATTATATTTGCATTGATTTATACTAGGTATGGGTTAGGAAGTAGAATCTCTCATAGGCTAAAAATCAACTTTTCTCTTTTGCATAAGATAGCTATCTGATTTTTTTAGGTGTTTACATCATGTGTACCACAAGTTGGTCATGGGATATTAATGAATAATGGTCATCATGTGGATTGAGTGTTACCTTACCACCTCTCTAAGGTTGTTGTAAAAATAACCTATGTGTGACTTTAATGTAGCCTTATGAAGTACTGATTGGTCCTATAAGTTGGATTATTATGCATTATAGCAATATTGTACTTGTTTTAATGTAGGCATGTGTCGTCTTTTAAATGAAAATGTGTTATGTTATGATATATATATATATATATATATATATATATATATATATATATATATATATATATATATATATATTCATGGCTCAGTGCAACCTCCCACACCAACCACATCAAACATTGGAGATGCCATCCCAGACACTGACATGCAACCCTCAAAATGTTATCATGTTCTCCATTAAATTTTGTAAAGTGCATCATGGTAGATGGAAGTCCAAGATTCATAGCAAACACACCAGGTGTAGAGAGGTAATTGATTTTCTATATTTTGTCTTTAGGACATGGGTGTTTTGTGTGCTTCTATATTTTGCATACATGTATATCAAGGCATTTGATATTTTTGAATTTTTATTATGGGTAGATGGATGTCCATACCCTACTAGGGAGATGCTTATTCAAAGGTTACACACCATTTTTGGGAGGCTACTCTTAAGAATATTTTTATGGCATAATGAAATGAAGGAAGATGGGTGAAAGACTCTAGTTGATAGTCCAAGTCAATGATTTCAAGAAAGTTACCCACCTCCTCCTAAATAGTTTTCTATTCTGGTTTAAATTACATTATGGTAATTTGTAAATACTCATGTTGAGATATAGGCATTTATAAACATGTAAAAACATGCATATATGAGCCTCTAACTCAATAAATATTATGGGTATTTGTGTTATAATTGTAAAAATTCAATGCCCTACCTAGTAAAAATGAATGGGGGGTGTAATAATTAATTGGCCTTGACTAGGCTCCTTAATTTATTTTCCATTATTTTGATGTCATGAGTTTTCTTTTGGAAAATGAAAAGTTGTAGTATTGAGTGGAAAAAACTGAAGTAGGGTTTTTTAAGCATATTTTATATGCCCTACTAGAATTGGGTTTGTGTGAGTAATGTTTTTATATTAAAACCTGTGTATTATTATTATTATTATTATTATTATTATTATTATTATTATTATTATTATTATTATTATTATTATTATTATTATTATTATTATTATTATTATTATAGCATGGTTGGCAACATATAATTTTAAAATATGTAATGTGTTTTCCAAATTGAATGGCTGGAATTTGTTGCCAAATTGAATGGCTGAAATTTGTTGTTAAATTGTGTGGCTATAATTTATTTGCCAAATTAAATGGTTGGAAGTTGCTGCCAAGTTGAATGGCTGGAATTTATTATTCAATTGATTGGCTAGAATATATTGCTAAACTGACTGACTATAATTTATTTTCTAAATTGCCCCAAAGAGGATGATTATGAATTGTTTGACAAAATGCCTAAATTATTATATGGCTGGAAATTGTTCATGAAGGATGCTTATGAACTGATTGACAAAATGCCTAAATTATTATATGGCTGGAAATTATTCATGAAGGATGCTTATGAATTATTTGATGAAATGCCTAAGTATTATATGGCTATAAATTAGTTTATAAAGGATGCTTATGATTTTTTTATGAAATGTTTAAGCTATTAAATATCTACATTAAATCATTGCGATGGCTAATTTTATTATATGCATTTAAAATCTTGAATGGCCAATTATTCACCTTGTATAGGTGAGTATATGTGTTGTCACTTATAGTTGAAAATGAATTGATTATTTGGGTATTACTCTCAATTTATTTTGAGGTGGTTAGATAATTTACTCAATCTAGTAAAGAGGCATGATTATTTTGATAATCATCTTATGGCTGGAAAATCAGCCTAGATCAACTCGAAGAACAACCTTCAATAAATATTTAAACTTTTATTTATTGAAAAAAAAGAGTTGGAATGTATTATTTTACCATATGGTAAATAGAATCAATAACTAGATTAATCCTCCCTATCACAAATGACTTTTTATGGCACCATTTATGAGAGGTACTTGCAGAAGAAAACTACATTGTTGGGTTTTAACTAGTTACAAGTTAACCTCAAAAGAGGCTTGACTTTTATAGTATATGTATTATTTTATCAAAAATAAATTTGATAATGGATTTTACCCACCTTTATATTTCAATATTATTCCTTATATTATTCCTAATGGATCATTTCATATTTTTGGTAAGGCATTCTTTTTAGCCATTTATGTTGTTTTTTTTGTGCAAATCAGCTCACCATAGCCTAGAAGTTCATGGTTAAAAAATTTCTAGATTTATAGTTTTTTGTTAAAAATACTTTATAACTTGATATTAACCTTAAGATTATTGAAATAAATAATGTATGCAAACATCATCCTTCTGGACATGATATTTGGATCTCATTTTTGGGATGCTTTTGCAGCAGAATTATTCCTTGTTTAGCCTGTTGATAACAAAGGTGCTTAGAATTGTTTTGATCTAACTAAAAAAAATTATAGTGTTTTTGCTATTTATTTTGGAATGATTTTTTTTGGTAAGAATAAAATTTTGAAATAAAATTTTCCTCATTAAGATTCTTATAGTATGAGAGTTGGAATGAAAGAATCAAGTAGTGCATGCCACTATTATGAATAGTATGCCATTCAATTATACATTTATAAATTGAGGTCCTTATATGTGGATACTTTTGGTAAAAGTGATAACTACTAGTTGCATCTAAATTTATTAAATAAGTGATACATGAGGATTATATTACATTATATGTTGAGTGTGTAAGGATTCAACTGGCATAAATCTATTTATTGATTATTATTGTAAATGATTTTATTGTCATACCCATGATATATGTTTAATGTTTCAAAAAATATGAATAATCACATTAAAATTTAGTGTTTTACGATAAACTATTTATTATGAGGAATGTGACTTGTTCAGCCATATGCTGACCCTTTTTATTAACATTCTCAATGCAGGTTTAGTGGAAAAAAATAGTAAGGGATCAAAAAATATGACTCTTGATTACTTAACCTTGATTGGAAAACTATGTCGAAATTGATATTTTATTCATTAAAATCTATGGGACACTCATTGAAGTGGGAAAGTGTGGAATCATTCCCATATTTACCTTCTTACATTCAAATTATGTGTTATGGGTTGTATTGTGTTTGCCTTGTTAAATAAACTTTACTCATTTAAAGTGTATTGGTATAAGAGGTTCATTTATATTTTAAAATATGTTATGGGTACTATTAATTATTATAAGGAAGGAATATTTATAAACATGTAAAATTTTATGTATCCTAAAATAATATGAAAGTGGGAATATATAATAAGCTCTTTATATTTTTCATAATTTATGATGATTGCCTATCTCTTGTGGTTTTATTATTGTAAAGGCTATGAGTTCATTTTTGTGAGAACTTACATACTATGTATGTGTGATTTAAGGAATGGTTTCCTATTTTTATTTGTGGATTTATCAAGCTGTATCATTCTCCTCTTGCTATAAGAGACATGTTATCTCAAATAATTTTTATAGGTTACCTTATCTCAATAATAAGAGGTTATCTATTAATCCTAAGTGCACTAATAAGTAAGGGATGACTAAATCTGACTAATAGAGTTATTGCTTCCTTGTAGATATTAAAAGGTAATATCAATCTCTTTACTTCACCACTCTAATAAAGGAAGCAAGTATAAAAAACCTTGCGTAGGGATTGAATACACTTTTGGGAGACTATGTGTTCTTAATTTGTTTAATAAGATTTTATATTGATTCATGATCTATGATATCAAAGTTTCCATTAAATCACATTATTATAATTTGTGTAATGTAAGATCAAACTAGGAAAGAACCCTTGTTTTGGAAAAAAAATTATGGGTCTATTTGGGTTCGTTTCATTTCTCAACCAAATCAAAATTTTAAATTATTTACCACACTCTTAAAAATTATACTACTAAAAATTATAAAAATAAAGTTGATTCTCATATGGTAGTTCCAAAATAATCTCCATCAATTTATAACACTCATATATTAGATGGGTTCATAGTTATGTTCATGGATGCACATAAGGAGAATCATCCAATTAATTTTTGACAATGAGATTCAAATATATGATTATAAAAAGTAACCATTATTAATATAGTATTTCATAGATATACATTTGAGATTAACTAAAGGAATTATGGTTGATAATGGTTCAAGTATAAAAACATGAAAAAAATTGTTACTTATTGAGGATATGCTCAGAGGGATTTAGATGGTAAAAATACTATTATTAAAGGACATGATAATATTATTTACACACCTCTCAAAGATATTTCATTACCTATTACCATAGGTCATAATAATATTTTACTATAGTTTCATGTATTTTTAGATACTAGGACATATGACAAAATAATTGGATGACCATGGCCTAATAAAATGAAGGCAACCCATTAACATTCCATCAATGATTAAAGTTTTTGAATGATAAAAAAATTATTTTTATTCAATTAAATCCTTACGAGTCACATACACATGATTTATATGATATATTAACTAAAAATCTACCAAAATATAAAATGATACAAACACAAATGATTACACCTAGAAGTTAAATACCTACTCATCCATGTACTAAGGTAAATTTAATACAACCTCTTGAAATTTTCATGATAAAACACCTATCAAGGTTCAAATCATATAAAAACCATTCAAACTAAGAAAAAATTTCTTTTTAAAGAGGATAAATTATCTATCATATATAATTAAAATGATAATTATTTAATTACTAGTGATAGTGATTCTACTTACTATAAGACTAGTGATTATATTGATCATGACACTAGTGAAGGTGATACATTTATCTCCCTAGAGTCATGGTCCATGGGAAATGTTGATCTCAATCATGAAGAATAAGTTAGCATATGATTATGTATGTTATGGTCATCCATATGTTATTATTGGTTAGCATTACTTTATAGTCTCATATGCTTTAAGAAATAATTTATTGTGAATAAATTGTTTTTATTTGTTTTATATCTCTAAGGTTTTCTTTATTACTTATGGCATGTATGGATTTTATGTTCATAATTATTATATATATCCTTTTAATACATTTATATTCTCATTTCATTTTTTTACTACTTATAGAATCTTTTGATTGGACATAATCTCATTTCAATTTTGAAGTTAATTATGTATTTCATATCTCCAATTTTTATGTCATTATTCTAGCCTCTTGGTTTATGTTGATTTCATTATTTTTTTGGCCCTTGTATTTGATGTTGTCTCTCATCTTAACATATTTCAAAAAATTACCAAAAATTAAAATGTATTCATATCAAGTCCTTTTATTCTAGTGCAAACATACATTTAAGGTGAGTTGTAGGTTCAAATGTGTATAAAACTATATTTTTTAGCCACTAATAGTTTCTTTTATAGGACTCATCGACATTTATTTTTCTTGAGTACAAATATTAAGGAGTGAACTAGATCAGGTATGGGATGAATCATAATAATTTAAGAGATATTTTCATATGACTACCTTTTATACTTATTTTTAATCTCTTATTGCCTAGTCACTGTATCCTCAACCTCTAATGCTCTTTTATATGCTTTCTACATCTTGTTCCTAATTTCATGTATTTTCATGAATAACTCATATATCCCAAGATATTTTAGTAATGGTCTAGGTATTTTAAAATTGTGTCATCCATGGGTGATGTATTTAATTTTAATGCATGTGTACATTTAAAATTATATTGTATCTACTTGTTATAGTTTCATGCATTTTTGTACTAACTTGACATGGTTGACATATTACTCTTTCGATTAATAATCATTGTATTATATAAATATGGATCAAGTCCATAAAAATATTTGATAGATCACCTTTAGGATTTGGATTCATATATAGTTTTCCTAAATATCATTTTAATAAGAAACACACATTATTTTTTTCTATTTGTGTAATAAATCCTCCCTTTAGTAGATAAAGAGGAATTAGATTATACAAGCTTATACTTGTGGAGATCCATGTTTACACAAGGTATTTTGAGTTAATTAAAATGAATTTTAGCTAGATAGGTATATGTATTCTTGGTATTCTCACAACTAAGGATACTTCAACTTATGTCATTTGTGCATGTCAATATATCCCTCATTAGACACATCCTGATTATAATCCTTAAGTTAGATCCCTCTTGGATACTACCTAATAAAATTATTATATATTTATTTCATCTATTTTACAAATTAGATATAGGTTTTATTTGTTAAATAGTTCATTTCATAGACTTACTAATTATATCATTGATCTCCCTTTTATAAATAACTCTTCATTATATCCTCTGCCTCGCATTGTGTCATGGAAAATTATATGTATACTAGATATAGTATGGTCTTATCCATTTTAATATATTATAGTATATTTATATTGTTTATCATATTTTACCAATAAATTATGGTGAACTCAAAGTGAATCTTACCCCATAACTATGTTGGGTCATTTTCATGTTTAATTTTCCTATATTCTTAGCATTCCCAGTTTATCAAACATACCATGTTTTTAAAATCTATTCTCTTATAGCATCCATTAAGGGATCATTAATTTTACAATCAAATACCTTCATGATAAAATTAAATCTAACCAAAACATTAGGAGTTTCTAAGGATATCAATCTCAAAATCATAATGTTATGTCCATGACTAATATTAGCAAGATTTTTAAAAACCATTTTTCATACCATTAAACCATTTCTCAAGAGAATAATTATAAGTAATGAAATATGATTATTAACAAAAAGAATATTGTTAATATTTAAGTTAATGCTAACACAATGTTTAGGGATATAAATCATTCATGTGATGGATGTGATTCAATGAATATAATCTCAAGTAAATTGATTACATGAATGTATACCTTAAAGAAAATATTGAACATAAAGGAAAATCCCTTGAAAAACTTCTTTCTCTCATGATGGTGCCTTTATTTGATAACTCACATAAACATAGTTCTATTACAAGACTTTTATAAATTCATTGTGTGACCTCCTCCACTCCTTCCTCTTCAATTATTCCTATAGTATTTTAGGGTAGGTGATATGAAATATGGTGTAGAATCCTTAAGGATGGTGTACATAGATAACCTCTCATAAATACAATTGGAAATAAATATGACTAGTCCTACCATCCATTATCACTTTCATAGAAGTCATGCACTAGATACACCTATATATAGTTCCATATTATAGATTATGAGACTATTTCAAATAATCTTGGCACATGAAAATGGAAAAAAATAAAGATTTCCATTTAAATTATGACACATCACATGTATTTTCATCAATACTACAATTAAATTATAGATATCTAGAAAATATAACATGTATACATCAAAAAACCATATAGTGAGTGACCATTAGTTATATCTAGAGTAATCCAACTCCTAATTCTAAACCACTAACTCTAGTGCATCATATACCATAAGTGTACCATCCAATGACATGACCAAGATTTTAATTACGACCTGTAGAGTAATAGAAAACTCAAATGTGTCCCTATCCACCTCCTATTTGAAGGTGTTAGTTCTCCTCTATAAAAAATTCAAAAATATCACTAAAAAATCTTTATCTAAAGGAATTATACACATCTCCATGATACCTCTAAAGCCTATATTAATAAAATGAAATTTGTCCTCATCTGAAAATATAACTATCACATCAAGTAGATATGATTCATAGAATATATACCAAAATCATGGCCTACTTTGCACGTAAAAAAATTATAAATAACAAATCCTAATAGTCACATGTCAAAAAAAATAGTAAAACTACAAGTAAAATTAAAAAATTAACACAGCCAAATTTTTTATCTCTATCATCCATCTTAATTATTTTGGCCATGTGGTTAAAATCCTCCTATGTTAGTCATATACTTATTTTGTAATTCTATCAGCCATGAAACATATTTTTTCTTGCCTCAATCATCAATTTGAATGTATCATCCCATCCAATCGACACTTAATTATATTAGCCATATTAATTATCTCACTTATAAATGTATTAGAAATTTACTTTGTTGATAATTGAATTAGACAAATTTATCTCTATTATATCAGTCATTTGACACTATTATATTGAATTTCTTGTGATTTATTTCTTGCATAACTATACTGGCTTGGATAATACAATTATATCTTGGTGGAAATTTATTCCCAATACCTTAATAAATGCAAACATTTTTAAAAAATCAAGGACCTATCCTTTTATCATTGATAAATTTTCTTCAATTTGAGGTTTTTTGGTGAAATTTATATTACATAGATTTGTTTATCATTCAAATTTACTAGATTTATCCTATCTACCCTTCTAAAAAATAATTACATGTCTCACCTCAATAATTATGGAAGTAGTTACATGATGCCCTCAATGAAATTTGATTAGCTATCATCTCTCTTCTCATTAGAAATGGTTTCTTAGATATCTCAATATCTCAAAGAAATAAATGTTCAAATGATTTTATACATATATTAGTAAATTTAAAAAAAATGAACCTTGTGAAATTTAATTTTTTGATCATATCTTTTTTAAAATATGTTTGTTATGTTTATTTGATGAAATTAAAAAAGTTCTATATTCCTTGCATCATAATAAATTTTTATTGTATTAATGGATTTTTTTATAAAAAATAGATGTTTCTCTTAAATTGTCAAGCATGTCTAAGCAACTAAAAAATAGCTTAGAAACTTAAATTAAAAAAATTATGTGTTGTCCATAAAATAGTCCTATTAGTACCAATCCCACACCATATATCACTTCTTAAAATTCCATCTAGGTAAGTGTAAGTGAAGGTACATATATGCATTTACTTTATTTATATTTAACTCATTTTATCAATATTTACTTAAATCCTTATTTTTATCTTTGCATTACTATGTTTATATTATAAATATCTAGATCATGTTAATCTATTGTGACATATGATGATATTTTGGTGTAGCATATGTATACACCTATATTTTTTAGTCGCTAGTAATTTTTTTTGTAAGAATTGTCAGTGCATCTTTCTCCCTAAATGCACATCTTAAAGAGTGCACCAAGATTAGGGTTGGGATATTTAGTGGTAATTTATAATATATTATCATATGATTTACTATTATAACTATTTACACTCATTATATTTATATATAGTCATTATAGCCTGCTCTTATGCTATTTTATCTACTTTTTGCTTCTTTTGCCTAGTTTCATTTCTTTTCTCGACTAAATCAACTATGCTAAGTTAGTTTTATAGTGGTCCATGTATTTCAAAACTATATTATCCATGGATGATGTATGTTTTTTTTAATGTATGTGTTAATTTACAACTATATCAAATATAATTGATATACTTGTGTGCCTTTTGTCCTATATATGTATGGTTGATGTAGTGTTATTTTTTCTAATGATCATTATAATGTATTAATATTAATTGAATACACCAATATATTTAATAGGTCACATTCAAGAGTTGGATATGTATATATAGGGCTCTTGATGATCCAAAACTTAGAATTTTTGATTGAAAAATATTTCAAGAACATGAAAATAACACAATAACAATGAATTCTATGAGAAGAGATGTTTTATTACTCAAGATTGCAATACAGCTATATGTTTATCTCTGGGAAGAGATGTCTAATTTCAATTTCAAGTTATATATTAATTTATACACATTTTGAACGTAGGAGGAGGATGTGGAAGGTCACCAATATTGAGGGAGATTAAGTGGTTTGACTTCCATGATTTAAAACAATATAGAATTCGAGGAATTACTATTTTTAGAAACTTACTATTTTTAGACTGAACTACTAAAATTTAAATTTGGGGCACTTCCATTGGGTTTTATAGGGTGAAAAAATACTAATAAAATCTTGGTTCCATCTCAATGTGTTTTCCTCATTCTTATCTTTCCAATGATTAAAACGAAGAGTCAATTGGAGTTATAGTGCAAAAGTTATGGCTCCCAGAAGTTCTATCATCAATTGGGGTAGAACCATCACTTGAATTATCTCTTGAATTATTGCCTAGATCACCTGAATATTATTTTTATAATAAAAATATACCATTTTCTCTACTTACACATAAAAACATACCTTTAATATAAGAAGAGGAATTTAAGTATAAGATCTTATACTTTTGGAGGTTTACATTTGAAAAAGACCTTTGGAGTTCCTGAGAATTAATCTCATCCATAGAGTTCCACCTATTATTGAGAGTATTAAAATAAGGATACTTATGTGTTCATCCTTACCTACTAATTATCCACCTATAACATCTCTCATAAAGTTCCACTTGAGCCAAGGAGGAGATTGATACACCAAGAAGTTAACCCAAGATAATTATCCCTATCTCTAAACTCTTTCTTTTATTTGGTTTATATAAATATAATAGATTTGTATGATGATGTATTATTATCCATGCTTAGATTATCCTATGTTATCTTTTCATGTTAGCATATCCCTAGTTAGATAACACTTTTTAATAACCCTTAGTTTAGATACCCCTTGGTTACTACCTAATGTCATTCTTTTATCTTTAGTTTACCTCTTTTACATCTTAGATATAAGTTTTTTTAAATTTATTTATATATGCTTCTTAGTTTTATCCTTGATCCCATTTTTACAAATAAATATTTTTTATAGCTTCCCAGTTTTATGAATTTTGGATTTGGTATGGTCTTCTCCCTTTTCCTCTATTGGAGGATATTTATATTGTTGACCATATTTTCCTTACATATAATATGGATCATCCTCTTATTATTTGATTAAGATTTATTCTGATTGCTTTCACCCCTTGGATTAGTTTATTTCCTCTAAAAATAACAAAACCCAAAAATGAAAAAAAAAATCTTTTATATTTGTGTGTTACATAGTTATATTGTTTAGCATATCATGATTATCTACCTCTTAATATATGTTTTACATATACATTTTTTACACAAATTTTGCTGATGTTATGTTGAGTTAGAAGCATGCTATAAAGTGTACATATTACTATGGATTTATAGTTATTTATAAGATTAATTACACCAACCATGATTTCATCCTTACATTGGGTGCATGTAAATGAATTGGGATTTTTTTAGTGGGATCCAAGTTCTAAATTTTCTATTTTTCATTATAATATTCAAAATTTAATTTATTATAGGTATCCTAACTAGCATATATATTTCATGCTTCATTACATATTGTGTGATTATTTTATTTTCCTTATGGTTTCTATAATTTATTTTGCTTGTGCATGTTTCTTGGGATGTCTTACTTATTTTATTTAGAGGATCCTCAAGTTTTATATTGTGTTTCACTTATATGTGATTGATCACTTTTTTATTTTGATTATCATGTTTTAATTATTTTATTCACTTTCTCTATGTAGTTGCATGATTATGCATGTTTACATTACTTGACTAAATTTTGTGCTATTATATGTTTAATGACATGATCTATATCATGCATACTACAACTTTATGTGATTATATGTTTGTTTCCTATGTTGCTATGGTTTCTACCATGTATCTATTGGGGGAATTTATTATTATTCTTCATTGATTATATCCTTCAATTTTGGACATATTTATGTAATGTGTCTATAGGTTATACATTTATTATATTTGGGTAGGCACTCACTATATCTCATTTAATATGTCTTATTATATTTTAGTCATGTCATTATTGTGCTTCATTGATATACTTTATTTGTATTGGAGCATATTATTGCATCAAGATATATTGTTTCCCTTGGTTTATTTTTATTTTTATTATATTTATTATTGTTTGATAAATTAGTATTGAGTTATTAATGATATTTTATGATGACATCTTTCTATGATTAAATACATGTGTTAAAAATGTGCTTTCTAGATAATTTTAGATTTTTATTTTAGCTATGCTACACATGACATGCATAGTCATTTTATTTTGAGATAAGTGATACATAAGAACATGCCTCACCTAAAAATTATGAATATGGTTGTATTATTATATCTATAATTAAATTATTTCAAGAGGTTATATAAAGGTACAAGATGTTTTCTTATTTATCTAGGAAGCAAATTTTGTCACTTGATAGGGTTAGTAGGATCTATTTTTTTAGATATTTATCCACTTGATAAGTGATAACATGGCCCATGATAGTTCAATACTTTTCACAAATGGCAGCATGGTTCACATACCATCATATTTATTTTTCATAATTATTTTAATTTTTTAATTATTTATTTGGTTTTATTGTTATCAATTTATATAGGCATTTATGTACTTACAAAAAATCATATTTTTTAAATTAAACTTGAAATGTTGAAAAAGAAGCATTCAAAATTATTATTGAACCCTCACTATAAATAAATACATTAGGGTAGATAACAATGAGAATGGGGCTTTTATATTTTTTTAATTTGTTGGATATAAAATCTAACATAAGGTAGACTCTCTCTTAATTTTGAATTTTAGATTAATTTTAAGCATAGCCTAAAGGTAGTGAATAATCTAAAAAAAAACCCATGTCCACCCATGGTTAATTTTAATTAATTTCTATAAAAAACACACACATAAAAATTAGGGCTTTATGTAGATGCTAAATTTTGATAAAAGTCTTATAGTTAAAATGTTATTATCATGCTTTTGTACATGTGAATAACTAGTTTAAATTTGGAAAATGTTGGAATATTATACTTTGTATGTGTCCATGCATAGCCTTTTATTATCATTATTTAATTTTTAAAATATTTATATCTATCATTTTTTTGTCTTAGGGTATAAAAAAAACCCTTACAACCCATTTATATATATTACATAAGTTTTGGTCACCTTAACCATTATTGAGACAATTAGTTATTGGTTTAACCATAATTAAAATATCTTGATAGTAGTCATTTTTGTTGTGGATCCTTTAATCCATTTCATCATGTTTTATTATGCCATGTTTTTAAAATTTCCTACCAAAATGTTAGCTTGTATTCTAATAATATCATAATTTGAATTTGATAAGTCTATGTTAATGTAAGCACCTTGATACATTTGATATCACAAACTTACATCACATATTCACATAACTACAAGGATTCTTTTGCACTATGTTCCTTATTATTATTTTATTCTAAAGTGTTATTAATTTATATATACCAAAATAAATACTAGTGAAAGAGCATATATATTTAACTACTTGATTGCATATCATACATAAGGATATGGGTTTCGAATATCATATAAAAATATTTTATTATTGATATGCATAAGTTTTGATTTGTAATTTGTCAAAAATCAGGATGATGACTGAGATAGTGCCCTTAATTTGTTTTGTCCTTGTAAGGTCTCATGTTATATATTAAAAATTCACCAAAGTAGAATATATTCTTGCAATTTCACACACCAATTATCTAATTTAAGAGAATTTTCTATCGAATAAGTAGAACAAAAAGATTTTTATTTTAATTTCATATTGATTATAACTACATGGATGTATTTTAAACTAGACTACCACTTTAAGGACATATTTCCATTATAATAATAGTCTGATACTAGTTATCTTCTATGAAGATAGTTTGATCATGACACTTTTTCAAATCACAATCATATATCTATATTTTATTCTACATTATTTGTGGATCATTTATGATGTAGGGCCTATGCATACAACTTTCACCTTTTTAGTCCTAACTTTGAATCTTACTTTAAATTTATTTTTTTAAACTTTGACTTTGATCTTTGATTACTTCTTATAGGTACTTGCTTATATATGGACACCTTTTTCTCTCTTGATTCTTGACTAAGCTTATAAGCCTCTTATAAAAAATAGTATTCCAATTAATCTTAATAAATTTCCATCCTTAATCATCCTCTTAAATTTCTCTCTCCTAATATCACCCTCATTATCTTAAACAAATCTTCCAACTCTTTACTTACTTCAAACTAACTTACTCATATGGCTTCATAGGCCTATAAGCCTCATGTAAGGTTTTATGATTCCTACCTTATCAATATGAACCATATGGTCATCCACCTTGTATTTTTAATCTCTCTTGTACATCAAAATGAATAACCTATCTTCAATTATTGGAACTCTCATGACACCATTCTTTTGTCATTAAGGCCTAAAATGCGTATAACCCTATCTTTATATAAATATTATAGGTTTGATCCATATAGAGATATTGAATAAACAATAATGATAGTTTTCAATAATATTCATCAATTTTAAACTTATCCTAAAGTTTAAAATATCAACTCCCAAGGTAAACCTACTAACTCAACACCCCCTTCTATCAATTAGGTCTCTCTAAGCTTAGTCACTCCCATAGTTCAAGAAATGGTATAGTGCAGTCAGGTACTATCATAAAACCTTAATAATACTTTGAATCACATTAAAATACCTCAAATTACCAAGTTTTATGAAATTTTTATGGTTAAAACAAAATTTAGACAAGTTATAAGTTTTGAAAACCCTACATCTGATTAACAGGCCTGTAAGTGGCCAAAAGGCTAAAAAATGTGATATTTTGAATTTTTGGAAACTTAAAATCTCTTAATACCTAGAATAGGTCTATAATACCTCCACTAAACTTCTCTAATTTTAATTATCTTTTTAACAAACACCAAATATCTTTAATATGCATATTTTTAGAGTTCTAAGTCTCTTCAAGGGACTGTGTGATTGAATAGAGAGGTTTCAATGGAATTTTGATATTATAAAGGATTTATAAGTCTAAAAATTAGTTAATAGAAAAAATAATGAACAATTCATAATGTTTATGACCCAAACCATTAAAAAAACTCCACTTAAATGACCATCAAACATACCTCTGTCACATGATCTTCTTAACTATGTTTACCACAAAATTTTCACAATGGGACTATGTTTAGTCACATAAAGAAATAAGTAGGATTCTCCACTTATAAATTTACTATTATGATTAAAATGTGTATTTTAATATTTTAAATATATTACACTATGTTTTTAATACCTCAAATCCTTGAATACAACTCATAACAACACACACAAATAATTGAATTTTTAATTATGATAAGCACAAAATACTCAAAATTATGCAAGTAACCTATATATAAGTGACAAATATACATTCCATTTAAAGGATTAAAAAAAAAATCACGTTCACATACCATGAATCCACAAATACTCTCTTAAAATCTTCTTTATTTCTTTGATCACAATGTTTTTATAACCTTCAAACACATATTTGATAGGGTAGGTAGAGTTATTTATCTTTATTAATCATTTTAATAGATATTATCAACTTATACACCTCATATTTAATAATAATATACACCTAAACATCTCCTCCCTCGTATACATGCATTTCCATGCTCTTATTATGCTAACATGCAAACTAACTCTCTATATCTTTTCATCTCCCACGTAGGAGTGGTAGTTAAAATTCCTTATCTTGTCATGAATTATTATTTGACATCATATAAACGTGTAAAAACCCTAATAAACCTTATTAGGACCATATATTACTTATTAAAAACATTTTCCCAAATTGGATTTCACATATGCCTCAAAACAACACTATAGACCAAGTTCTAGCATTCAAATTTTCAAATCTTTATTTTAGTGGGAAACTCTTTAGATACATAAAACACATGTATTAAATACTTATAAATACTATAAATAATCACATTGGATCCTAAAAATACCCTAAAAACCAAAAAATACATATTCAAACATGCTAACACTTCATCAAATTATTGATGTTCTACATCATACTCCCCAAGTGGGGACAATTTGAGCTTCTGCTCAAATATACCTTATCTACCTTATTTATTTCTTTATAATTTATTTTATTATAATATTATAATATAATTTAAAATATTTTAATTTTCATTTCCCCTCAATTGGTACCTTTATCTTTGTCTTCTTTTCTTGTTTTGATTCTTTGTCAACTTATCCTCTATCTCCATGAGGTATATGACCTATTTCAACTCCTTATCTACCTCATATTATATCCCATAAATCTCTGATTTCTCTCTATCATGCTCTACCTCTAATGGATGATCCTCATTCTTAACTTTTTCTCTTCACTCATATCTTTCTTCTTCATTTATCATGCTTAGTTCTTGGACTCTTGGCTAGTCTTGCTTCTCAATATTGATTTATCCTTCATTCCCATTATCTAATTGTTGATCATACCTATGATTTTCATTCCTCATTATGAAAATTTCCTTAAAATATACTTTAGTTTCCTCTTCTTAATACTTTACCTTCTCATGGTGAGTATTCTCATTTCTTTGCTCATCTTGTAATGGCATCTCATTGTCAAGTTTGGATTCATCATACCACAACATTACTTGGAAAATTCTTACCTTTTTAACATTATGCATGTATTGAAATAACTTAACTACAATATTTCCCATTGAAAATGTCAATTTATCACTTTTTTTTCTTCCTTTATTTGTTCTCTAGCTTTCATACTTTTGTCTCTCCTTTCATGTGCCTTTTCTAATCACCTCTTAACATTCTTATTGGGTTGGTTATTAGGCTAAGGATTCCATTTATTTTCTCTTTCCATGTTAACTTGTTCTCATTCATTCTTTGAATCTATTTGGGAATGATCTTGTCCTCTTACCAGCATGCATTATTTCTCTACTCAAATTTTTTGTGAGGATCAAGGCTATCCTCCTCTTGTATTGGCTTGACTGTGAGCTTTTGTATCTCATTGATTCTCTTCTCAATATGATTATAGAGTGATTCCTTCTATCACATCTTCTTTATTTCCTTAACATATAATCCTAATATTTGTTCTTCACTTACAACATTGACTACCACTATTTTTTATTTGACCAATTCAAATGACTCCATATGCAACTTACCTTCTTTAGTCACTTTGTTTAATTCATCTTGGACTAAGACTAGTCCATATCCTTGACTACACCTCTTTTCTTGATCCTAACTTTTTCCCATTGTATAACTTACCATTTTTTCTTTATGTTTCTATAGGAGAATCATATTCATTGTCTTTGACCTCTTCTTTTCTCCATCTTGAAATTCTATCGTTCTCTTTACTTTGACTTAGGAACTATAATATTTTAAACTCTACCTCTTGCACCAAATTTCTACATATCAACTCTTATTCTTCATGATGATATTGAAAAGTTTGTACCTTATCTTTATATTGCACTTCATCTCCCTCATATGTGAAGATAGATACCCTTTTCTATTGTAAATCAGTTTATACATCCATCAATATCTCTTTCTCTTGATCCCTCATTGACTCATGCACATTAGTCATTTATTCACCTATTGTTATAGGATTTAATTTTTCCTTTTCTTAATTATTTGTGGCATGATTCAAGGCTATCAATTCTTCTTGTAATTGAACCCAACTCTCATAGACAAATGGATAGTCATGTTGTTCCTTTTGAAAATCTTCATCATCTACATATCCTTGATCAAGTTTTTATATCTTATTATCAATGTTAATTATATCATCATTATTCACAAAAAACTCTTATATTACACCTCTTAATTACTTAATGCAATACAAATTCTAAAACTTGAACTTCATACCTCTTGTCTCCATCTTCTTGATGTAATATTTCTTATGTTATGCCTTCCATGAGGTATCCTCTATTCATGAATCTCCAGTTATCTTCTTATTCATCATAAGCATGTTGTTCATGCTTGATATCTTTCATATTTTTAGTATTTATGTCCTTATCATGTAATTTTCCCTTCTTTACTCTTTTACCCACATTTATACATGATAAACCATTATTAAATTTAAACATTTGAGGCTTGATTGCCTCCATATCCTCATTATTAGGTTGTTTTATCTCCATGAATATCTTCTTATTCACAAGGTGTTGATCACATTCCTATTATTCATGTTGAACCATGGTCATTGATTTTAGGTTGTCATTGATGTCAAAGAGAGCATGAGATACTTATTTATTAATGACAAAGTGATCAGTTAAATGTTTTAGAGATATATGTCACATTTTTAGGTATTTAAGGATAAATAATATGTTGTGAGGAATCCATAGATGTCTTTGTGAAGTTTTGGTATGTCACTTGATCATGTGGAATGATAAACATGCATCTTCTAGCTTAAGAGAAGCCAAACTCTCACTACATTTCATGCAAATATGAATGAACCAAAAATTTTGTGCATTGATTTTAGGTAATAAAAAATTTAATTGAGGTTAAAGGATTTCATGGAGATGTTGTCTATAGTGCTAAGAATATACCTTGAAAATTTGGACTCTTGAAGTGTTTTTAGCTCAAGTTATAAAATTTCAATGTTGCTCTTGTAGACTATGATGGGATAAATACCATCAAGTTTAACTTCATTAAAGTCTGAGGTCACTAATTATTATATCTAATGATGAGCATTCATCATCCAAATCTTGATCTAATGATGTGCATGAAGTTAAATTATCAAAGATATCGATAATTAAAAGTTCTAGTGACAAGTGTCTCTATCTGATTAATCTGATAGAAGATCAATAGTTCATGGGCATTCATATTGATAGACATGGATGGTGTGGGTTGAGTCAAAGAGTCAAATGTGTAAAAGGCACATAGAGCTACCAAGTGGCATAATCATGGGAGATATGATCTAAGATCAGTGGTGAGTGTTGTAAGATAAATATCAAGATACTTAGAGGAGATTGATGATGTGTATTTATCCATAGTTACTGAGAATCATGAGATTAGGTTAAGGTGCTTGATGTTTAATATTTTCTTAGTGATTGTTAGAATTTGAATATTTAAATTAACGAGGGAAAACTAATGCATAGTTTTTGATCTATACCATTTGATCCATGAAAAATTTATTGATGCAGTAAACATCAAAGTTGTAAAGGACTAAAAGATGCATCCAGTGACACTAGTTAGAAGGTCTGAATGTTTGTATAGTCAAATTTATGGAGCTTCAAGGTTGACTATTTGTGCATTCATGGAGTTAATGTGTATAGAATAATGTTTTATTAATTTTTGATTTAGCATAGGAGTGTTTTGGTAGGAGCAATCACCAAAATATGCCTTAATGATCATATGGAGTGGACCCATGTTTTTAAAAATGATCTTATGTTCATAATTTACTTGATGAAGTTCTAAATGGGTGAATAGGTCTCTATGAGACATATAAAATCTACTAAGGCCTAATTAAAAGGTGTAGTTGCTTAAGTGTGAGCTATATATGTTATGTCCAAAATATGAGGATGAATTTGAGCTATGTATTAACATTTTATATGTCTTAAGGATTATTTAAACTCTTATGGCTAACCAAGAATATAATATTCATGAAGACTATATAAATAGTAGAGACAAAGGCAATGGTGTCTAAACTTGAATGCAAAAGAATAGAGAATAAAATATAGAGATGAAAGAAAGAGATCAGAGGGAGTGTACTTAGTGGATGAACTAAAGTAAAAAGTAGATTGTGTATGAGCTAAGAATATCAGGGAGATCCAAAATAGATATTTGGGTACATTTATTATATGATCAAGTTTGAGGGTGAGTGATGAGTTGAAAGAGAGAGTAGAGTTAAGAAAGTGTGGAATTGAGTGAAGGAGAGAACCTTTGGGAGAGAAGGTATAAGTTAGTGAGGACTATCAAGGTATGATAAAGATTAGACATGTTTATCTGATCAATTTGATATAGATGAACATATAGGTCATTAGTCTTAATAATCCTAGAAGAGGATTATTGAGTGAGTAAGCCTAAGATGATGTTTGAGAGAGATATAAGGGTGAATAAGAGTGAAATAAAGAGAAGTCCATCATCAAGTGTAGATAAAATTATATCAAAGGTAGAGATTAGATCAAGGTAGTTTAGTGGGTGTTTGGTTTCTTAGGGGGTTGGGTCCTCCTTATGGGATAGGTGTTTCACTAAATTAAGGGATGGGTGTTCCTTGATTAGTTAGTGATGGTATAAATTTAGATCATTTCATTATAGTACTATATTCCATCTTGTAGGTTCAAGTGTTTTTTTATTTCCCAAGAGGGTTTACCATGTAGATCTTGTGTTATATGTGTGTTCATACTTATCTTTATTATTCATTGCTTTAAATGTTGTGTATGCCTCATCAAGGCTAATGCTATTTGTTTAAGGGTTTGAAAGGATTGGAATTAAATTTTAAATTATATAGTATCACTAATTCACCCCCATCTTAATGATTATACCTCCAACAATTGGTATTAGAGTAGGACCTTATTTAAAAGTTTAACCACTTGAAGGTGATCCAATGTAAAAAAGTGGCAAGAATTCAATAGATACAGGGTTTCTCTACAAATAAATCACTAATGTTCAATGGGTTTAATTTTTTTTCTAAAGTGTGAGGATGAATACCTACATAATGTCAATAGGGTTTGACATTTGAAAATATATTTTGGATTGATATTCAACCCCCTCAACCTTTATAACCAGTGCAGCTAATAAGAAGTTGTGTGAGAGAAATTATAAGGTAATGAATGCCATCACTTCTCATATTTCAAAAGTAGAGTTCACCAAGGTAATCCATTTTAAATCTACCAAAGATATATAGGAAAATTTTTAGATCATTTATTAAATGGATTTAAAGGTCAAGTTGGACAAGTTATAGACTCATCAAAGATAATTTGAAAGTCTCAAGATGAAGGAAGAAGATTATATGGCATCTTTTTAGTAGAGATTTGATGAGACTGTGAACATTATTAAAGGTCTTAGAGAGAAGCTTGAAGAAGTTACAATAGTACAAAAGGTATTAAGGTCTCTCTCCCTTAAGTTTTATTCTAAAGTGTCTAGTGTAGAATAAAGTCATGATCTTACTTAGAAGAAGATGAATGAATTATATGGCATTCTTATTGCCTATGAGATGAGAGTCAATGATGACAAACTACCTAAAGTGGAAGTATCATTCAATAAAGAAATGAAGCCAAATAATAAAATAACTCAAGGTAAGGAAGTCAAGTATGATGAGATATATGATGATGAATTAATAGCTTTATTTACAAGTAAATTGAAAATAGGCTCAGGGAAGTATAAGGGAAAACTACCCTTCAAATGTTTCAATTGTGGAGAAGTAGAACACTTTGCTAACAAGTTCCCTAATAAACATAATAAGAATGATAATGAATAGTTTATTGAAAACCAATATGAAAGTAGGAAGACTTTTAGGTCTGATAAGAAATAATTTAAAAAGTATGATAATAAGAAGTCCTTCAAGAACAAGAAGTGTCTCTACACCAATAAAGAATATATCTCATTAGATGAGAGTGAAAGTGATTATGATTTTGGTATTGAACATGAAGTCCTATACATGGTTGAGGAAGGAAGTTTCTCATATAAAAAGGAGTCTACTTGGAGTGATATAGATAATGAAGAAGATACGAAGGAATATTAGACTAAATTAAGGAATGCTCATAAAGAATTGAAGATTGAGAATAATATTGAAAATAAGATGAAGTCTCAAATCAAGGAAAATGAAGATAAATTTAGTGTGTTTGAGGAAATAATTAATGAAGACACCAAGGAGCATGAAGATATAGTCTATCATCTTCGTTTTAAATTGGAAATCCTATCTACAAGCCTGAAAGCTAAAGAAGATGAGTGTTCAAGGTATGTGATTGAAAGTGAGTCATTGAAAACTGAGTTAGAAAAGACATATAGTAAGATGAAGTCATTTGTGATGTTTGAAAAGAGATCAAGTTATGTAGACAAAATTTTGAATAGACAAAAGCATGATAGTGATAGAACTAAACTTGGTTACAAAGAGTAACAAAAGATTACAACTCAAGACAAGGTGAAGACTAATGTGAATTAAGACAATTAGACCTTTACTGTTAATAATTAGTCATGGAATAAAGATGTTGGTAAAATGAAGATAAATCAGATCAGACAACCAAATGCCATGAGTTATGCCAAATTCAATGGTTATTATTACACTTGCAATCAATTTGGTCATAGGGCTAGAGAGTATAGAAGACTTTCTAAGAATGAATGAATTATCAGTCAAGTAGTGTAAGCAAATTTGAATGTTTCAAATGTCATGATGTGGGACACTTTACAAAATGTTGTCCAAATAAATTAAGACAAGTTAAGTTTATTTGAAAAGGAGTGGTTTGCTAAAACTATGACAAGATTGGTCACATTTCTAGGTTCTACAAGCAAAGGCCATTAAGTCAAAATAAGTTCAATTAGACTCTTAGTATGTAAGGAATAAGACAAGTTAACTTATGGAAACCAAAATTGAAAAGTGTGAGTCATGATGAGTCTGTAGGTCTAGGTGGTCTATTTTATATGGTGGAGAATGTTACAAAGGTTTAAGAATGCCAAGATCTCACATTGTCTACTCATATTTTGAATGAATATAACAAGCTCAAAGAGAAGACAAAGCTGTTAGTTGAGGCTAGTCCTAAGGTGTGTATAGATCTAAGTGATCATCTTGTTATTATTGAACAAGTTTCATATGAAGAACATCAGTTATCAATGACTAGGGATGAGGTACATCATGAATATTTTTTGTCTCCATGTATTATCAATTCAAGCTTAGAAGATAAGGAGAATGTTATATTAAATGAGCAAGTTATTTCTCTTAAACCTAAAAATAAAAAGGAAAATCAATTCTATAGCTAAAATATGTCTAAGAAAGAGAAGGAATATGAGGATTTGTGTGAAACTCCTAGTTTTACATTGGTCTAAGACATTATGGGTTAGGGTGTCTCTATATAAGCTTCAAGGAGACACTTGATAGCAAGAGGAATCATGGTGGATGTCAGTTGAGTTTTGGTTGAAATTTCAAGATAAGAATATCTTTTAAAGATGTGCTTGATGAAAGGGGAGGATATGTTAAGATGATTAAATAATAATATAAGTGTAAAGATGTCTACTGTAAGTTTTGAAATCAAGAAGATCAACATGATGACTTGATCAAACTAAGTCATATGTTTTAACAAGGTATTGATTCTTCATGCATGAGCAAAGAGAGCTTATGAGATCTATAGGTAGAGAGGTCCAAGGATAAAAAACCCAAGGTTAGACTTGTGTATATCAAAGAATAGATGATGTGAGATTGATCTTGATGTTAGGAGGAACTTCCTAAGCTTTGTGAGTAGTCTGTTAGGTCCAATAATTAGATAAGTCTATGTTCAAATCGGTACATGTTAAAGGGGAAGCAATTGATTCATATACCTAAACATATGTAAGTATCTTGAGAATTTTTATATTAATTAAATGCACACATGATTTTGATTAATGTTCATTGGCATATTGAGGAAGATACCATTTATCATTAATGTCAAAGGGGGAGAAAGATTAGAATGAATAAGTTCAAATGAGTATGATGTAATTCTAAGGGTGTTTTGACATCAATGATAAAGGGAGAGATTGTTAAATCATGGTCATTGATGTTAGGTTGTCATTGATGTCAAAGAGAGCATGAAATAATTATTAATTAATGACAAAGTGATCAATTTGATGGTTTAAAGACATATGGCACATTTGCAGGTCTGTAAGGAAAAATAAAAAGTTATGAGGCATCCATACAGGATTTGGTGAAGTTTTGGTATGCCATTTGATCATTAGGAATGAGAAACATGCATCTTAAAGCTTAAGAGAAGCTAGACCATAACTTCATGTCATGTAGATATGTATGAACTAGCAATTTTGTGCATTTATTTTAGGTACTCATAGAGTCAACCAAGGTCAAAGGATTTCATGGATATGTTGTATATAGTGTCAAGAATGTACCTTGAAAATTTGGACTCTTGAAGTATTTTCTAGCTCAAGCAACAAACCTTCAAAGTTTCTCTTGAAAACTATGATACAAGAAAGACCATCAAGTTTAACTTTGTTCAAGTTTGAGGTCACTATTTAGTAGATATAATGGTGAGTTTTCATCATCCATATCTTGATCTAATGGTACATGTGAAGTCAAATTGTCAAAGGTACTTGAAATTAAACATTCTAGTGACAAGTGTCTCTAGCTCATTGATCTAATAGAAGATAAATGGTTTTTGGCCATTCATACTGATAGAGATAGATGGTGCAGGTTGAGTCAAAGAGTGAAATGTGTAGAAGGAACATAGAGATACCAAGTGGCATAATCATGGGATCTCTGATCTAAGATCAATGGTGAGAATTATCAGATAAAGATTGCGCTACTTAGAGGAGAGTGATGGTGCATATTTATCCATAGTCACCAATAATCATGAGATTAGGTTAAGTTTATTGATGTTTAACATTTACTTAGTGACCATTGGAATTTTAATATTCAAATTCATGAGGGAAAACTAGTGCATAGTTTTTGAGTTATACCTTTTGATCCAGGATGAATTTATTGATGAAATAAAAAAAAAAGTTTTAAAGGAATCCAAGGTGTAACTAATGACACTAGTTATAAGGTTTTAATTTTTTTTTAAATATATGTTATGGATATTTAAAGTTTATTATTTTTTGATTCATGGTGTTATGTATGGAATAATGTTTGAGTAAATTGTGCTTTAGCAAAAGAGTGTTTTGGAAGGAGAAATCACCTAAAGATGTCTTAGAGATCATATGGAGTGGACCCATGTATTTGAAAATGATCTTGTGTTCTTAATTTTATCAATGAAGTGCTAAATGGGTAAATAGGTCTCCATGACACCTATAAGGGCTATAAAGGCCTAATTAAAAGGTGTAGTTGCTTAAGTGTTACCCATAGATGTTATGGCCAACCTGTGAGGATGAATTTGAGCTATGTATTAACATGTTAGACATCTTAAGGGTTAAGCTAAGTTTTATGGCCAACCAAGAAGATAATATTCATGAAGGCTCTATAAATAGTGGAGACTAAGGCAATGGTTTCTATACTTGAATGTAGAAGAATAAAGAGAGCAAAATATAGAAATAAAGGAAAAAGATTAGAGGGAGTGTGATCAATGGATAGATTGAAGTATAGAGTAGATTGAGGATGAGCTAAGAATACTAGGGATATCCAAAAGAGGTTTTTGGATGCACTACTTATAAGATTAAGTTTGAGGGTGAGTGATGAGTTGAAAGACAAAGTAGAGTTGAGCAAGTGTGGAATTAAGTGAAGGAGAGAACCTTTGGGAGATAAGGTATAGGTAAATGAGGACTATCAGAGTGTGATAAATATTAGACATGTTTATCTAATAAAGTTGATATAGATGAACACATAGGTCATTAGACCTAATAAACCTAGAAGAGGATAATTGAGTAAGCCCAAGAGGTTGTTTGAGAGAGATAGAAGGGTGAAGAAGAGTTCAAGCAAGAGAAGTCCATCATTAGGTTTAGAATACATCAGATCAAAGGTGGAGATTAGATCAAGGTATCCAAGTGGGTGCTTAGTTGTCTAGGGGGTTGGTTCCTCCTTTTGGGATGGGTGTATCACTAAATTAAGGTATGGGTGTTCTTTGATAAGTTGGTACTAGTTTAAATTTGGATCTTGTCATTATAGGACTATAGTCCATTTTGTAGGTTCTAGTGGTTTTATTCCACAAGAGGATTTTCCATGTAGATCTTGTGTTATGTGTGTGATCCTACTTATATTTCTTATTCATTGTTATAAATGATGTGTATGCTTCATGAATGCTAATGTTATTTGGTTAAAGTTTTGAAAGGATTGTAATATAAGTTTGGATTATATAACATCATTGATTCATCTCCCCCCATCTCAATCATTATACCTCCAACAATTCATCTCTCATGATATTCTTCATATCCTTTTTGAGTTGCCTACATAACCACTTATTCTTCTTAGCATTATCTCTCATGACAATATTCTTCCTTCTCTCCATGAGTAGCCTTATAGGACACTTAACCATCTTCTTATTCATAACCCAAACATACTATTGTATCTCTTCTTCTTGCATGAGATACATAAAGATATTTATCCTCTCTAACCTTTTATCTATCTCACTCATCTCTTCTTCAACTTTTAACCCCTTTCTCTTTGGGTATTTTCCCCTCTTTCTCTCTTTGTGGTAGTCTAACTCAACCAAGCCCTTATTTACATTTACCTTCTCTACCTTCATCTTCTCATAAGTAATAATTATTCACCTTTATTTGGTGTCTCAACCTTTATCTGGTCTATTGAAACTTTTTTCCAAATATTTTTCACCTTGGAACTCTTTTATCCAAGTATATTTCACCTTGGAACTATGACTCTCACTTAGAGCCTCTCTTCTCTCTTTTTTCTTCTTCTCTTGAGCTTATCTTATCTCTATTATTAGGGCTGATCTACCACAAACTTATCAACTCTCTCTTACTATACTCTTACAACTTAGCTTCATTCAATCACCATAACAACCTTTAACAAACTCAAATAATAACCTCTAACATTCAAAAACTTAAACCAATCCAAGAGCTTAACTTATATGATACCAATTGATGTAGGGAATATGCTTACAACCTTAAAATTATTAGTCCTAAATTTTAATCTTTATTTTTATCCCTTCTTTCAACTCTAACTTTGATCTTTGATTCCTTATTACAAGAACTTGCTTGTATCTAGACACCCTCTTCTCTCTCTTTTATTGACTAGGATTCTAAACCTCTTAGAAAATATAGTCTTCCACTTAATCTTAAGAAACCTCCCTCCATCATCCTCTTAAATTTATCTCTCTTTATTACCACCCTCATTATCTCAAATAAATCTTCTAGCTCTTTACTTGCTTCAAACTAGCTTACTCATATGGCTTCATAGGCCTATAAGCCTTATGTAAAGTTTCATGATTCCTACATTCTCAATATGACCCATATGGTCCTCCACCTATTATTTTGTATCTCCCTTTTACATCCAAACAAATAACCAAACTTGAATGATTATAACTCTCATGACACCATTATTCCTTCATTAAGGCCTAAAATATGCATATCCCTATTTTTTTATAATTCTTGTAGGTTTGATCCATATAGAAAGATTTAAGACAAACTAAAGAAATTTTTTGATACCCTTTATGACTTTTCAACTTCTCATAAAGTTTTAAGGATCAAATCCAAAGATAACCCTACTAACTCAACACCCCCTTGTATCAATTAGGTCTCTCCTAAGCCTAATAACTCCCAAAGTTAAAGAAACTATACAATATGGTTAAGTAATGAAATAAAATATTCTCCATCATCTATATTAAATTAAAATACCTTATATTACCAATTTTTAGGTATATTTTATGGCTAAAACAAAAGTGAGAAAAATTTTAGGTTTTGAATTATTGGACACTTAAAAATATCCTATGACCTATAATAGGTATATAATACATCCCCTCAACTTATCCAACTATCATTAGCCTTGGAAAAAGCACCAAATGCCTTTAATATGTAATTTTTTAAAGTTTTGAGTCTCTTCAAGGGACTATGTGACATAATAGAGAGGTTTGAATAGAATTTTGATATTATAAAGTATTTATAAGTATAAAAATAATTAATCTTAACAATAATGAACCCTAAAAAAAGTTCATAAACCAAACCATTAAAAAAATCTCCACTCAAATGACCATCAAACATACCTCTGTCACATTATCTTCTTGACTGTGTTTACCATAGAATTTCTCACAATGGGACTATGTTTACTCACATGAAAATTTAATTATATTATAAAATTATAAATTAATTATAAGGATTCAAAGGTATATTTGTATCTTGTAAATATTCCCCACTATTTTTTTAATACCTCAAATCCTGGATAACAACTCACAACAACACACATAAATATTTGCTTTCTTAACTATGATAAGAATACAATCCTCAAACTTATGCAATAAAAATATGAACATATAGATAATTAACCAATATCCATTCCATTTAAATGAATAAAAAAATAAAAGCATGTTCACATACTAGGAATCCAAAAATATTCTCCTAAAACCTTCTTTATTTATTTGATCACAATATTTGTATAACCTTCAAACATATATTTGACAGGGTAGGGAGAGTTATCTATCTTTCTTGATATTTTCCTATCTATTCTTAAGTTATCCAAATCATATATCCTACTACTAAAAATGTACAACTCTCCTCCCTCTTATACATGCATTTCCATTCTTTTATTATGCTAACATGTAAACTAACTCTCTATTTCTTGCCATCTCCCACATAAGAATGGTAGTTACAAATGCCTTTTCTTGGCATAAATTCTTATTTTACATCATATTAACGTGTAAACACCCTAATAAACCTTCCCAAGACTATATATTACTTATTAAATGCATTGGCCTACCTTAGATTTCACTTAAGTCTCAAAAAAACACTCTAGACCAAGTTCTAGCATTCAAATTTTTGAATATCTATTTTGGTGGGAAAATATTTATAGAGATAAAAAACACACATTAAAGAATTATATATACTATAAATCATTAAAATGGACCCTAAAATACCCCTAATAAAAAAAATAAACCAAAAATGACATATTCAAATATGCTAACACTTCATCTCCCTAGTGATGCTTTGCATCAATTTCTCAACACTTTTAGCCTCTTTTAGAGTTATGAGTTGTAAATTAGGTATATACCTATAAAACCCATTTATAGATTATAAATAACCTAAATTATTTTCATTCATCCCACTAAGCATAAGGTGGTTATTTATTTAGTGTATTAAATTATAATCATATTAGATATTCCCTTGTGCATATTTTAGTGGTTTAGTGTAGTATTAATAACCCTAAATCCACCTTCTATGAAAATACAATGAAGGAAAAAATAGGAACTTAGGAAATAATCCCAAGGAGGAAGACATATAATAAAAAATCTAGGGTACTAAATAATATCCTTATGTAATAAACCTAAGATGGAGGATATAAAAATAAACAGGGGCATCATAAAATAAGCCTAATAAGGAGGATAAGAAAACAATCAAGAAATGTTTGGTGTAAATATTTATTATGCATGTTTAGTTAAATTTAATTATACAGTTAGATTTTATACTAAGGGTAGTTATTGTTTAGTTAGTGTGCACATGTCAAATAATGTATTTGATGCTTACCTACTCACATGTGCCACCTTTAGTGTAAAAAATAGGAAAAGAGATGAAA
>JARHVA010003806.1:1220000-1267500 GCA_037957365.1 Torreya grandis | reverse complement strand
GACATGAGTAACTATAATGTCTACATCAACCAAAAAAATACCCATGTATAAATAGAGAACCAAAAAAGAACACAAAAATGACAAAAAACTAGAAAGGCATGTTGCACTAAACTAGCTTAGGAGGAACTTCTCAATTTCCAACATCTTCCACAATCCTAACCTATTCAACATTTCTCATGAAGATCATCACATCAAATTCCACATTATCCTACTAGTCTACTCCTATGACACCCATGAACACATATGTAATATCCTTCAAAACCAAATGTGGAGTTGATCACTCACCAACCCCTTGATTGTCTACCAACATAGTGCTAACCAATGAAGCTCTCTCAAAAATCAAACTAGTAAAGCATGGTAAAAACCTATCACCCATAAAAACCCTAAAAATAAGCTAAGATGCATCTTGAATTTGGGTAGAGGAGAGGGTATCCATCACATTTCATAGATAATAAGATAGAGAATGCATAACAACCATATCCACCAGTGATATGTGTTTTCCTAAGTTCACCAAAAACCTGAAAACATCCTAAACTTTCACTATAAATTCTAAAGCTAAGACCATCCATGCCTCCACTTCCTTAAAATATGAAAGAGGAACCAATCTTGCCATTTCTCTACCTAAGAAAAGAATCTCAATAGGAATATTAGATGAAAACCCAAAAATTACAACCTCCAAACCAATTATTTATTTGGGCCTAATTAGCCCTTTATCCAAAGCTTTCACCATCTCTCTATGCTCAATAACCACCAAGAAATTACATAGAAAAAGGGAATCCAAATCTAAGTTCACTTTCACCCTATGAGGAATTTCAAGGTAAATAAAACCTATCATGGCTTTAATAACATCTAGAATTTTCCTTGATTACATTATAATGATGTGTTTGATCTTGACATTACTTAAAAAACCTTCAAAAAATATGTCATGTGCTTTACTCCTACCCTTACTAGAGGTTTAGTTAGGGCCAATTGTAATTACCTCTCCATTATGCCACTAATCTAAACTTGCATCAAGAGATTAAAGCCAATACATATTATCACCGCAAAGCAAAGAACATGAATTAATAAACCAATGATCAAAGTAATAATAAATCTAGAGTGACAAGATCCACCACCTCATACATCTTTCCTCATAAATGTTATGTCCAAAGCAATTATTACAACCACCAAATTGAAAAATTTAAATAAATAATGTGGGACAACCCACATCCTTCAAATAAAAATTAATTGTAAGCAATGGGGGAGAGTTACGGCCAAGTCCCCAAAACATTATCTACAATTAAATCATTCTATTTCTTGATCCCTTAGTTATCTAGGAAGTATGCTTCCTCATTCACTTCTCAAAATAAATGTGATGCCTCCCATTGAGCAAAAGAATTCAGAATATCCTAAGATTGGCATAAAATATTTTTGATGTGCCAAACATAGGCATGCCAATTTATCAAAGCCTAAATCATAACCATATAATCCCCTTATAAAATCACCTTTTCAATTCCACATTACCTCACCAAGTTGATTCTCAAAGACAATTTTTGGTTTTAAACTTCATTATTAGTTTCATTGACTAATTTAAAGGAATATGCTCTTATTATCCATCTCAAATAGTCGTGGATGATACAACTAGCCCCTAAATATCCTATATTTCATTGAGTTTCCTCATCAAAATTTAGTTTGAAAAAAATCAGAGGGTGCAATTCCCAAACTACATTTTCTACTCTATGAACCTTATTTTTTGATACCCCTCACCCATTAATAGGAGGAGCTTTCAAAAGAGGCTAATTCCTAAGGATCAGGTTGTCCTAATCATAAATAAAGCCTTTACATATTTTTGTATTAGTAGAACTAAATTCAAAAATCACAACCTCAACCTTGTGAAGCACTTCAATAATCTAACATGTTTTATTTTAAAAAATTCTATGATTCCTTTCCTTCTACAAGGTTCAAAGTAGGATAGCTGAGTAAGACATCTAAAGCTTATAAAAATCACTCTTTGAAGGGCACCTAGGCCAAGAATATAAATCCTACAAGAAAGACCTTAGACTTCCCTATCTCATCACCAAATGATCACATAGCTGCTACCAACATTTTTATGTAAAGGAATATCCATAAAGAAGATGATCAACTTGATAGGGAAAAGCCACATTTACATGAACCTTCAATCCTAATCATTCGAAGCCTATCTTGAGTAAGAATCTTATTTTAAGTAACCAACCATGCAAATGTACCGTCCTTAAGAAGACCAACCTTATTCCAATAAAAAAATTTATCCTAAGAAATGGAATCATCTTCACATTTAAACATCTTGTACCCTAGATTTGCTAAGTAGATCCCTGATTTAGCACCAATCGAATGAATGAAATCTTCTTTATAATTGATAAATACTTTCCTTTTTGTTAAAATATTTTCCAAAATTTCCTTTTGGTTGTCTAGAATTATAATTCCTTCGAACTTTTTCCACTTCCATTTGATCATACCTACCCAAGGATGAGATTTTAAATAGTCTCAAACCTTATGACCCAAAGATATAGAAAGTAAGGCTTTATCCCCTTCTAAGCCTGGGGTTTCTTGAATAGGCTTGTGAACATTCCAAGAATCACACCAAAAATCAGCTTTGTGTTAGGCCCCTTATATTAGTAAGTATTATATTCATGACATCACCACATTCATAATGATGTGAAGAAATAATTTTGTGCAATGATGACATTTTAACATTTTGATGCCAATTAGAGGCTATAGTGCATACCTTGTGTCAGCTATCAAGTGGTTAGCTGGTTCCCAAATCTTCAAGGTATCTTCCAAGATTGGTGATACATGGTGACTCTATCATATATTTTTAAAGGTGATGGAACTAATAGGAATGATCAATAAGGCTCCAGATCAATACTCAACATGTGCATTCCACCCTGGTAGAGCTACCCCAAAAGGCTATAAAAAGATCTTGAACCAGTTAATGCAGGAGACATAAGATAGTGTAGTGAAGCTTTGACAAATTAGAAATACCTTGTATAAATTACTTGACCACCATTAGAACTAGGAGTGGTATAAACACCATAAAGGATCTATTTATAAGCACCCAAGCTTGCCTATGAGCCTCTAGGTCATTATATAATATAAAATTGAACATATTTCCTATTATGAACTTTGTATTATTTAAGATTTGATTAATGGTGATGATTGTTGCATCAAATTGTAATATATTTAGTTTATATGTCTTTGAATTGATATTTGAATGTGAAATGATTTTAATGTTATAATTTTAATATGTTTATGTTAAGGAATGGTTTTGAACTTCTACTTTGCATCATTAATGGAGTCCTTGTAGTAAATGATGATGTCAGTTGTAACTTGTATAAAGATTAAGTATATATATCTTGTGCTAAGTGTTCCTATCCTTGCTATAATTATGAGCCTAGTATGGGTACTTGAAGTAAAAGCAACCTATTAACCCTTCAAGCATTGATATGATGCTAGGATTTAACAAAGGCTTGTGCCCATATGACTCTAGGATTATTCCACCAAAAGACTTGTGTATATAAGACACTAGGCTTATCCCATGAAAGGTTTACCCCTAAAAATCTACTTACATCCTCCTTTGAATTGATCAAGTCCCATGTCTGATATCTCATGCCATGGCACAACTAACCCAATGTGGGCCCTAATTCCTTCTCAGCTATGCTTTGGGTGAGTGCATAAAGCATTTGACTTATGTGGATTGATGCCAATGTAGTTTAGTATTAAGTGATAAGTGCAAAGGGAATATCCCATGCTTGTGCTTGGTTGTAATAAGCCAAGAACTAACTAAGACAACTTTGTGTGCCCTTTTATACAACATTTTGTTAGAGGTAAAATCCATCGAGAGGGTGGGGATGAATAAGTGTTGGCAAATATTCTAATTCAATTTACAACCCCTTACAATTACTTAAGCATTCAACACAAGCATTCATAAAGCATATGGATCATTCATAGTAGTGAACAATGAACATAATGTAATATTGCATACACAAAACAAGATATATGTAGGAAACCCTTTTGGGTAATAAAACCCACTCTCAATCTTGTAAACATATGGACTATTATCCTATAATATGATTACAAATAAGATACTAATAAATTCCTTTAGACAATCAAACCTTGATCATGTCCTCCTAACCAAAGGCATTTAGTGAAACACCTATTCCATAAGGAACACCTACCCCTAAGATGATCAACTCCTTTAGAACACCTACCTTTAGTGAAATAACTATTTTACAAGGAACAAATACCTCTAAGAAAGACCAAATCCTTTAGACCCTCCTTGAGAAGAACACATCCACCTTAGGATTGATGTCTTCAACATCTGATGATAGATCTCTAGATTATCTAAAAATTGCACAAAACCTCTCTCTCAAACAAGCCTCTCACATAGGAATGTCAAAAACTCTTTTCTTCTTCACTCAAACTACTCTCATCTATGCACTAAGGTCTCTTCACATATATATAAATAGTAAGATAACTATTTGATAGTAGGAACATGACCTAAAATTTATATACATAGTCAACCAATTGTTATGTTCATTAAATCCACTAATAGGCACACTACTTATCCTTTGCTCCACAAAGTACACACACAAGCCTCTCTCTAGTCTCTTACCAAACTCTCGTATATAAATATAGAACCCAACACATTTGGTTACATTATATATAAAGCTATCATGAATTAATAAAGATCACAATATTTCTTTATCAGCCACAAAACATGCCTTCACCCTTAAGGCATCTCATATGGGCCACACTTAAGCATATTCCCCTTTCACAATTGGCCTAAGTCACTTTTAGATCCTATGGAGACCCATTAATCTCTTTGACACTTATTCAAGCATAATAAGAACACATGATAAATTATGAACATATAGGTCCATTCTTTATGTCCCCTAGGACATCCTCAAATGATCATAGTCATTTTATCTCACTTCTACATATGCTCAAACAACATAGAGACCTTATACACATGAATACATTAATGAACATATAGTCAACTTCTTAAGAAATGTTCATACTCAAGATAGATTGATCACACCTCCAAAATATTGACATAGCATCCTCATGGCGTCTAAAACACTCCCAATAGCCAATTCACCTTGAATCATCAAAACAATCACTACATGATCTCAATTATTCTTCTCAGGTCACTTGAAAAACATGTACAAAAACACAATAAAATTTTGAGCTCAATATCTATATTTGTACATACTTTCAGATCTTCTAAGCCATATTTATAGATGCACTATGGAGTCATCTACAAGTTCACTTTTTACTACATGAGAAAATTAGTCTTCTATCAAAAGATATGATCAAAATACATAGATCCAGTTTTTCCTATGTTAAATTAAAATATTTGAATAGAAATGGTCACAATTAACCTTCAAACACAATGCTTGAATCTCATGGACTCTCAACTCAAGATCTATCTCATACCATCAATCTTGTTTGAGATTTAACACAAAGACCAAAAAATCCAAACATTAAACATTAGACACTTTGAAATTATCCTATGTCCTCTCAAAATGTTTACTTAACATGCTTCATTAATCTCTATAGATCAATAAGGTCAATAACAATCAATGCTCACTATAGATCAAACTGTATCAATACCCACTCATCATTGGATCATTATCATATACTTTTGTTTAGAAATTAAATGTCGTGCACTTATCCTAATTTCAATACCTCCTAACTCCTTAGATCACTCGTGAACCTTCAATCTTTCTTGAGCTTTAACACATTTAAAAATGACCAAGTATGGGGACCCTATCAATATGCATGAATATCCATTTTTATACCTCAATAACTTCTTTTGCACTTCAACATGGATCTCAAATTTGGACTAGATGATCTCCTTCCATAGGAGAATCCATATATGTGACCCAATACTCCTAAAAATCTTGTGCATATAATATATAATGCCATTAACATGCCTTCTCATAAAATTTTATCATAGATCCAACCATGTTCAAACCTTCCTAAGAGGCCAACTTTACTCAAGCATAACTTCTACTGTGCTTTGGAAAATGATATAAAATTTAATGTAAATGATATAAGATAAAAAAATAAATAAACCCATATGATCAGTTTCTCTTGAAACTTTCACGCATGCAATAAAAAACACCATCAAAATTCTCGCTCGGCTCTTTCTACAACATTGCAAAATTTGGCTAAGTATGAAAAAATAGTGAAATCTATCTTAGAATCCAACTTTGTGCCTTCATATCCTTAACTGTATTTCAATGTATGACTTGATATATAGCACATAAAAACTAGGAACTACTATGATCATAACCATATGACCATCTCTCCTTGAATCATTCACACATGGTAATGGTAACATCATCAAACAACCAACTTAGAATTTTTGCCACTGGACCTAAAGTGTCTAGATGAAAACTATGGATTTCCAAATGAATTCTAATTATGTACACAATATCTCAAGGCATATATAACATCTTAGATACCTCTTTTTCATGGTCCAATCACCATACTCATCCTTAAACATATTTATATAGACCAAAATTGAATATCAACCAAGCCAACATAAAATACACTAGAACAAACACATTGCACACTTTATCATTATTACTTGGGATATCAAAGTACTTCATCTACTCATTATAAAACCTCCAAGACATCACCATGACATCAATTTATAAATATTAAACAATCTCCCCCTTTGTCATTGATGTCAACAAACATCATATAAAGCAATATATAACTCACCTTCTCTGTCTTCAAGTTATCCAAAAATATGGACTTTCTCCCCCTTTAACATAATGAAAAAGTGGGCACAACCTAATCATAAGGACTTAAAAATGCTAAAAAATATATGAAAGGACCATCTTATAAATATGATAGAAACACCCCCTTACCTTGAGCCTACCTCTTTTGTCTTGACAAATTCCTCTTGCTCCATGCCAACACTTACTTCAACCAAGAACTATAACAAATGAAGGTAGAACACAAAAAATACTAAAATATAATATAAATTAATAAGAAACATCTGATAGGTACTCCCCATAATATTTTTGAGTAATTTCACCACTTGAGCATCTTCAGATCTCCACACACCATGAAGAATCACTACATAGGCTTACTAACCTTCTCTCTTAAGACATTTCCATGACCACCAAAAGAGCATCATACCACTCATTGATTAGTAAAAATCACTAAAAAATCTTGTAAACTCACCTTGAAACACACATGCCTTGCTCTTTTGGAGAAACTGAACAAAGAGCACATATTTAAGACTATACTTGTTTAGACTCCTTATACCCCTACCTAGAACTTACAGATCACACATATTTTTGTACACACATATTCAAGACCTAAAACTTTATATACATATCACTCTAATATTCCCCCTTAATCACACCAATTTTTAATATCAATTTCATCCTTTGCAACATACTTCCTTCACAAATGTACTAGCCAATTAGGCCTCCATTTTGACATTAACAAGAATAACTTGAGAACCACAAACCTTAAAATATTTTTGAAGATTTATTTGACCACCCATTTGGACTATTAAACAAATTAATAATCCTTATACCTCAACTCATAAGGCATATGAATTTTATAGTTGAGCTTAAAACCCTAGAAACTTAAAACAAACAAAGTAAAAATAGTACCTTCCAGTCAATGTCCACCTCTGAAACTTCTTATACACCTAGAGACAACCAATACATAATTTTGGACCAAGATTAGATATTTCACACCAATGGAAACCTTAAATTAATTTAGATCACAAAATCACCTAGAGCATGCTAAAATAAGGCCAACAGACCTTTCTATGTAGGAAGATTACCTTGATAAAACACAAATCCTATTTTGCCAATTAGAATCCTCCAATATGACCCTAAAAACTATTCCAACTAAAAAACATCAGAGAAACACTTGCTTCTCCACTTGAAAAGAGTCTCTTTAGAAGTATAGATAAAGACATCCTCTACACCATAAAGCTCTACCATGGTGTGTAACCAAGAGTTACCCACAACTCCTCATAGTCTTTATCCTCCTTGGTCATTTGATACTTATAGTTCTTATTCTTCTTCTTTGTCTTAGGATAAAAATCCTCTTCATCCACTAAAACATTCTCATTTTCTTTAATGATTGAATTGGCAATACATGGAGACAACACAAATTCATCACATACCTTTTCATTTGAATAATATTCCTTATAGTTTGGATCCTCATCACTATTAACTTGTTCAAAAATAACAAGATGTTCACTTAGATCCATGCATTTCTTAAAACTAGCGTCAATCAGTACCTTGGTCTTCCTCTTGAGCTTAGTCTCTTCATTCTCAACATGAGCAGACAATGAGATCTCTTGAGGCTCTTTAACTTTAGAAGAATATTCCACCATAGCAAATAGATTAATTGAACATGTAACCTCATCATGATTCCTAATTACCACCTTTGGTTTCCATGTATTAACTTATCTTCTTTCTTTCACTGTAGGTTCCTAATAAAACCTATTTTATCTTGTAGGCCTTTGATTGTAGAATATAACAATGTGACCTCTTTGTTCAAAATTGAAGCACACCAAATATTTTGCAAAAAACTCTTTCTGATTTTCTAGATTTAGACAATATCTTGCAATGTGTCCTAGTTCATAACACTCAATATCTCTTGAAAGAAACTCAACTTATCTTGCCTTAAGTGGACAACTTTTGAAAAGTGTCCAACATCATGATAGTTGAGGTACTCAACCTTGCTTATACCTTTTTACTGATGACCCCCATCATAATTCTAAGCAAATTCATTCTTAGTAGGTCTTTTGCATTATATATCTCTATGCCCAAACACATTATAAGTATAATAATAACCATTGAAATTTGCATACCTCATGGCATTTGGCTATCTAATATAATTTGTCTTTATTCTACTAGTACCTTCATTTCTTATATGATGATTTGTCTTCAAAAGCTGATCTACCTTGTTCACATTAGTCTTAATCTTGTCTTGAGTTCTAGTATTTGGTTTTTCTTTGCATCTAAGACTATTCTTATCACTTTCATGCTTTTGATCACTCAAAATTTTTTCTAGATCACTTGAGCTCTTTTCAAATCTCACAAATGACATTACCTTACTATATACCTTCTTTAACTCATATTTCAATGATTCATTTTCAGTAACGTACCTTTCACATTCATCTTCTTTAGCTTTTAGGCTACTAGACAAGACTTTCAATTGAAAACTAAGATTTTTGACCATATCTTCATGTTTCTTAGCATCTTCATCTATTCTTGCCTCAAACACACTGAATTGCTCCTCAAATTCCTTGAGTTTAGATTTTATGTTCTTATTGATCTTCTTCTCAATATTCAATTATTCATGAGCATTAGCCAATATAGTCTTATAGTCCACCTCATCTTCTTTATAATCTAAATGACTCCAAGTAGACACCTTTTGATGTGAGCAACTTCCTTCTCATTCATGAATAAAGCTTCATCTTTATTAGAACCATCATCTTCATGATCATATTTTGAGACATTGTCTTCTCTCTCTTTTGATGATCTATAATATTATTTGGTGTATAGAATCTTCTTGTCCTTGAAGTACTTCTTCTTTTTATCAAGCCTTATAAGTCCCTTTTTACTTTTATTAGACCTAAAATATCTCTTGTCATCATCATGACCTTGATCATGCTCTTCAGCATCATCCTTCTTATACTTATGAAGGAACTTATTAGAAAAATGTCCTATCTCATCACAATTAAAGCATTTTATGGGTATATTACCTTTATACTTGCCTAAATATGTTCTAAATTTCCTTGAGATCAAAGTAATTAGTTCATCTTCATCTATATCAAGAATGTCATCCTAATTGAATTTCTTACCTTAGAACTTCTTCTTTGTCTACATTTTTGTATTGAAAGTTACTTCCTTTTTTGGAGGTATATCATCATTCTCCTCATCTCATAGGTAGTAAGGGTGTCATGCAATTGATCCATCTTCAACTGAGTAATATCATGATTGTCTTTTATAGAAAATATTTTCATATCAAACTTGGGGGACAAATACCTTAATACCTTTTGAACAATAGTTTTCTCTTCAAGATTCTCTCCAAGACCTCTGATGATGTTTACAACCTCATCAACTTTCTATATAAAGGATTCCAAAATATCTTATTTTTTCATCTTGAGACTTTCAAATTATCTTCTATGAGCCTCTAACTTTTCCAACTTAACCTTTGAATCTTCTTAAAAAGGTCTTTAATTTATTCCATATTTCTTTGGTAGATGTGCAATGAATTAATTTTATGAACTCAATTTCTATAAGACCACAAGTGATGGTATTCATTGCCTTAGAGTTGTTATGAAACAACATCTTATCTATAACACTAGATGGAGGAATAGCAGGAACAACATAACCATCCAAAATAGATTTCTAAACATCAAACCCTAGAGACATAATGTATGTCATCATCTTAGCACTTCAAAAAGCATAATTATATCCATTGAACATTGGTGATTGCTTAGTAGAAAAACCACCTTAAACATTATGACCAGCCATTATAGCTTAGATCACCTTTAATCTATCAAATTTTTTCCAAAGGACCCTTCTCTGATAACAATTTTTAGAGGTACAATCCATTGAGAGGTGAGGGTGAATTAGTGATGGCAAATAATCCAATTTAATTTACAAACCCTTGAAATTACTTAATCATTCAACATAAGCATTTATAAAGCATACAAATCATTCATAGAAGTGAATAATGAACATAATGCAAGATCACATACACAACATAAGGTCTATGTGGGAAACCCTATTTGGGAATAAAACCCACTCTCAATCCTATAAACACATAGACTACTATCGTATATGATGATTAAAAATAAGAGACTGGTTAACTCCTTTAGATTTGTAAACTTTGATCATGTCCTCCTGATCAAAGGTATGTATTAAAACACCTATTCCATAAGGATAACCTATCCTTAAGATCATCAACTCCTTTAGATCACCTACCTTTATTAAAAATCTATTTTACAAAAAACAACTATCCCTATGAAAGACCAACTCCTTTAGACCCTCCTTGAGAAAAACAAACCCACCTTAGGACTAATGTCTTCAACATCTAATGATGTATCTTTGGAATATCTGACAATTGAAAAAACTCTATCTCTCTCTCTCTCTCAAAAAAAAAAAAAAATCTCTCACATAGGCATGTCACAAACTTATTTCTTCTTCACTCAAACTACTCTCATCTACACACTCAAACTCATCACATATCCACAAATAGCAAGAGTAATATCCTGATAGTAGGAACATGATGTATAAGTCATACGCATAGTCAATCAAATTTTTGTTCATTAACTCCACCAATAGGCACATTACCTATCCTTTTCTCCACAAATCACACACACAAGCCTCTCTCAAATTTCTTACCAAATTCTCACATACAAATATAAAACCCAACACATTTGTTTATAATATATATAGAGAAGTCATGAATTAATCAAGATCATAATATTTATTTATTGGCCAAAAAACATTCCTTCACCCTTAATTCAACACATATGGGTCACACTTAAGCACAATCCCCTTTCACAATAGGCCTAAGTGACTTTTAGGTCCTATGGGGACCCATTCAACACTTTGACACTTATTTAAGCATAATAAGAACACATGACCACTTAAAAACATATAGGTCCACTCCTTATATCCCATATGACATCCTCAAATTATCATAGTCACTTTATCTCACCTCTACATATTCTCAAAAAAATCAAACAAAGAATTCATACACATAAATGCCATTAAAAAATATACAGTCAACTTATTAAGCAATGTTCATACTCAGTATAGATTTATCACACCTCTAAAATATTCAAAAAGTATCTTCATAGAGTATATAACACTCCCCAATATCCAATTCACCATGAAACATTGAAACAATAACTACATGGTCTCAAATAATCTTCTCGAATCACTTATAGAACATATACAAAAACATAGTCAACTTTAGAACTCAATATGTATATTTGTACATACTTTCAAATATTCTAACCCATATTTCCATATCTACCTTGGAGTCTTCTACAAGTTTGATTTTTATTACATGGGCAAATTCATTTTATATCAAAAGATATGATCCAAATATAGAGCTATAGTTTTTCTATGTTAAATTCAAATATTTGAATAGAAAAAGTCACAGTTAACCTTTAAACACAATGCTTGAATCTCATGGACTCTTAGCTCAAGATCAATCTCACACTATTTATCTTGTCTGAACTTTAACACATAGATCACAAAAGCTAAGAGTTAAACATATAACACTTTGACCTAATATCATGTCTTCTTGAAATGTTGACTTAACATGCTCTGTTGATCTATACGAATCAACAAGGTCAATAATAATCAACATTCACCATTGATCAAACTATATGAATGCCCATTTGTTGATGGATCATTATCTTGTACCTTTGCTCAAAAATTAAACATCATGCACCTATCCTCATCTCACTACATATTGACTCCTTGGATCACTTATGTACTATCTATCTTTCTCAAGCTTTAACACATTAAAAAATGACTAAGTTTGGGGACCCTATCAATATGCATGCATAGCCATTTTTTCACCTTAATAACTTTTTCAGTACTTTGATGCAGGTTCTCAAATTTGGACTAGATGAGATCCTTCTATAGGATAATCCATCTGTGTGACTCACTACTCTTATAACTTTCACACATGATATATAACATCATTAACATGCCTTCTCATAAACTTTTATCATAGAGCCAACCGTGTTCAAATCTGCTTGAGAGGCTAACTTTGCTCAAGCATAAATTCTACCATGCTTCAAAAAATGATTTAAAATTTAGTGAAAATGAACTAGGATCAAAATTAAATAAATGAATATGATTATTTTCTCTTGACACCTTCACACATGCTAGAAACAACACCATCAAAATGCTCACTTGGCTCTTTCCACCACATTACAAAATTTGGCTAAGTATTAATAAATAGTGAAATCTATCTTAAAAGCTAACTTTTCACCTTCATATCTATGATTACACTTTGATGCATGAATTTAGATTTATCACATTAAAACTAGGAAATAATGTGATCATAACCATATAACCAAATCTCCTTGACTCATTCACATGTGGTAATGGTGATATCATCAAACATCCAACTTGAAATTTTTGTCACTAGAGCCAAAGTGTCTAGATGAAAACTATGGATTTCCAGATGAATTATAATTATGTACACAAGATTTCAAAGCATATATAAAATCTTAGGGACCTCTTTTACATGCTACAATCACCATACTTATCCTTTAACTTCTATAGATAGACCAAAATTGAAGATCAATCGAGCTAACATAAAACACACTAGAATAAGCACATTGCACACTTTGTCATTATTTCTTGGGATATCAAAGCACTTAATATATTCATTAGGACACCTATATGACATCACCATGACATCAATTGACAAATATCCAACACATTTTTGGTTTTTTTTTAGGACCCATGTTGAATTTTGTTGTTTTGATGGTGTAGCAAAATGATGTACCAACTCTCCCTCAAAAACATTGAGTGCTAATTGTAATAGGTGGAAGATAGATTTACACTGAAGCATCCAACCTCCAAAAGATAAAATCCAAAAAAATAGGTTTAGAAAAACCTATATGATGCTTTATATGAGGTCTTTTTCTATGAGCTACTTGAGCACTTGTACCGGTGGTTGGCTACATATTCAACCCATAGAAGAAGAAGCTATGGACAATGCTATGAGTGGACAAAGGAACACCTAGATAGAATTGAGACTCTAGATGATACTTGGAATAAAATAGTATATAAATGGTGGCAAGGAGCATTGAATAGATACATACTCTCTCCCTAAGGAAGCAGAGTACTAGTTATTACATGATCCTAAAGGTACATTTGTGAAGGAATTTAGCATAGAGATCAAAAAGCTAATGGTGGATTATGAATTTAAAACTTTGGGGATGGAAGTCTAAAGTCTTTTCTCATATGGGCAACATAAAGAGGGAAAAGGGAATGTGTAGGTGAAGTATAATGAAAGGGGATGAGCAGATTGACACTTGAGAGCTCAAAAAATAGACCTATAATAAGATATGGTGTACACTGATGTAAGATATAAAACCTAGAAGTGTTGAGTGAACCCATATCAAGTGGGAAGGGAATGGGGTAGAATCTCTTGAAATACATCAGTGCAAGGATGAGAAAGATAATGAAGCAATGGATAAAGCTCAACACTTGATAGGTGTAGAATTTGTTGGGTTCCTACAGGATTTGGTGACTAAAGATACACTTGATGCACTTACCCCCTTTGAACCTATAGTACATGCTCTTTCACTATATCCCCCACTTGAAGAAAGTATACAAGTAATAATTTACTCTATTGATGACTTTGATCTTAGGCATTTTGTAGAATTGGATTGTAACTTTGTGATTGAATAGATTATTCCATATAAGGAGGTGAGCATAAATACCTCTAGATCATTAGGTGCTAGCTCACCACAATAGAAATTTAATACAAGCATACTAACTCTATCGATTTCAAAAACATAATGTGGGAAATAACTCATAAGAATTGGTTTGGTGTCATATTTAAGTAGTACAGTGCAATTGACATCAACTATGCCAATAATAATGATGGGACAAGTGCCTAACCTAGTGGCTAAAGGAATTGGAGGAATACCACCAAGAAAAACACTGAGGGGATAAGCACCTCAAATGCTAGCTATCCCTTGTAGAAAATCTACTATGAGATGGCTATACACTTACCAAAGTATCATGGCATGGAAAATGCTATAGAATATGTGCTAAAGGGTGAACTGTAGTGGTGCACATAGGGCATAACCTAATCAGAGTGTAATGTGACCTAATTTTTGGCTAATTTACTTAATCATGTGCACAAATGGTATAGTAAATTTGAACCTATTCCATGTTCAATTATGATACCTTGAAGGATGAATTCCTAAAGGAATTTGAAATTCTAGAATTTGAATAGTAGAGAATTATCATGCTAAAAGAGATTACCGAAGGCCTCTTAGAAAACATGCACGTATATGATGCAAGGTTCAAGTCTCTTTTATCTAAGCTCCCATATGATATTCACCCTTCCAAACATGTATATTGGTTCATTGGAGGGTTTCTAGTACCATTTCAAAGATCACTTTCCATGAAGACTTTTATAGATCATCATGAAGCTCTTGAAGCCATGCTTAAAACTAAGGAAATTGGAAGTGCAGATACTAGGATCATCCCATTCATGGAGACATATATTAGATCTATGGCATCCTATATCCAAAATATCACTACTATATTATCACATGACACTCAAAGTGGACTATGGTGCACTAAATATGAAGCAAAAAGCCATAAAAGGACTAACTACCCATGGAAGAATGTGTGCACTTTGCTTTTAAGCTGCTAAGTCTATGAGGAGGAATATGACATCTAAAACTACCCTTTACTACAACATGCTTGATAATTCAACATAAGCATCTATTTTTAGTCATGGGACACATATATCCATACCTTTATTTATTACTAGGTGATTGATGAAATGCATGAGAACATAGAAAGAGGCATAAGACAGGCCACCATAGCAGTCAGAGGGTAGGATAACTAAGGAAATGAAGGTTATGGTCAACATAATATAGGATTTGGGATGTAATGAGGTACCAGAGAGTCAGGTGGAGGATGTGGTGGTAGAAGGTACCAACCATGATCATATTATAAGTATGGTTTGATAGATCATTATCAATATGACTACCGTACACATCATATGTGTTGGTATTGTTGAAGGTCGTATAAGGTCAAAGAATACCATGACTCATAAAAACATTTGACCCAATATAGGCCTAATAAAAAAAAAGTTATAAGAATGATTAGGTGCATGCCAAAAATGGAAAAATAGACCCCAAAGATGCAACTGAACTACACAAAGATAATAAAGGTGTATACAACTACTCATAGTAGATTCACCACTTAGCTACCAATTATGCCAATACCTGAGTTACACTTAGAATATGGTGATAAGGGTTGCACTAAGTGCATAACATGGCCTGTACCCAAAGATGTACCTTACCTAGACCCATCATGCCAAAATGATGTATTACAACATGTTATGAGTGTAATCCAAAACCTACAAGGGGAAATATAATTAGTGAAAGACCTAGAAGTGTAGCCTATTGCCTCTAAAAACAAAGATAGACAAGAAAATTACATACAAGAATTAACTAAGATATTACATCTCTTACAAATATAGGGAAAACTTACCCTATTAAAGAACTTTATCCTAGAGCATGTAGGTCAAAACCAAGCTAAGGCTATTACACCATGCATTGAGAGAGCATGAGAAGTTCAAAATACACAAAATTCATAATATTACCAAGAAATACTAATGGTTACCACTATTGAAAAATGGTTTATTTATGAGGTCCTTATAGACACAAGTGTCGAGGTCAACATCTTGACCAAGAATTCCTAGGATAAAATGGGTAGGCCAGCCTTGAGACCTTCCCCTCATGTAATTTTCATGGCCAATAAGACCTTGGAAAAACCTATCAAAATTCTAAAGATCACAGTTGTAGATATCATGGGTGTTGAATTTTTCACTAACTTTGAAGTGATCAAGTTAGTAGAATAGGATAACTAACCAATTCTTTTAGGAAGGCCATGGTGTTATGAAAAAAATGTAGATATGGACTTTAAAAGGCACTACATGACCTTTGATAATGGAAAAGAGAGGGTATTTATAACCCTCTAAAATGACAAAGGACCCCCCTATGTCAAGAGTATAGATATCAAAGATGAGATCAACCACATTTATAACATCATGGCACAAGGCACCAATATATAGATGTAAATAATCAAGGAGTCCTCTCTTGGGAAGATAGATAATCAACCTTAGATACCAATAATGTTTCTTATGACTGATGGGTTAAGGAAGCATATGAGACCATTGGTCAAAGATGTCACTTGGTGAACACAAATGTGCTAAAATCAATAAAGACATGTTGGGTCTAGTTTAATCATGCTTCTAAAAGGTGGGTCCCTTATTTCAAGAGGAATGGAAAGAGAGTGTTTCACATTATTAATTAAAAAATTGTATTTCTCTCAATATATGAGGGGATTAATCTAGTGGAATATTATGTTCATGACCTTGAATCATGAATCCCAAACGAGGTGGACAGAATGGGTGCACTAGTGTATACATTAAAGAGCACTACCACTCATTGGTGTGCAACACAAAAGCCTATCTTTACAACTTGGAAAGATGTGAAGGCATCCATTTTCTCTAGATTTAGGAAGAGTAATGAGGAATTGGACATTTCATGCTAATCTGGTGACTCTAACCCTATAGCACATGTGTGCCTTTATGAAGAAACATGGACCATCTAGGGTGAAAATACCCTAAATAACCTATAGGTGCACACCTTTTACAGGACCTTAAAGACATGGACATGGGCATGGTATGTTTTTAATGAGACATTTTTAAATAAAACTAACTTGGATGCCCTTAAAGAGAAGTTTATTCATACCTTCTCCTTTTCTTCACAAAACATTGAGTTGATAAAGATACTACAAGTAGTTTGAAGGTTAGTGTTTGAAGAAACTACAATATTAGAAGAGATCCTAAAATATATGTTTAGTGAAAAAGGGTTAGCACTCCCAACCTTATTTTAAGAGTAAAATCTTAATAGTGACTCTAGTGATGAAGATGATGAAACATGGAAGGTGTGTAACTAGAAGAATTTGACAAGCAAAAATAAGTTAGTATGATAAGTTGAGGATAACACCCAAGAAGGAGACCCTACCCACATTTAGATAGAAATAACTAAGGGAAATATATAGGTTTAATATTATCACCAAGATAAAAATGAACCCTACGGTATTCCATTAAAAACTATAAAGGTAGATATCAGCTTAGAAGGGGAATTGAAGATTACTAATCTAGGCACCTATTAGTTTGGCATGGAGTTGGCACATATTGTGGACCTCCTAAAGGAATTATAAGACTTATAACATTAGAAATATATCAATATAAAAGGCACACACCCATCCCTAAGGAAGATGATCATCAAGCTAGTTGATGGTGCAAGACTTGTTAATAAACATCCTTTCAGGATGAACCCTATTCTTTGCACCAAAGCCAAGATGGAGATTGAGGACATAATAGCCACAAGAATCATATACCATATGTAGTAATATGGATGGGTTATACACATAGTCATCAACATCAATGAGGATGGGAAAATCCAAATTTGTGTTGACTACAAACTATTGAATGTTTCTTACATGACTAACCCCTTTCCAAATCTGTTCATCAATAAAGTCTTGGATGGATTCATAGGTTATGAGATATACACTTTTAATGATGGGTTCTTAGGATATTTATTGTCTAAAAATCTTTCACCCTAGAAGAATTTGTTCAAGTTTGTTCAAGATTTGGCCAACATGGGAATACTTTTAGGTGTGTAGGGCACCTATAGTGGAAGTAAAAATCTAGATTTTAAGGGCTAGCTTCCCAAATATGACTTGATGTACTTATGATACTAAAACTACCTATTATGGGTGAAAAGGGAAAGAACAATACATAAATCAAACCTAAATTATGAGGTGATACTCTAAGAGTTGCTTCCATTCATACACTTTAAAATTTCATAATGAACTAAGACAACCAAACTAGCCTTAACACCATTAATGGAGCTCCCTATCATTAGTGTTTCTCATGAAGGCAAATAACAACTCAAAAAATGAAGGAAAGTGAGGGGAAGGCTAGATATGACACTAGCAAACTCATACACACTTCAAGAGTCTATTACAGTAGCATACACTTCATGAAACTTATTAGGATAAAAGTCATTTGTAGTAACACATTCAAGGATTTCAAAAAAATAAGATGAACTCAATCTATGATTGACATTCAAGATGGATCACTTCAACACATAGTGAAATATAACCAGCTTTCATCTCATTATCTTAAGTACAAATCAAGGTATAATTTTGGTAAGGTTTAGCGATACTGAGAGTTAGAATCTATTACAATAGCCAAAATAGCTCATATTTATAGAATTTAAGAGAAGAGATAAGTTGAAGAAGCACAAGGAAAAGTGTCCAAATGTGAGAATAAACTTAAATACATGTGGATGTAGTGTAAAATGAGTCATGAAATTGATTTACTCATCATCTCATCCCAAAATAACATCTTATCCTTCCTAAATTATCCATACCAAGAGCCTTATGACACATGTTGGTACACCTCATATGCTTTAATTCATTAGAAACATCTTTAAAATCGACCAACTTGAGTTTCCACTATGTTTACTATGTCATTTTAGATGCCACTTTAGACTGGCTGAAGTGAGAGGCTTTATAGGGACACTTGTGATTATTCCCAAGCCCTAAAAATGGCATGGAGAGTTGATTAAACTACCAATATATCTTAATTAGTGATTGACATCTATTGATCATCTTCAAGCCCTACAAAAAATAAGAAAATGTCAATAAAACCTATTTTTTCATCACCTATATGGATTATATACAATTTGATTCCATGGATTTGATCCTCATGGAGTTGGAAACAACTTATCTTTAGTACTCATGGTAAAATACATCCATTGAGATGTAATTTTGGCCTCATTTCCTCCATTAGGTCCTAAAATAGGGTTGGCAAGGGTTTTAAAGTGACTACCCCTCTTATCATTCATTCATAGCCATGGCACATTGGAAATCTGATCAAATGCCACTTGTGGCTTCTCGAGGACCCCCTTCAACCTCCTTAAATGGCTCAAGATCCCATGTTAAAGTTCAATAAATATGTGAGAATCCCAAGATGACCATTTGATCCATTTTCAAGCATTCTATGAGGCCTGTAAAAGTAACAAAACTTTATCGATGGGGTTCATAGTTATACTGATGAAGTCCATAGTTCTACTATAGGAGTCTGTAGCTAGGTGATGGAGTTTGTAGTTTTTTTGATGGAGTCTATAGTTTTTATAGATGAGTTTATAGCTAGACTAATGAATTCTATAGTTTTCTAAATGGATTTAACATCTCTAAAATACCCTTTCAATCATTAACTAGTCAAGTGGAAATCATTGATAAGGTCAAAAATGCACATGACCCTCAATTTGGCTTCTAGGCTTAAAGGTTTTCTTCACACATGGTTGTAACCATTCTTGGTTAGAGCATAATTTTTACTTCCAAATCTTATATTAAGGTGTTTTATCTTGTGTCAGGTCCCCTCTATCTTATCCATACTTAATCTAGTCCTTGCTTTCCTTTTGGTCCATCATTTCAACATTTTCCCAAAAATATCATCTCCATGGAAGGTAAAAATGCCCCTAATCTGGGACAAAATAGATATTGATTTTACTATTTAAATTGGAAAATTTATGATTATATCATCGTATATGACTCCTAAGGGTACTTTGTACCAAATTTCACCCCTTGATTCCAAGTTTAAGACCTCCATCTCTTCAAATTTCCAAGGCAAACTTTCTAAGAAAGGTTGTATGTAGGGTAGACATGGTTTGGAGATTTTAGGGGTTGATTTAAGATTTTTAATGACATATAGGGATTTTACATTCCTATCATAACCTATTTAAACCATTTACAAACTAGTTACCCCTTCAAACACTTTTTTTTATGCCTTGAAATTATGAACTAGGCCTATAATTGCCTAGGAAGGGGGAAAACACTATTTATGCTTGGTTGTAGGTAATCCTTGAGCTTTGTCTAATATTGAAGACACAATAAAAACCTAATTTTATGTTAAAAACTCATAAAAGTGATGCTTAATCATTTTTCCAATTCCAAGCTCACTCTTTTGCATCAATGCATCCCTTATGCCCAGGGCTAGGCCACTGCCTATGTGGACTAAGATAGCCCCTTAAGACCTACTTGTAGGTGGTTTGAGTATTTAATTATGTATTTTAACCTTTATTCCATTTTTATTAGGCCATAATATTAATCCTCATGATTTTATTCTTTATATAAGCCTTAAAACTAGCATTACTCCATACTTAAGTCCATAACTAATACTCTTCTGCTTGTTTGGATTGAGATAGGCCTATATGTGTTTATTTGGAGTCTCAAGAATTTGGTTGATGTTTTTAGACCTATTATTCATGTATCCTATATCATAAACCATATTAATTCTTTATATTCACTTTAAAACTCCTCAAACCATATCAACTCCATGTTTAGGTTCTTGGCCTAGAATACCTTGCCTAACTGCGACAATAATGGTTTATCATGCCTTTAGGATGTGTATTAGCAAGAATTAGGTCTAGTGTATGATATATTTAATATTTCCATGGTCAATTTGAGGTTAATTTTTAAGCATGTACCTTTTATCCATTTTTAAATCTCTTTATGAGGTTTAAACTTCAAAGTTCTACCTTACTGTCAACATACCTTTTGACTGACTATGTTTTCATGGATTTAGGGGCCTATAGGTATGTTTGAGTTCCATTAGGTCATGATATTTAAAGGAAAAAATTACACCCTAGGAATATTACCATAAAAACATCCACTTTCACTTAAAATTTTCAAATTTGATCATTATATTCCTAATTGAGGTGAACCGTTGCTAAGCTTGTTGTAGATGAGTGTTCCTAGGCCTATATGGATAGGGGAGGACTATTTTGGGGTCAAAACATAAAACCTTACCTTTTCTCAATAAACTTAGTTTAGGATTTATATTTTTACTATTTTATATTGTTTGAACTTGATGGCATAGTTTACAACCTCCCATATGAGGTACACAATCAACATTCTAGTAACACCCCTATAGAATCACTATTAACACTCAGTGGTTTTTTGACAACTTTGAGGGTGCTCAAACTCCATCTCCACTCCTCCTTTTGACCTCAAAATTAGCATAGGTAATGAATATAGATAGGGATACAAGTTGAAATAATCAATATCATTGAGAACTCATTATATCATGGCAACCATTGTCCTAAAAAAGATATAGGATCTTTGTTTTCCACTTTGAGGGATAGAGGAACCAAAATAGTCAATCATTATTTTGAAGAAGAATTTCCATTTTACATAATATCTTTAGCCTCATGGAATGAAATATATGACCTTTGGAGATGTTAGGACCTCAAACATGAATTTCACCATGGATCCCATCATTTTTACCTCTGTACATCCTCTTGAACTCCTATAGAATTTGATTGTGAGAACACTTTGCTAACAAAGTAGTAAACAAGGAAAATTGGATAAATTAGCTTAAAGAATGATAACTTGATTTGATCTCTCACAATGACATTGAATGTAATAAAATTTCAAACATGGACCCAATCACATTGAAACCTCCCATGGAGCTTTCTTCCACATTGTAAAACTCAAGTTACCCATATATGGCTACCAACTTTGAAAATAAGCATAATTTTGAAATATCCTTCAAGGGAATTGAGAGTGAATGCATTGGATGATGAAACACCATTAGAGAGGGCCTAAATCCCACCTAAAAACACTTCATGAACACCACATATCTCCATGAATCTATAAAAATAAGAAACAAATACAAACTTATACCCCTCTTGAATGCAATTCCATAAAAAAGCTATTTGGAGTGAAAGTGATTTTTCATGGAGGATATACCAATATGAGACTTCTTATTATGTATGCTAATTTCACTCAGAGTACTATCCACCTGTAGAATCATTCTTCCTGACTCCACTTGTACAACCCATAATAAGTACTTGAACTTGCCCTTCTTTCACTTGCCAATGGAAAATGAAGGAAAATAATATAGAAATGAAATATATAAAAAAAACATGGGAATGACCTATGGGTAGGTGAAGAGTCACTAACCCATGTTTTTAGCTGAAAGTGAACTCAAGGAGTTTGTATAAGTGCCCAAAAGGACCTAAAAATAAGGAAAAATTCCATTTATTGATCATAAATAATTATATAACTATCATATGATGGATACTAACATTAATTTACCTCTCCCACATTTAACCATAGCTTTGTGACAAATTTCTTTCTTAGAAACTCCATATGTGTCATTAATTAAGCTTAAAATGTGGCTAAATGACCCTTTTTACTTATGAAACAAGGTGAAAGATAAATTAATGACTTGTAGATTATTAAAACATGTTAAAATCCATATTATAACATTTTCAACACAATTTTATCCTTTGACCATCTTTGACCAGGGCTGACTAACTTTGACTTTAATTGACTAGGTCATTTCAAGAGGGATGAGCTTAGACAAGGACTAGGGGAAAGATAAGTAAGATGTTTAGACCATTATGAGACCCCATATGACATGAAACCATATTAAAAATTTCAAAATATTATGGGTTGACTCAACTTTCACTTGGGGTCAAATTTGGTTAATAATACCATCAAGTCCAAATTGTGGAGGAAGACAAACCAAAAACCACCTTTATGATATAATGGGGTTGTTCATCACATATGCCCTTTGAAATAAATAAGTTTCCAACCATGATATCTTGAGTAGTGATCACCACTTTCAAATAATTCACTCACAAGTTCCTCCAAGTATACTTAGATGACTAGACTATGTATGGGTTAGTGAAATATCACTATGACAACTTGCACCTGATGTTTAAAAGGTGTAGACAGTTGTATATTTATTTGAATATTAAAAAGTATGTTTTAATAATACCATTGGAACTTTAATTAGGTACATCATCTACAAATATGGTTTTCTCATTAACCTAGAAAAAATTACAGTCATCCTCTAGCTCTAGACCCCATTAATGTAGAAAGATGTTCATGCATTTCTTAGACATTATAGGTACTATGAGAAGTTCATAAGGAATTATGCCAAGATTTTAGTGTTATTATAAGATATATTATGAAAATATGGATGATTTTATTGGGGTGCATCATAGGAAGATGCATTTGAGACACTAAATCTCAAACTAGTAAGTGTACCAATATTACAATTCCCCAACTGGGTGACTCCCTTTTATGTCCACATCAATGCATCTAGTTAGGTGATCAACACAATCCTATCATAACCAAGAAAAGGAAAAATAGATCATCCCATTTCTTTCTCAAGTAGAAAACTAACCAAGGTAGAGAAAAACTACACCATAACTGAGCATGAGGTGATTTCCATGGTTTATGCCCTATAAAAGTTCAAGTAGTACTTATTATCTACACCATTTATTTTATTCACTGATCATGAGGTGCTTAATTATATGGTGAACAAGCCCATTCTCTATTGGAAAATTTGTCGATGGATTTGTTTTTTTCAATAATCTAGTTCTCTATTGTAGTAAAACCTAAAAAAAAAACTTGAGCCCATACCATCTATCCTGCATCAACTTTGAAAATGTGGTAGTACCTATTGAATATGATTTGCCTAATGCATAAATTTTTAGAGTCTCTCCCATCCTTGTAAAAATTTGAAAAAATCATTTCATTTCTAAAATTTAGATCTACATCCTAGACCATGATGACTAAGGAAAATAATTAGCTCATAGATCATGTCACCCCTTTTCAACTCATTGGTGGGGAACTATACAAGTTGAGTTATAATTTGGTCCTATACCAATGTGTCCTAAATCATGAGTAGGAATCAATATTTTAAAATTCATATGATGAAATTACTTGAGGCTATTGCATTGGAGATGATCTGATGTGCAAGATACTACAATCAGGCTCATGGTGGCCAACCCTATTCTAGGATGTAAAATAATGTGCCAAAGAATGTGAAATCTACTAACATATATGAAAACCAAACCATTAGGATGAGATTCCTCTCATCCACATCCTTGCTTAGGTACTATTTAAAAAATGGGCCACTCAATTTGTTAGGCCTATTAATCATGTTGTAAGGTACATAGGTGCATGATACATTCTGGTAGCCACTATTTACTTTAATAAGTTGGTTGAGGTAGTGCCAAATAAAGATTATATAACCACCACTATAACAGGTTTATCTAGGAGAATATCATCAATCACTATGGATTCTTACTTATCTTGATTAGAGACCATGGAACACACTTCATAAAAAAAATCATTCAGATCCTACTGACTAAATATATGATGGTGAACTATAAGATGACACCTTATCATCCCTAATAAAATGGCACTATTGAGGCATTCAATAAGATATTAAAAATGTGCCTCACAAATATATGTGACATTGTTCATAAAGATTGGGATGACCATGTGTCAACAGTATTGTGGGCCTATCTCACAATGTACAAGCACCTAAATAAGGCTACACCATTTCATCTAGTATTTGGCATAGAGGCCATTTTACCTATGGAATTTTTATTAACCATATTATGCATCATGTTTATTGGTTGATTGGATGACCAAGAGTCTTTGAGCACATGCCTAGAAGACTTGAAATGCTTAGACGAGACATACACCCAAGAAAGATGGAGCTAGGAAGTAAAAAAGGTGCACCATAAGCTATGGCATGATAAACACATCAAGTGTAAGGTTTTTATAGAAGGTGCATCAATCTTTATAGATGATTCAAAGTACCTCAATCACCTAGGCAAATTACATATTATGTTGATAGGACTTTATATAATCCATATTATATTAGAGACTAGTGTATGTAAGTTGTGTACATTGATGGGTGAAATTATCTCTAGGCATTTCAATGGTAACATATTGAGGCCCTATAATCAATAGAATGGTGCTTGCACCATTAGACACTAAATTCTTGATCACTACTCTTTTTTTTGTGTTGATCATAATAAAATTTGGCATAAGATACATCTTTCCTTGTGTTTGTTTTATTTTTATTAGGTGAATAAGTGTGGCACTTTTAGGCCTATAGGAGAACTCTTTTGGCACTTACACACATAAATCCATTTAGGTGAGTTGAGCATGGATGCTTTCTAAGCACCTAAGGTTATACACCTAAGTTTCTAGGCCTATGATGTTTTCCAAGTTCAAAAATATAAGTACACGTTGACAAAAGGAGGTGCATAAGATATTCATGTGCAAGGAACCAAAAGTAGAGAATTAAGTGCTAGAGGACCAACACAAGGATTTGTATGGGGTAGGGAAGGTTGAAGCAAGAGACATGAAAGTGTAGAGAAATAAACCAAGAAAGAGAGGCAAGATTATAAGGAAGTTCAACACAAAGAAGAGATGGAACTAAGGAGGATGAATCACATTAATGTGAAGCACTATGCCCAAGTTGCTATAAGAATGGTGAAGTTCATGCCAAGATGAACAAAATGTAAGAGAAAGATCATCAAGTTAGTTGGTACCCACCCAAAAATTGATGGTAAGTGACCATTTGAATCCCCTATCACTTCACTGAATAAACCATTAGAGAAATTAATGTTATGATGGTGGAAGCATGAATATCCACAATAAATGAATATTTGGTTGTGGACTTTAGTGGATTTTGTTGGTTTAGTAGATTTTAAAAAATCCACACACCACCAAGCCATTAATGAAGTGTTTAAAAATAGAGTATAAAGGGGTGAATAATAATCTAGAATATGTTACAAACCTTGTGTGAATTCAAACCAGAACTTAGAGCTAAAGCCACTAAAAACCAAAAAATGCTACCATAGAGAACTAGAGAATCCAAAACCCCCTAAGCAAGAATGGTTTAACTAAGATAAGATTGAATTATACTTTGAATTAGAAATAAGGTGAGTGGAGAGAAATTAAGGGAGAACATGGTAGTATAAGTTCTTTAAAATGCTGAGGCCACCATTAATGGTGTAGGAAGATCAATATCCAAAGACATAATCATAGTTTCCATGACTTTGAAGAAGAACTAAGCACCATTTTAGGATTTAAAAAATTAACTAGCCATGCTTCAATATTAGGATGTTTAGAATGGGTAATAAAAGGTTAAGTATAAGTCCACTACAAAAATAGAAGAACACAAAGAAAACATGATCGATGAAAGAAGCAAACACCATGAAATAGGAGGCATAGCTAGTAAAAAGTGTCAGTATCATAGTGATAAACCTAGAAGCAAACACAAATATTGATTATAGAGATATTAAATTCCTCTATAATTCATGGTGTGGGAGAAATGGTTATCCTTTGCACACATTTTAAAATTGAAGGATTATAACCATCAAATAAGGATCAACATGCAGGAACTCAACCTAGAATAGATGATTAACATAGGGAAGAAGACTAAGGTAGGTGTTAAACTACTTAATGTCTCCATTTAAGACAAACTAGAAATAATAGACACACCATAATTATTTGAACTACCAAGCTTTGGTAATCTAGAGGAATAGGTGCAATTTTTCATCTTGGGCATACATGGTGACTACTTCTATTCTAAAATATAGTACATAAAAATCTCGACATGCCTCATTAGTAGGATCATAAGGCTCTCAAGCATAGGGGTATACATATTTAAAATGATATAAGATGAAGCGGAGGTTAAGAGGGTTGAAAATATCCTAGGCTACTACAAATTAGGGTTCATATTCCCTATCAAGGAAATCCAGGACCCTAACACAAGGGTGGTGGTGCACCTAGTCATCTATAAGCTATACCCTAGTAGATGGTGGTCCAAAATCAGAAAAACCTTCTTGTATATCACCCACCACATGGATCAAGGGGTGAAGTTCAACATCTCTAAATTTATTGTTGAGGATATTGTTATGAATATACAAGAGTACCACAAAGTGCATGAGACCTTCAAGTGGGGATAAATGTTGATATTGATAGTGATGGAGGAGATAGGTGTACCATAAGATGATGATGAAAACTTATGGGTATTCCCACCCCACCATGAGTATCCTATAATGAAGTATCAAGACATTATTTACCCACCCATCTTCTCACATAAATAAAAGATAAGGGTACAAGGGTGTGTGATAGGTACATCAAAGCCTTTGGGATTGAATGGCAAATCCCTCATGAGCTTCCCCAACATTTGGTGGGAATATTGACCTTTTTATTAATGCATCATTTATATGTATTTAACCTAGAACTCATGAATGGGAACCTATCTAGATGGATCAAGTTGCCTTACATATTTTTTTCCAAGTACTACATGGCAGTGCTAAGGAGGATTCCCAATGCATAATAGTTGGAGATCTTGATCAAGACCATGGATCAAAATAGGATTATGTTGAGGTGCAAGTTTGTGCACCTCAGAGACAAGGCCACTAAAGATGATAAGGATGACTTCGATAGGATAAACCTCTATCCCCTTAAGAGATAAATAATAAATGGTCACATATTCAACTTATACTATGAAATGAAGCCATGTAAGAAGGGTGGTGATTTGAGAAAATATGATGAACTCCCCCTCTTGATTGATGATGAAGGGTAGGCTACACCAAATATGTAGAAAAAGACCCTCCACAAGAAGTGATGAGAGAAAATTGAGGATATCATAGAGTGCATTAAGTTGAATATTGTCTTTGGGGAATAATTTACACCCCCATATCCTAATAAGTACATAACCTTCACACCAAAAAGTGCTTCCTCTAGAAATAAGTACAAGAAGAAGAAGACTAAGGGACCAGTTGAATTCTCTACTATAACTCTGGTAGAGATGAAAAAATAGGTAACCCTCACACTTGAAATATTGGAGGAGACTGAAGAAGAAATAAAATGGACATATATCTTGTAATTAGAAAAAGAGGAAGAGGAGCCAAGCACTAGGGATGTATAAAAATCCCTGCAAAGTGGCATGACTTCCACACTTGGAGAAGTAGAGGAGCCAATAATCCCCTCATCAAATGAATAACCCTCCACACCACCTCCACAAATAGAAGACAAAAAAATAAGGGTTTGGAATAAAATGGGATTGAGCAAGGAAGACATTGAGAAGGCACTAGAACTTAAAGAGAAGCATAGACTTACCAAAGAAAAATAAGTGGCCAAGGTAGAGAAAAAGTCCATGAAGGTTCCCATAAGCATATTACCAACTATTGAATTATAAAATAAAGTGATAAGTACCCCAAATAAGAAAGTAAAATAAGCTACATAAGAGGCATGCCCAAGTAGTGAAGGGGTGTCTCAAGAAAAATGAGGTGATAACGACACCTTATAATAGCAAAAAGAGACAATAGAGGAACCTAGAAACAACAAGGTGATATTGGCACTAAATTAATTTCCTTGGATGTGAGTATTGAGAAACCTTAGGAGGAAGAAGTGGATGAAGGGGAAATTTTGAAGAAAACCTTAAGATCAAACATGTGAGTCCTCTAAGGAAAGCACCAAAGAGAGTGGTGGTGTCAGTGAATAATGAGAGAAAATAAAGATGAACATCATCGAGAAGGTTGATGCATAACTAAGCATAAAGGAAAAGGCATAAAATGGATGGGGGATGATGAAATTTACATGTATAACATCATGTCCCCCAAGCTACCACAACTAGGATGCATAAATAACTTGCATTTGAATTTGATCAATATATGGATGATCCTCATTTTGAGGTTCCTAAAGCAGCTACTTCAAGCCTAGAGGATATTGATGAGGGGTAGGACTCCCTCCTTATAAACCCTCATGACATGAACCCAGACCAATTTGGGAATACACTGATACAAATGGCCATTGAAGTTGTGTGCAAGAATATCATCAATGACAGTAGGGTGAGAAAATCAAAGAAGATCCATAAAGAAGCCAAAGGTGAAGTGCATGCCATTAAATTCAAGATATAAAAAATATATTAGTGCATAAATATGATCAAACCATCCCTTCTAGTTGGCATCGATACTTCATGCCTCTCAAAATTCAATAAAATCTATGTGCTAGTGGAGCAAATGCTCCCAAGGTTAAAACCCAAGATGGTGCAATAAGAAGAAGATACATGTGCCATGCCATGGAAGGATCTAGTTGGTAAGCTCAAATAGGTATAAGACCTCTTTGAAAAACTATAGGAGGTCACATATGCAATAGATACCATCTTCCTAAGCTTCTCAAACCAAGACTCATTTATAGATGCATGCTTAAATCAATAAAAGAAGGAGAAGGAAAAGATGATGGTACAGGTGCACTCGATGAGCAGGTCAAACCAAGCACAGATCATGGTGATTTTTAACATTCTTAGAAATCAAATTAAGGAACAAGAACAAAACTTGGAATCACTCTTCCACACTTTATAGACTTAGGCCTGTGAGTAAGGAGCAATCTTATATGGGAGTGTGGAAAAGGCAAATGTAGAGGCCTTTCAAAAGGAGCTAGAGAAGACTAATGTGATTAAGCTTAGTGTTGCATCCATCAAAATAGATAAAAACACTAAATAAATTAAGATCATCATCAAGGGATTTAATACTTCAGCACTAAATTTAAGGAGAGTGCGCTCGAGTTTTGCACTCCAAAGAACTTGATAGCCTTATCCAAAGATGGACTAAAATTTTTATATGGGGAAATGTTGGGCCTGTTATTTTGATATTTATTGGATTCATGCTAGAATGACATAAACATTGGAGAAAATATATCATTTTTCATAATGATGACATTCTGGGAATTTGGTACTAGATGGAGGTTAAAACACATACCTTGTGTCAACTGACAAGTGGTTAATTAGTTATCAAATATTTAGGGCATATTTCAAGATTGGTGATACATGGTTAATATATCACAAAGTTTTATAGGTGATAGAGCCTATGGGAATGATCACCAAGGCTCTAGTTTGGCACTCAACATGTGCATATCACCCTAGTAGATTTTCTCCATAAGGCTATAAAAATATCTTGAACTAGTTAATGTAGGAGATAAAATATAGTGCAATGAAACTCTGGCAAATTGGAATTACCTTGTATATATTACTTGAATACCATTAGACCTAGAAGTGGTATGAATGCCATAAAGGCTCCTTTTATAAGCACCCAAGCTCACTTGTGAGCCTCTAGGTCATTATGTAGTATAAAATTGAACATATTTCCTACTGTGAACTCTGTATTATTTAAGTTTTGATTAATGAAAATGATTGTTGCATAAAATTGTACTTTGCTTGGTTTATACATATTTGAATTACTATCTGAATTCAAAATGATTGTAATGTTTTAATTTTAATACATTTATGTTAATGAATAGTTATGAGCTTCTAGTTTGTGTCATTAATGGAGTCCCTATAGTAAATGATGATGTTAGCTATAACTTGTATAAAGATTAAGAATATAGATCCTATGCCAAGTGTTCTTATCCTTTCTAGAATCATGAGCCGAGTATGAGTACTTGAAGTAAAATCAACCATTTGATCCTTGAAGCATTGATATGATGTTAATCTTAGTTTAACAAAAGTTTTTTCCCATATGAATCTAGGATTAGTCTACTGAAAGGCTTATGCCTATAGGCCACTAGGCTTATCCCATGAAAGTATTGTGCTTATTAATCTACTCGAAGATTCATTTGAATTGATAAAGTCCCATAATTGATATCTCACACCATGGCACAACTAGCCCAATGTGAGCCTTGGTTTCTTCTTAGTTGTACTTCAAGTGAGTGCTTGAGTGGATTGATGTTGATGTAACTAAGTGTTAAATGTAGATCACAAAGGGAATATCCTATGATTATACCTATTTTTAATAATCCAAAAAATTATTAAGAAACACCCATTATTAATTATCTAAGAGACATGCTTTGAAATGATAAGATGACATTTGATTATGAAGTCCCAAAGGTATGAGCCCTTGGGAAGATTTTGTATTGATATGATACTTGTGGGATCAAAATCAACCAAGTAATTATGTTAAAAAAGCCTATTCCATGCATCTTGTGGTTAAGACACCATGCCCCATACCAGATTTACTCCCAAATCCATGTTTTGAATATAAATATTTTTTATTCCCACTCCCCCACCAAATTGAGGGTGGAACAATTTATCCCATTTCATAAGGAGCACTTTATTTTTATATGCCATTCCTTACCATAAGAATTTTTCATGATCAAATGATTTCATTAAGCACTTTAACTAGTGGATAAAGAACTAACATCATATAAATTGGGAGGGCACTAAGAACTGATTTGATCAGAGTGATTATACCTACTAAAGATAATCATCTACCCTTCCAAGATTCCAAATGAGCCCTAAATTCCACTAGTAAGTTATCTCACAATCTTACACTTCTAGACCCCCCAAAAGAGGGACCCCAAGATACTTCACTAGGAGGCTACCAATCTTTAAATTCAAGATATTAGACATGTGAAATTGATTCATCCTATCAACATTGATAAAATATATTTCATATTTGGTTTTACTCACCAATTACCCTAAGGATTTTTATAGCTTAGAAGAATATGTTTCAACCTATATTCTTCCTAAATAATAGCCATATCATAGAGCACTGTATCATCAATAAACTACTAATGGGTGACATTGTCAATCTAATTATCCACTTTAATACCCTATAAACTACCTTTAATCTAAGCCCCTAAAATATCTCTACAAAGATCTTCATCTATTTGATGAACAAAAAATGGGGCAGATGATCCCCTTACCTTAAACTTATGGAGGCTTCAAAGAACTAGGGGCTTCTTCATTGACTAAAATAGAGAACTTAGGGCTAGAAATAAAACTAATAATCCAATTACACCATTACTTATCAAAACCAAACTTTTCCAACACCTTGATTAGAAATTTTCAATTTACTCTATCATATGCCTTTCTAATATCTAATTTGGCAATCATACCTTTTCGGCAAGCTCCAAGAAGAGAGTGGACTACTTCATGAGTTATTATGATTCCTTCCTAAATTTGATTATTTGGGATGAAACCACCTTGTTTACTTGAAATAATGGAGTCAAGAATGGGTTTTAACCTAAAATTAATGGCCTTTGAAATAATTTTATACATAGTATTACACAATGATATTGGCCTAAAATCACTAAAAGTGGATTGAATATTCCATTTTAGGATCATTGAGATGAAAGTGTTTTTGATATTTGGAGCCATTCATTGTTTGAGGTAAGATTCATTCTCCATAATCACCATTTTAGGACCAAATATATCCTAAATAGACTAAAAAATGGTTATTGGGAACCCATATGGTCTAAGGAACTTGTCTCTACCCATAGAGAACACCACTAACCTAATTTCCTCATCTATGAATGGAGCCTCTAACTTCAAATTATACTGATCAAATATTTTATTTGGGATATGAGTAAGACTACTAAACTAAGCACTGAGAGAAGAAGATTTAGGACAAAAAAGCAAATTTTCAAAAAAAAACTATTGCTTCCTTTTTAATTTCTGAGTTAGACACCAAAATATTTTTATCCTTGGATGTAATGTTGGAGATACAATTTATGATCTCCTTGCCCTGGTGGAATTATGAAAAAGCTTAGTGTTCTTATACCCTTCCATAAGCCAAATCTCCCTCAATTTCTCTTTCTAGTAAACTTATTCTCTTAGATGAAGTTTAAAAAGCTCAGCTAAAAGGGATTTTTAGCCTTATATAGATTAACATCCATTCCAAGAAAAAAATAAGTTTGATTGATGACTTCAAGCTCAGATTCCACTTTCTCTTTTTCTTTCAAGATGTTTTTAAAACTCAACTGATTCGAAGATTTAAGAAAATCCTTTATATGGATGAGTTTCTTACTAATCACATACATCTTAGTGTCAACCAAGGGTAGGGCCTTAAACCACCAATCTTTAACTAAATCATGGAGTGTTAGATATTGAATCCACATGAGTCAAATTTGATGGGGAAAAGAGGAGGGGTATTATCTTAAACAAATTTTAATTCAATTGACACATGATCTAAGGTAGAAATTGGGAAGATATTACTTTTAAGTAGCCAATATTTATTTAAGTAATCTGGGGAAATCAGGAAGTGATCCAAATATTCTACAATGTTGTAGAATCCTTCTCACTGATTGGTCTAGGAGAAGAACCCATTTTTAGGAACCATATCCATAATCTCTGTTACTTCTACAAAATGGACAAAATTCTTCTAAGATTGATTCCATCGATCTTGGATTCCAATTTTAGTATGAAATTAAAATTTACCGCAAGTACAAAGGCTTCATTTTATAATAGTGCAAAATGCCCTAATAATTCCTACCAACATTGAGATTTTAATACCACTGCATTGGGACCATAAACATTAAAAAAAAGAAAAAAAAGGTCATAGGAGAAATCTAAGACTTTTCAAAGCTACCAATTTTCCCCAAAATTATAATGCTCAATCCTAAGTTTAAATGGGGCCCAAATGATGGAAAAATCACCAAAGGCCCCCACAAAATCCATAAAAGAGACTTCTATATAAACCAAAATTTGATCATATGAACTTTTGCATCACCTATATTTAGTTTAATTTTTTGTAACAAAAAAGATTAAACCCTGGCTTGAACAACTCATGTTTTACCAAACACCTTTTGTTAGGGAAATTTAGGCCCTAACATTCTAGGATAGAATCTTCATTGATCCATTAGGGAGTCAATTTATTTTTTCTTCTCAAGAAACAAGGAATGATTGATAGTTTATTTCATACTATTGGAAACTTCCTCCTCAGTGATGACCTTACCTGACTTTCTTCCTTTTTTACTACCTAAACTAAAATTTGGTTAGGATCTCAGGCAGTCCTTTTATGAAATGTTAAAAACTTATTTAGAGTTTAAATCCCCTTCATTGCTCATATATCTATGAATTGGGGATCAATAAAGGTCTCCAACCAATCCCAAATCTTTAGATTTATATTTCAAAAAATCCACCAACTGGCCCTCCTTTAACTCATTTTTTATTTCCAAATGGTCTTTTGATTTAGAATATATGAACTAAATTTCCTAATGAAGAGTATTTGGAGTTATCTTTTCACCCAAATTCAATTTTTATTGCAAACTAATAGTAGCCTCATTTTTTAGATTGCTCACCTAAGTAACATTCTTCCCAAAAACTAGAGGAAAATCTCTTTAAAGATTGAGTTTTTGAGACTTATCCTTTCCAATAATCAAATGAAAATCACCTAGGTGTTTTTACTCTTGATGCAAAATATTATTCTTATGAACAACCTTGGTAATATATGAGGGTTTAGATTTTTTAAATGACTTCTTTAATCTACATTGGTTTTGTGTGTGCCCAACTTTATGACACTTAAAAGAATGGAAAGGGATGTTTTAAAAATCAATGGTCTACTCTTAATACCCTACTAGAGACTATAAAAGAATGTTTTTTGGAATAGTAACCTCCATATCTAAAATTATATAGATTATATAATAGGAAGATAATAACCCTTCATTGGTTACTAGATCAACTCCTAAAAACCCTAATATTTTCCCTATTTGTGCTAGGAACTTACATTTCCAATATTCTATTGGTAAATCATACAGTCAAATCCATATAGGAAAATACCCTTGAATTATAGAGATGGATTAAAATTAGATCACCATGGTTAGATCCAGATCCTAGAGTCTTCCAACATCCAAGTACCTCCATAAAAAATTTCTTGCATCTTCTTTGTATAAGGGCAAAAAATCAAAAATAAACTCTTAGGAAGGAAATTTAGGGTGATGTTTGGACCCTAGTGCTTATCCACCCATTATTAAATTACTTTGATGGTCATCCACTTACCCACAAATTTTCTAATTAGCCCTTTCTCCTTCAGCTTTGCAATGCTGACTACAAATTCCTCTTCTTAAAAAGAAATTGATGGGTAGATCTTATCGACAGCATCCGGCCCACCATCCACCTTCAATATTTGGTTTGAAGGTATCTCCTTGACTATTTTTAAACTAATAATAGGTATTGGAGGGCCTTCAAAATATTGAATTCTCTTTCCCAATGGAATTTAATTTTCCCCCAAGGCCACTCTAGGGCACCCATTTTCCATAATTGACTTTAATTTAGCTTATTCCTAATCACTATCTACCCAAAACACATTCTCATCCTTTTTCTTTATTTCCTATATGTCTCATTTAGGTCTCACTTTTCCCACCTCCTATTTTGATCACTCTACTTGCTCCTCCACCTACTTTATTCTTCACCTTTGCCATTTTCATCCAACTCACAATTAATTAGATCATATATATATATATATATATATATATATATATATATATATATATATATATATATATATATATATATATGTTTTAAATATTAATAAGAGTGATAAAATAACATATAATGATTCCACATAAAAACTAATGTCATATATAAGATAATAACATGATGATAATATAATGTCAAAGATGCTAAAATAAATAATTTATCATTTAGATTACTGTATAAACCCTAAATTGGTCAGGCAACTACACATATCATGTATTTTCATAGGCATTTCATAGGAGACTCTGAATAGATAATATGAGCCTCATTCACATTTATCCATGTCTTTTGTTTTACTTGTGGTCTTATTTCATGCTTGAGTCACCTTTTTGTTGATTCCTAGTCATTCGTAGACTTTCAAGACCTAATTCTAGCTTAACTAGACCCCATTTCCCATTCTTATTACATCCCCCTAGGTCTCAAGCCTATATTATATGATCTTTGAGGTTGGACTATATTTCTAGACCCTAGGGTGTCCCATTTTTAGTACTCTTATCTAATGGCATTTTTAGCTCCAATGATCAGTTTATCTTGCTTAATGAGTACTAAACCTTTCTTATCTTCATACTTAATTTTTCCTAATGTCAAATAAATGTGAATAAATATCCTAAATTTGAAATAAATATTCTCATATATAAAGTAATAAACAAGGCATTTTATATCAATCACTTACTACTATAGCACAATACATAATTAAAAATTAGTCAATAATATAGCTCAACATTATGTATCACACATAGGCTTGCATGCTTGATGAAGGAAGGGCCTAGGAAAAATTAATTCTTGCTTCTAATATGTATGTTTATTATGCATATTCCATAATGGATAACTACATTTGATATGAGACTGTAGCTTGATGGTTAATGTAGGCAATGATTAGGATAGTAGGGTTTCTAGATCATGCAATCATATTTCCCCTAACCCTATTTTTCTCCTTTTGATTTTTATGTATTTTTAATTTCATGTGTATAGATGAATCTAAGGTTTTTAAGATTAAAAAAAACTCTATAGGGATCTTCTTTGATAGTCAAGATCCAAAATCTCACAATTAGACTAATATAGGGACATCAAGTAAAACTTAGAAAACTCAGATCTCTATGACCAATTTTGATAATAGTGGCAAGAACTTAACTATAAAATTAGACACCAAGGTGTCCTTATTTTTTTGATCTTATCCTTTCACTAAATGAAATCAAAATTCAAGTTTTAGACATCTTCCTAGCCCTGCACAATAGTTTTCAGCTTCTACAACAATCATCTCAACCTATTTTTCTAGATAAGTTATTTCCTTCTCTTATGTAATTAATTCAAAAAATATATATTTTATGATATTAAATTAGATTTTTATACTCATTCAAGTATTTTTAGTGCTTATGAAATATACCCTAGTTTCCCAAAAATAATAAAACATTTGGTAAACCTAACTTCAAATAAATCTAAAACCCTAGGTACACTTAGGGTTTTTCCTTTGAATTTTGTGCAAATATTTAATTTTAAAATTCTATTTTTTAATAAATTTTTATGAATTTATCTCATTAAAATTTATTTTATAATTTAAATTATATCCATAGCTTTCAAAAATTCTAAAACCCCAACCCAAAACCCTAGATTTCCAAATTAGGTCCTCAAACCCCAAGCCTTGTAATTTTTAGAAAAATATTTTAAACTTTTTGAAAATTGTTTGGAGTGTCAAAAATATTTTAAAAACTCCTATGTTGGTATTTATTTTTTCCAAAAATTAAATTTTAATTTTTTTATTTTTGTATAATTTTCTGTGTATTTATCTCATTTAAATTTATTTTATAATTTAAATTATTTCATAATTTTCAAAAATTCAAAAACCCTAACTCAAAACCCTAGATTTCCCAAATAGGTCCTCAAATCCTAAGACATCCTTCCTTACAATTTTTAGAAAACTATTTTGGAATTTTTACAAATTGTTTAGAGTATCAAAAATAGTTTCAAAATATCTATGTTCATAGTTATTATTACATTTATTTGCTTAATAGTACTTTTACATATTCTATTTGGTGAAAGAAATAAAATATCCACTAAGGCACTTATTTCCTCTCATCCCATAGATCAATTTCTAAATTTTTCTCATAATTATGAAAATGAATGGACAAATTTACAAAACTAAACATTAGCTAAAAATGTGGAAAATGTTTTCATTTACAAGATAATTACTATTGTTATAATGAGGAATATGATGATACATGTGAAATTGATAGTAAATAAAAATTAGATTCATCTTCTTCTCTCAAACTTATTTCTCTTATTCCCTCTTCTAAATAAAATAATTTTGATAAATGGGAAAGGCACTTTTCACCTCATTCTCCTATGCACAATACACCAAATGAAATAATTAGTCATGCACTTCCAAGTGAACCTCTTATTGATGATAATTTTATTCCATTTGAACCTACTCTCTCTCTCTCTCTCTCTCTCTCTCTCTCTCTCTCTCTCTCTCTCTCTCTCTCTCTCTCTCTCTCTCTCTCTCTCTCTCTCTCTCTCTCTCTCTCTCTCTCTCTCTCTCTCTCTCTCTCTCTCTCTCTCTCTCTCTCTCTCTCTCTCTCTCTCTCTCTCTCTCTCTGTGTGTGTGTGTGTGTGTGTGTGTGTGTGTGTGTGTGTCTGTGTGTGTGTTTGTGTGTGTGTGTGTGTGTGTTGCTACTTCTATGTTTAAAATACAACAATATAAATGTAATAATATCAAATTGCCAATACATAGTTCAAATGATGCATCTCATGCTCTCAACCATACTTTATCAAAAAAAAATGTCTAAATAATATCTCTCTTACTCTTATTTCTCATATTAAAAATGAAAATAATGCATACACTCCATGCATGGATAACATAGATGCACATAATATTCCCATTACACGTGATAATTTATTTCATATTAGAAAAGAATTAATTTATTCTCTTACACCTCTCCCTAGTGACAATGGAAGTGATAATGAGTATGATAGTGAACATGCAAATGAATATGAAAATGAGACTGACTATGAACAATATTTCATCTATGATAATGCATTAAATAATGATGATTATTATGTTCATGGTAAATAAAAAAATGCATCTCATGTTTCTAAATCTTCTCTCACTCTTCCTCTCCAACATAATGCACTACCTAATGTTTTTTCTACTTTTAAGCATGATTCTATCTCAAATGATGCACATATCAATGATAAAATCACATCCTCTATTCAATCAAAATGTGATTCAATAAAACATAAAGATACCAATGCATCTCCCAAGCCACCCCATACTATAGTAGCACCTATTTCTCACTCTTCACTTGAAGAGAATGGTTGCTCACACCCCTATACCAAGGTCGAAGTTACCATTCCTCCAAAGGTTCAAGTGAGAACATTACCTCTCTATGATATAATTATTAAATGTAGCATTCCCATGGCTAAAATTAGTGATAAAATTCAATGATTAAATAAACTACTTCAATATGATAATATACCATCCTAGGAGATTATTTATTTGATGTATGAAGTTGGTGAATTAACACACCAAGTACATTTCCTTACCTTGGAAAACAAGTCTTATAAGTCTTGGATGGATGTCAATGATTTACATGGTAACCCTCTTTAGAATACAATTGTAAAATCTTTATTTCCTAATCATCTCTAGATACCATCATTGCCTCACTTTGATGGAACTAGAGATTCATTCATATACCTTCAAGCTTTTTAGAAGGCTTTGCCATCTCATACGACTCCTTTGATTCTACTAAAATTGTTCCAACAGACATTAGTGGGGGAAGCACATAATTGGTTTTTTCATCTACTCCCCATTGGATCTTTGCACATATATAATGACTAAGAGGAGGCATTTCTTAGACATTACATAGCAAACATGAGCCCTTGTGTTACATATGAAAAACTTGCCACATTGCATCAGAATACTTTAGATCTAGTTAGTGATTATATCTTATTATTAAGGATGCACATGTTAAGATTGATCTATAAACCAACAAATTTAGAGATTTAACATATCTTTATTAAGGGGATTCATCAACCTCTCCTCGAGCATCTATTATATCAAACATAGTCTTCTCTCAAGAACTTATGTTGTACAGTTCTAACCTTAGAAAAGAAATTAGGATTGATTGAGGCAAATTCAGTTGATTGAATTACTCTAGATTTCATATTAGTACCTCTATCTATAGCTCTTAACACACAACATCCACCATGTCTTAAATAATATAGGAGACTTCAACCAAAAAAGAAATTAGTTAAGAATAGAGAGCTAATTTATAGAGCACAACCTACAGTATGCACTATAGATAACAAAATCAAGGCACCACTATAGTTTAATCTAGAGCAGGATATCCCATGTGACATATTATCAACACTACTAGAGAGCAGGATAATCACATTACCTTCTAGTCATTGAAGATATCCACTTCTCTTACATAGATATCCACATCAACCCTTTTGTAACTATCATCAAATTTGTGTACATAGAGATAATAAATGTTATGGACTCAGGGATTGAATTAATAGATGTTATGATAATGGCATCATAACATTCACATAGGAGGCACCAAGATCTCCTCCATCATGGATTCCTAGAACTCATTCCTTCATAGCTAAGTCATCCCAAGACATTCCTTTATAGGAATAATTTATCACTCATCATGAGAATAATGTAGGTTCTAGGATAGAGCCTCACAAGAGTTTTCCTATTCCACCTATTCAAAAGGTTTGGAAACTAATATAATGATAACAACCAACATATAGCATTGTAGTTCAAGGAGTACATAGAGTAGTTCCATATACATATCCAACACAATCATAGGCACTGCAACAGAGTACCACTCCAAAGAGATATTCATTATAGCCAAGTTTTCTAAGTCCTATCTCACATAGTAACCCACTATGGCTAAGATTAGATGAACCCAAATCATAAACTATTTTCCTAGAGAGGTATTCATTATGGCCAATTTTTTTAGGTCCTATCTCATGTAGAAACTTGCTATGATTGAGATCAGACGTGACACCATCATAGGTTTTAGTTCCATCTCAATTTATCACTTAGTCATATGCATCACAACAGAGGCCACAAGGTACTATTTCATGTAACAATCCACTATGATTATGGATAGATGAGCCTTCTTCATAGAACCTAGCTTTAGCTACACATCCAATAAGGTTACATTTGGTAGATTCTCCATGCACAACTACAATTAGTGAAAAATAGATAGTATCAAATACAACATATGTTACTACATAGCATGAGAAGTATGAACACTTGTTTAGTTAGCCATCAGGGTTTAGATAATGATACAAGATAGAGTGATATGACACACATTCATACTAACATTAATTCTCACTTCATAGGGAGATGATGAAGCCAAAGGTCCAACATTTGTATTCTTTAACCACCTACTCAAAGGGATTAGACACATAGTCCAAACATTAATTAGCACACACATGATTACATAGCTTCACTTAGTGGGAAATGATGGATCCGAAGGACCAACCTTTGTATTCTTGAGCCACTCTCAAAGAATTAAACACATAATTCTCTCTTACATCCCCTTATACAAACAACTAACATTCTTAATTCCAAATAAGCCATCCCTAGCCAAACCAAATTATCCAAATCTTGACTTTACTAATATCCTATTTTTCCCAATCTTAAACCAATTTACTTTATCAAATCAATTTACCATTTAAAAAAATACAACAAGTTATTTACTTACATATGGTTCAAAATCAAACATAACTTCACACTTATCAATATATCATGAAAAATTAAATCACATCATAAACAACATTTTGACAAAACATATGGAAACTCAAAATCAATACCAAACCAACCACTTCTAAATCAACCATTTGAAAATTAATATACCAACATATTATAAAATCCATAACACAATACACCTAAGTCAAACCTAAAACCAACATCCATATATATATCTATATAACAAAGTTTTCAAAACATATACATCACATCAAATACAATCAATCATGAATGGGTGTCATGCCCTTACTCTCAGTCTCACTCTCTCCACTACTACTGGTCCCATAATCAACTCTACCACTTGATGGCCCTGTACCTTCTCAAGCTCTCAAATGCCTCTTATAATGACTCTCTCACTCTAATAGCTGACCATGATCCTCACACAATTCTACATAACACCTCTAAATCTCTATGTACTCATCCATAATCCTCATACTAATCTAAAATTTGGTGGGGACATCCTATGCCTATCTAGCTCAATCCTCAACTCATCTCTCTCCCATTGCTCTAACATATGTATCTCTCACTATAGAAAATCTATCAAACAAATGAAGATAAACACTTGTTGTCATTGTCACTCACTCTATCAAACTCTCCTCCACCACATCATCATGAACATGCCATGTGAACTATTAGAGTATTGACTCAATGATGGTTTCCCAAATCCCATCATCTCCACTTCTTACCCTAGCTTATGCTTCATCTTGCACACCTCCCACTCCACCTACACACAAAGTACAACACTACATTAGATACATACTTCTAAATCAAACTAAAGCACAAAATTTTACATAATTCAAATATAGTTGTTACTTAACTCTCATCTTTTGGATTAGTGTACGATATTTATACTTGGCAACATCCCCTTTATCAATAGGGTATAATGAAGCCCACTAGTGCCTAGACCACTATGCCATATATGAATTTGTACATCTAACATCATCACATTAGGAATATCTATAACCATGTCTCATGCATCCAAAGGTAATGGTGCTAACTTAGCCTCAGTAGGCCTCATATAAGCTCACACACTTGCTGGTGCTTATGCACTCCTCACCCATACCCATGTTAATGGGGGCACATCATGTGGTACCTAAAACTATATATTCACACACTCATACTAAAATCACTCTTCATGTATCTAACAATGCACCCTCATATACCACAACTACACTCCATCCTTAGCCCACCTATGAAATCCTTTATATGGCCTCCATATAATGTCACCAACCACTAGTTTGTATAACACCCATCTATAATGATCCATCCAAGGGGATTAGATAGCTAGTGTACTCATCCATTACTCCCCAAATGCTTGTGGAGGTGCCCACCTCTCCCTCAATAATCTTATTGGCCACATAATTGCTATGTGCTCATAAGCCCAATAATATAATAGCATCATTATACTAAATCTACCATTAAATGCCTCCTATGCAAACCTTTAAATATCCTTGTATAGGTGGGAAAGCATAGTCATGCCCCATGAGAACATAGCTCCATACACCTCAACACTACAAACAATCCTATGCATCTTATATGCAATTGACACTCCACTCCCATCCATAGAAAAAAATAAAGCTAAAAACATGTCCAACCACTTCCACAAATGTGCACCACTAGACTATACTATAACTGCCAACAACACATCACTATCACTGCCTCTTTGATGTATACCTAAGGATACACTAGAAAAATATAAGTATTCATGATTAATAACATCATCACCCATGTCATCATATAATTTTACCAACCATCAACTAACTAGTAAATACAAAATGTAATACACATCCTCTAGTGTCACAATAATCTTCCCTATAAAAAGATAGAAAGTACATGTATTTGCATTCCACCTCTCACATAAGTAAGTAATCAGATACCTATCCCACTATGTAGTGCCTAGGTCACACACATGACCCAACCCTACCCTATCCATCATAGCTCACTCATCAATAGATAATGGTAATAGCCTCAATATCTCCATTACCTGGCCCACATAAAATTATTTCATCTACACCTCACCCTAAAAACACTAGAAAATAACATATATATCAATTAACCATGCCAAGTAAATAACAAAGTTATTCAAAAAACAAGAAATAAATGAAAATATTAGAAAATCAAGCCCAATGGACAACAATGTTATAAAAAGGACACTAGCACTAGACATGAGCGTTGAAACCTAGACAACAGTGCTAAACCTTGGACAAAAGTTTTGACTTCTAGATAGGAGCACTAGAACTAGTCAAAATTTTCCTAGGACACTTTAAACAACTCAAAAACATCAAAAATAGGTTTCCAAATAGACAAAAATCACACATTTTACCTACTTACTAGGGTAACATCACCACTAGCCTAAACCTGGGCTACCAACTGTTCAAATCAAGTCATGATAGGTGTTCATCTCCTTAATATATCTCTTACTCTAGAGATACAAATATCAAACTAGTCAATACACAAATGAATCAAGAATCAATATAATTTTCCTATATCAAACAACTTTTTTATTCAAGCAAAATACCATTTTGACCATGAATTAAACCCCAAAACTCTATTTTTCAAACCATTTTCTCCCATATAATCATGATAATAATACCTTCAAAATCAAGTAAGTCTTAATTTATTACTACTTCATTTGAATACTACAACATACACATATCTAGATTTATCTTACACCAAGACACATGCTTTTATCATCACCAATTAAAACTTGTTCTATTTTCAACAACTCAATCTGATCAATCAAATAACTTCTCAATCAATACATTACATACCAACCTTAAATCTATTCCTACACCACTAGTCATCACTTTTGGCTCAAACTCCTCTATCACATGATGTCATCCCAATCCCCCAAATGGGGTATCATTACTACTATTCCTATTCCTACACTTACCTAGTATACTCATCCACTCTCATAGGTGGATACACAATGGTTTTTACACCTCTAATAGTCATATTATCAAATTTGGCTCATATCGATTGAAATATACAATGATTTATATTACATGGGTCACTTAACATTATTCAAGATATTTAGAGGGATACACCTTTAGTTTATAGATACATTGTCTATTCAGACATAGCGGTTCATATTAAATGGATTCATAGTGACTTTGATATAGATTCAGATACAGATACTAGATTTGGGGGCATGTACATTACTACACATCTCACACATATAGCTTCATACATAATGACATAGTTATAAGACTACTTATTAGATTATAAGCATAATGTATATCACAATGTTTTGATTTCCATTTTTGCACATGGGGCATGGCATGATAGTTCATATCATATGTGATTATACAAATTACCAAATTATACATACACATCAATCATATATGATATTTGGGGGAATGACATAAATGTTCATGTTCTTCATCAACCAAGATTATATAGATCAAATGGAAAGACATGCCATTCTCTTCTTACACTTTGAAAAAAAAATTAGATTACACCCAATTATATGTAGGTTATCGCCAAGTTAGACCCCACAACCATCTGTAGTATTTGGTTCATTATATTACCTAGACCCAGACTACATGAGTTTATGTAGGATAGAGGATAAACATTGGTTTTGGGCCTCTATGTATTTATTAGTTCTAGTTTAGATATTCAAAGTGGGGGCATGACACATTTTTATCTTCATAGGATATAGATTCTATACACACATTCTAGATTACATGAGTTTATGTGGGATAGAGGGAAGATATTAGTTTTGGACCTCTAAGCATTTCTCATTCTAGTCAGATTCAACATAGGGAGAAAGAATTACCCTCATTCTCCATGATTACATGGATTCCACTTTTTGATTCAGTATAAGGGGAATCCATTTTAGGGATTCCTTATTTCTCTAGGCACTACTCAGCTCTTCATTCACTTCCCTGGATAGGAAGTGAGTTGAACCGTTTACAACACATTTATTTCCACATAGGTAAGTTTAGGTACACATTTTATTTTCTTTCTTTTACTCTAGTACTTAATTTCATTACATCACTAGAATAAAAGGGGGGAAATGTATACACCCCAAATTAGTCAAGAAACCATACATATCATGTCTTTTCATAGTCTATTCACAAGAGACCTTGATTAGAGAATATGAGCCTTATTCACATTTAGCCATGTCTTTTGTTTTACTTGTCATGGTCTTATTTTCTGCTTGAGTCACCTTTTTGTTGATTCCCAATAATTTGTAGACTTTTGAGACCTAATTCTAGCTCAACCAGACCCCATTTCCCATGCTTATTCTATCCCCCAGGTCTTGAGCCTATAAGACAAGAGCACTAGGGTTGGACTATACTACTAGACCCTGTGGTGTCCTATTTATAATGTTCCTATCCAATGGCATTTTTAGCTCCAACAGTCAGTTTTTCTCACTTAATGAGTCATAAACCTTTCTTAGCTTCATCTTTAAGTTTTATTAACGTTGGAAAAATGTGAATAAAGCTCCAAAATTTATAATAAAGAGTCTCCTATATACATGACTACTCAAGGCATTTTATATCAAACACTTACTACTTTGGCACAATACATAATTAAAAATTAGTCAATAATATAGCTCAGTATTCTACATCACACATAGACTTACATGCTTGATCAAGGAAGGACATAGGAAAAAGTCATTCTTGTATCTACTATGCATGTTGATTATGCACATTCCCTAAGGGATAATAACATTTGATCTGAAACCCTAACTTGAGGGTTAATGTAGGTAGTGATAAGGATAACAGGGGTTTTAGATCATGCAATCATAATTCCACTATCCTATTTTTTACCCTTTTTAATTTTGATGTATTTGTTGTTTCATGTGTGTAGATGAATCCAAGTTTTTAAGGATTAAAAATATCTCTACAAGGATTTTCATCAACAATCAAGATCCAAAATTTCACAAATAGACTAATATAAGAATATTAAGCAAAACCCAAAAAAATTAGATCTTTATGATTAGTTTGGACAATAATGATAGGAATTGGACTATAACACTAGACACTAGGGTGTCCTATTTTTGATGTTCTTGTCCTTTCAATGAACAATAGCTAGATTTAGGTTTTAGACATCTTCCTAGCCCTACACAATAGTTTTCATCTTTTACAATTATGATCTCAATTTATTTTTATAGATAAGTTATTTCTTTTCCTATGTAATTAATTTGACAAAATCTATATTTTACCATGTTAAATTAGATTTTTCTACTCATTTTAGACCCTTTATTATTTAGGAACTAGACCCTAGTTTCCCAAATATAATAACATGAGTTTGAAATGCAAAATATATAAAAAATAATACTATAATCTATCATCATTTAATGTTCATCCCCATCATCATATATTAGTTCATTTTCATCATCTATGATCTCATTATTTGTACTTTTTGGAATCTAATCAACTACATATAATGATGGGTTTCTATATTCATAGTTAGGATCATCATTATCATAATCACCTTTATAATATTAGGAATATACACTAAACTTGATAATAAATTCACGTATTATGACATGGTTTAATAATCATTAAAATATTCAAAATTCAATTCATGTTAAGTAGCTAATTTAAATTATTACTAAATATAAAATAATGACATCTTATTGACACAACCCCACTAGAATAGACATAATTGTTTAATGCATCGATGTTACATACAAAGGACTTTAAGTTACTCCTAAAATTACTTTGTAACTATAAAACTCTATAAAAATAAATAAATTTTAAAAATTATGTGGTATTAATTAAAAGATATAAACTATATTATTAAATTAAACTTACA